>JAOVVA010000032.1:7422086-7433827 GCA_028565275.1 Leiocassis micropogon | reverse complement strand
TTTGGATTTTTACAACATTATTGTTGAAATACACAGTCCTGAAAAAGGGGCGTTTCTTTTTTTGCTGAGTATACTTAAAAAACATAAAAAACATATAAGATTGTATAAGATTTGGTTTGTTCACAGTAACTTTTAAACAATAATGTCCTCTGCTAAATCACCATACTTAATACTCAGCTATTCAAATATCCCATCTTTTCCATCCATCTATATTTATTTTCTGCTATTAGACAGAGCTTTACATCTGCAAATGAGAAACAAAAATACACTTTGGTAAATAGCATTTGTACCCCAGTGTTGGGGTTGAATCACACCTCTAGTATTGTGTTATTATTACTATATTTAAGTTACATTATTCATACTTTTAATGTGCTTGGATTAAATTCATGTTTTATTCATTATTCATTATGTAGAAAAAATATTAATTTTAAAAAACAGTGCAGGTAGTTCTAGCTATAGCATGAATTATTGAACATTTGAATATTAGCCTTTCAGTACATAAGATTCCACAAGGTTCAGACAGGAAAACAGAAATCTGTTGTAGGGTTCTGTAAAGAACCTGTAATGGTTTCTACAAAAGATTAAATTAAAACAATCAGTTTCTAAAGAATTTGACACTAAAGCACATGTAGTTTCTTACAATCCTTATTATTTTAACCCTGAGCCTTGAGACCATATTTGGCATACTTTAGTGTTTTCCCTGCTCTAAGACACGCACTTCAACTCAGGAATTGTTGTTAATTGTCTCATTAGTTGAAGGGGGTTTGTTAGAAAAGGAAAACACTAACATGTGCAGGACAAACAGAGGGTATTTCAGTATGTGCTTTGGTTAACATTATAAAATCCACATTAAGATGTGTATTGATTTTGCTGTTCATGATGATGATGATGATGATGATGGTGGTGGTGGTGGGACTCACTCACTCATTCATTGTCTATACCACTTTATCCTGTATACAGGGTAACTGGAGCCTATAGGAGACTACTGGCACGTACGTACGGGGTGAGGTACACCCTGGAATGGGATGCCAATCTATCGCACGGCACACACACACACACACTCGCTCATTCGCACATTACCGGCAATTCGGGAACTCCAGTTAGCCTAATCTGCCTGGGGAGGAAACCCGAGTACCTGGATGAAACCCACCAAGCATGGGGAGAACATGCAAACTCAGACCCTGGAGGTGCAAGGCCACAGTGCTAACCAATCAGGGTGGGGCTTTACATTTCTGTTTAATGCACTTTACTTTTATTTCATAACTTTCTTATAGATTCCGGTCAGCAGTGAACTTCATCTGTCTGTAAGTGTGCAGTGCGTCCCGAGATAACCGGAGCATCCCAAGCGCGTAAACTCTACCCAAGGACAGAGACCCCCGTCTGTCGGCATTCCTGAACACAACCCACACACACACACACACACACACACACACCTCCCATCCACACAGCACAGTATCAGTGAGAGAGAGAGAGAGAGAGAGAGAGAGAGAGAGAGAGCGCACAGGGGATAAGAGATACAGTACTGATGGAAGAGCGGATAGTTCTGTCCTGCTGTTGTTTGTTTCACAGCTGCAGGAACGCATCACACCTCGGCGGGACGACACGGGAAGAGAGCGCGCGCTGTCTGCACACGCGTCCTGCGCTCCTCTGAGACCTTCATAACCATTTCAGAAAAGGAGGTGGGAGGGAAAAAAAGAGAGAGAGAGTGAGAGAGAGAGAGAGAGAGTGGGAAACGCTTCCTCCAGCGCCCTGGCTCGGATTATTTCTGGTGCGTGTGCCAGCTGCTTGGGAATACTTTTAAATGGCGCGCGGATCAGAGAGTCAGCAGCCGAGCGCGTGCAGCGAGCAGCCGTGATCAGCGCTCAGTTTCTCAGACGGACACGCGCATATTCGTGACCGCGCACCGGAGCACAGCCTCAGCGATGTTCGGTTTCAGTAAAGCTCACGGCTCGCTCAGGAGACTCGGGAAATCCGCCGCGCGCGCAACCACCGGCGCTTCCTCGCGCCTTTACGGCGCGTTTCTCCTCCTCATCCTCATCCTCACACCCCGTGTGGACTCATCCTGGTGGTAAGTAAGCCTCTCTCCGTCCGTGGGAGAACTGATGATCGTGCCCCCTGGTCTCCTAACACCCTGTCTCCGTTTGGACAGCAGTGCTGGAGTTTATACTGTAAGAGCGCATGAATATTCACCAGGACTAAAAGTGGTGCACTAGTGACTATAGTGCATAAGGACATCTCTCTCTCTCTCTCTCTCTCTCTCTCTCTATCAGAACTCCAGTAACAAATAAACCTGTGTCCTTTAGTTGTGTTGATTCTGATATAGATAATTTATCAAATTTATAATTGCAACTACAAACCTGCCTTTCTGGTGCTGTCCTCACCACTGCTGGATGTTTAGAATTATCTTCTTTTTTTCTTTTTTCTTTTTTAATAAATACAGCATCTATCTAGCTTTTTTTAAACAAGTTTTTGCATTCACTCACAAAAATCATCTCACCTAATGAATGAAACTAAATCATAATGATAAAAGCATGCATCTATATAATTATAGATGAGTCTATCACCATTTCTAATAGTTCATGTAGACAAATGCGTAATAATTTAAGGTTTTAATTATTTATTGATTTGCCACTTATTGAAATCCTTTCTCTTCCTTAATTTTCATTCAAATCAAGGTCACTTCCAACTCAATACCAGTATTATGAGCAGTACTGTGCAGTGCTGGATCAGAATAATGGTGTGTAATTTTTTTTGTTTTGTTTGTTTGACACTTCTGTGGAGCATTGCCAGTAAACTTAGCAACAGACTAATAGAGAAATAAATGAAGCCTAATAAATGTAATCTGTATCAGACCTGCTTGGCTAGACGCACACACTCAGCTCAGCAGGAGATTCCGACACAGAGACGCACAACCATGGTTAAAACACACACACATGTGCACATACACAGACAATTTCCTTTTCCGCCTGACAGACACTGAAAGTGGACAATGTAAATGTTTATATATGCATATTTCTGCGTGGACGCTTGCATGAAAATAACAGCATATTTGCTATAGAGAAAAGTAAATGCAAATGTACATTAACGTTGTGAAATATGACAAAAATAGAATAATTTGTATGTAATGGCTTTAATAAAGTCCTTCACTACGGGCATTCTCAAAATAATAACTTATTACATTATCTTCAAGTATAAGTAGTACATCAGGTGAAGGGTGAAAACCTTGTCCAAAGATGCAGAAAAGGTGATATTCTTTCTTCACCTTTTCTGCATCACTTCTCTTAAAATGCCTGTTAGTGTATTATATTAATAACATACTTTCTCTCATTTTATCTCATTATCTCTCTATAGCTCTCTGACCTGGCTACCCCACACAAGTAAACAAACAGAAAAAAATCAGTGTTTTTTGTTTGACCTGCCTGTAAGATCAAAGGACCCTTATGTCAGACCACTGATTGAAGTCTTTGTCTTGCATTCCTTTCTTATATACTTATAGCCTTTGGTTTAAATGTAATACTAAAAACCATAATTAGACACATATATCCCCGCACATACACAAGTAACCATCACAGTCACCCTGAACCTGAAATTTTATTTTAATTAAGTTTACAAGACTTTTCAATTACATTACCCTATTAAAATGCATAGGTTTCAAATTCTGCCCAGAAATGTTTTGTGATTTACAGACGAGAACTTAGTCAGCCTCAGTCAGCCATCTCATATTAATGTACACAAACAGTTAAAACATTTGTGTTCAGCTTTCCTGATGACATCATGCACAAGGAATTCGGAGATCTTTACAACAAATTGTTTAAAAAACTTTGTCACGAAAGAATCTAACATTTAACTTGAAGTAACTTGGAGAGCTGTAATAAATGCCTTTATAATTTCATAATTTAGCACTAAATTCCTTAGCCATTTGTTCACCGCACTTAAACAGCCAATCAGCCATCATTTCAACTATTAGGCATTTTTCCTTTTCAACAATGGAGTAACGAAATGAAAAGCATAAAACTTGAGCACATACTTTGTTAATAAAACCGGCCACTAAAATTCATGTATGTCATTATAAGCCATTTACCTTACAAATATTTATTCAAATTAAAGGATTGGGCTAGATTTTTTATTTTTTTTCTTATATGTGGTTTTTCTAATGACTCTATCCAACATTACTTTTGCTCATACAATTAATAAAAGTTATATAGACAGATTATTTCATTGATCCCGAAATAAATTCCATAATTTCTCTAATTTCTTAATAATTATTGGCCTGACTGATTTGTCACTTGAATTTGAAAGTGTTTATTCCCATCCATAATGACTAAAAATAACAAGTAGCCCTGTAAACTACGTTTAAAAGTTCTATGGCTGCAACACATTTATACACTATACTGAGCCTAATATGCAAATAGTCGGATTAAGAGGCTCTATGAAATCTATCTAACAGTTAAGTGGGTTCCTGTCTGCAAAAAGTTCAGAGCCCCTGAAAGAAGGAAAGAAAGACAAGAGCATGTTTTTGCTGGCTGATTTGGAGAACACTTTAATTTTCCAGGTTATCAATCATTCCTATAATATCATATGTAAGTAACTTCAATGAGAGCGAGAATCTTTAAACGAATGTAACGGCAGACCTTCTAATGTACCCCAGAGGTAATTTTGCTGTTAATTGTAACCACAGGAAACATTTATAATAATGATCCTTTTCTAGCTACATCCAATTTGGCCTTCATCAATTTAATGGTTTAAAGTTATGAATGCTAAAGGACCGGTCTAAGGATAAAAAAACATGGTGTTTAAAGCACAATGAGTTCTGGTGCACGATAGTGAGCATATTACTTTTGTGAACATTAAGCATATCGAACGGCTGCAAGTTCTGCGGTTTCTGTCCTTTCTGGCCTCTATTAACTTGCTGTTTGGGCAAATTAGGTTAGTTTTGTAAACCAAAGCTGACATATTGTTATAAGCAAGCAGTTTAATTTTCTCAGTCGCCTCCGGAGAGAGAGAGAGAGAGAGAGAGAGAGGTTCTGCTTTATTGGCTCTTTAGCCACCCTAACGAGGGGCAAATCACCACAGTCATGCATTCTTTACCCAGTCAAGCCTAACCATATCTGATCCCTCACTCTCTCACGCACACACACATGCAATAGGGGTTCCAGAGTGTGTTTTTACGGTGTGTTGTTACAGTCCTGTGGATAATGATTTACCGCAGCAGTAAAAGCCCTTCTCCATCCCACCATCATGTGTGAAACCTCCATGTGTGTGTGTTTCTGTGTGTGTGTGTGCGTATGTGTGTGTGTTTGTGTGTGGGCTTCGTGCGAGGTACCACCCTCTCTGTATTACCCAGTCAGCCATATGAGCAGCGGCGGATCAGACATAACTGAGCAGGTTCCACTTGGAAAGGGCTTCAGTGGAGTGATGCAGACCAGGTGTCGGCCGAGGATCAGCCTTCATACACTAATCCACAATGAAGTTTATACGAAGTGCCGAGAAACACCTGGGGAACTAACTACATTTTCACTTTGAATTTAGCAGTGGCAATCTAACTGTGCCACCGAAAATATCTGAGCGTTTAAATGACAGCATTTGTTTCATCTTTACGGGCTGTTTCTGTTGAAAAGGCCAGTTTTAATATTTACAGAAAGTGGAAATGTATTAAAAGTTGAAAGTTACCCAGTGAACAGCTCGGATGACAAAACATTTGAAGGAAATGTTCTTCCTGCGGTCAAGTTATGGTTGAATTTGGAAGACGTCTTTTTATTTTTATTTTTATGAAGTCAACGTGATATGCTTGTGACAGTTCTTTAGCTATACGCTACCAGTCAAAAGTTTAGATACACCTTCCAATTTCACGTCAACATCTTTCCTGATGTTGATTTCTTTCCACAATGTAAAACAATGCTAAAGGCGTCCAAACAGTTGATATTGAGACATGTCTGCTACTTTTGCTCTGTAAGGCCTTCATAAAGAATTTAATCTGAGGTGCTGTTAATAATTGCTTTCCTGGGAAGGTCTTCAGGAGAGCCAGTTTCATCATGGTGCTTGACGGGTTTTGCAAGGGCACTTGGCAATACTGTTTTTGCATGAACTATTCCAGAACAGCTGACGTTAAATGTCTTAAAATAACTGAGTGCTGGTGCTGTTGTTTTTGTTGTTGTTACTAATTACTTCATTTCACATGTTTTATTTCGTATTTAAAAAAATATTCAGTACTATTCTAGAATTTAGGAAATAAATCCAAACCTGTGTCCAAACTTTTGACTGATACTATATAGCAATGTTATAGTTTCCACACTGAACAGCCATTACTGTACATTACCATGACCGCCAGGTGAATTGAATAATATTGATGAATTATATCCCAGTAAACCGGTGGCAGGATCATGTGCACCCAAGGTCCATCTACACCCAGTGCACCCGAGCCTCCCGTGTACGGAGCTTAGCAGGCACAGTTCAATGTTCTTCACTTGGCCTCCAAATTCCCCAGATCTCAATCCAATTGAGCATCCTTGGAATGCGGTGCACAAACATGCCTGATCCATGGAGGCCCCACCCCACAACCGACAGCACCCAAAAGATTCATGTCTCAGTGCCAAACCGCACAGCACACCTTCAGAGGTGCCATGAGGACACAAGGGGAAACCAAAACCTGGGTTGCTTTAATGTTATTGGTTTTAATGTTATGGTGTAGGTCGAAGCAAATTCACTCATCCTGATGTTCAGTACAATAACTTAATGTGTATATGAAATTCTAGCCACCTACAGTATAAAGGATACAGTATAGTGAGGATGTTGAAATGTAGACAATGATTGATTTAAAACAATGCTGCAATGTTGTTTCAACTGGGTATACACAATTCCACTCAAGATATTTATATGTAAGATTCTCAAGTATATTTATGCATGCATCTGGGCCAAAGGGTGCAATCAACATTCAGTATGAGCCAAACAAAAAAAACCTCTTTATTCAAAATAGTACTCTACTATATGTTTATATTTGCACATATAACTATATGCCATGAGGCATAATGGTATCATGCTGTACAGTTTTGGTGTAGGTCTGGTGGGAAACATTGCACGGGTTAGAGTCATAATCGGGTTCAGTGTTTATACATATTCGTTTTATTCCCCAGTAAAAAAGCTTTAGAACAGTGGGTGTTTCTTATGTTTTGCTACAATTTATTTGCTAATATTGCCAAAATAAAAAATGACAGAGTAGCAGTGCAACCCAAAATATTTGTGGACTCTTTGTAGAACTTGTGGAATTACTTGATCTGAGTTCATTATTAAAGTCACGCACATGGAGAGCAAACTCATACGGCCTGTTGATACAATGCTCATGGACAGTGTAGTATTAATTTATATGAGGCATGATATAAGGATCTAATTAGCATAATACAGCTCTTTTCCAGTTTCTAGATTGTAACGTTTCTCAATTCAATTTAACTTTCACTAATTTGGATTGTTTAAAAAAGATTTGCTTCACAGTGTATATTGACCTCGCACCACCAGGGTTCGATTCCCGCCTCGGTTCTGTGTGCATGGAGTGCTTGGTGGGTTTACTCCGGGTACTCCGGTTTCCTCCCACAGTCCAAAGACATGCAAATTAGGCTCATTGGTGTCCCAAAATTGCCCATGGTGTGTGTGTGTGTGTGGCCTACAATGGATTGGCACCATGTCCAGGGTGCTCCCTGCCTCGCGCCCAAAGTCTCCTGGGATAGGCTCCAGGACCCCTGTGACCCTGGACAGGATAAGCGCTATAGAAGATAAAGATGAACTATGAATTCGAAATAAATGAGCTCACTCAATGAGACAACCACTGCTACATAGTAAACAGAGCAGGAGGGTAAACGTGTGTGCGCGCGTGTGTGTTTCACAATGTCGTATGAGGACAGACATTACCCTGCTGTATCTCCAGCAGCAGGCAAACACAGGAGCTGTTAATAGGAATGTTAAAGATAAAAATATAGTGGGGAAGTCAGAGCCATCAGTGTGTGTATGTGTATGTGTGTGTGTATGTTGTGTAGAGTTTGTGCCAGTCTTGGTTAAGGCACGTTAGGAAAATGGTAAACAAACGATGGGCTGTGATGGAATGGGGACATCCATAACAGGAGTGGAAACTGGAGAGAGCGAGAGCAATGGCTCCTGCTATCTTTCAAGCTTTAGTTAAATTGTGAGAGATGGCGGCAGAGTTACCATAAGTTCCTGATTACCTAAGAACAATATCAGCACTGCATTTTGACCTCATACTGTATTTCTCAATGTTTTTATTTGGAATAATTGCACACATCCCTCTTGGACACTGTGGTGCATTCTAGTCGTGACATATTGATCAAGACGGTGGATCTCAGTGTGGAAAAAAAAAACAATGCATCTACACAGAGCCCATTTTTTACAGATTCATTTTATGTGTGTAATCAACTATTTATTCACTGACACTGTTAGAGGGTTTCCACCCAAAGCACATAACACAGGGTCGGTTTTGTGGTTAACCCATGATAGCTACTGCATGTCAGATTTTGGAATTTGATCCTTTCATCCTAGATACTTCCAGCTTTTTGCAGATGGACGTTTTATACCATGGGTTATACCCTGCCCTTGTCTACTACATAAAGTATTTTCACAGCAACGCATGTCAAGTCAGCTTTAATCACCCAGAGCAGTATGGCTAATTACAGTAGCAATTCCATCAAGGACGTACTGACAAATTATGTAATATGGTAATGATCAGTTTAAATTCATTTTTTCAATTAATTTTTTTGCAAAACTGTTACAAATATTATAAAGTTCTCATAAGCATCATTGCACGAAACAGCAAAACTTCTTGCAGATTTTAATTAGATTTTTATTAGGCCACGAACTCTGTCAATCTACTGTAAATGCAGTATAAAAAGCCATCACCTCTGCTTGCTTATGATGTGTATGTTACTACAGTATATATGACAGAATGTGTATTTTATCTCATTTTGATTAATGTTGGAAACATGAGCATTAGCACTCAGGTCAAAACAGGCAAAAAAATACAATTTCAACTAAACAATTTCAACCCAAGAAGCAGCACAGTGGCTTAGCGGTTAGCACTTGTACCTCCAGGGTCCAGGTTCGATTCTTGTTTCAGGTCTGTGTGCATGGAGTTTGTGCGTTTCGCCTGTGCTTGGTGGGTTTCCTCGGGGTACTCTGGTTTCCTTCCACAGTCCAAAGACATGCATTAGGCTAACTGGCATGTAGTGTGTGAATGAGTGTGTGATTGTGTTTGTGTGTTTTGCAATGGATTAGCACCCTGTCCAGGGTGTACCCTGCCTTGTGCTCTAAGTCTCCTGGGGATAGGCTTCAGGCCCCCGTATACAGGATAAAGCGTATATAGACGATGAGTGAGTGAGATGCCCCGCGACTCACTCTCACCTTTTCACTTACTGCCCACTTTAATAGGAACACATGTACACCTGTTCATTAATGCAGTTATCCAAGAAGCCAGTCATGTGGCGGCAGCAGCACAGTGCATAAAGTCATACAGATATAGGTTGAGAGCTTCAGTAAAGGCTAAGGCATCAAACATTAGAACAGGGAAAATGTGTTATCTGTTACTTTCTGTAGAATTTTTTAAGTGTTTGAGAAACTGCTGATCTCATCTAACATCCTGGGATTTACTACACATTGTAGAGCTTACCTAGAATGGTGTGAAAAGCAAAAAAAACATAGAGGAAGTGGCAGTTCTGTAGGTCAAAAAAAAAAGGGTTGTTGAAAAGAGAGATCAGATGTAAATTGCCAGGAGGGATTTCTTAACTTAAATAATCAGTCTTAACAACCACGGTGAGCAGAAAAGCATCCCAGCGTGCAAAAAAAATAAGCTGGATGTGAAACAACAGCGGAAGACTATATTAGGTTCCACTCCTGTCAGCCAGAACCAGGAATCTGATGCTATCATAGGCATCAAAACTGGAAAGCTGAAGATTTAAAAAAAAATTGTTTGGTCTTGTTCCAGTCTTCGACTGTCCAGTTTGGGTGATTCTGTGCTTGTCGATAGCCTAAGATTCTTGTTGTTGGCTGACAGTAGAAATCTTCTGATGTTGTAGCCCATCCACCTCAAGGTATATTGTGTCACAAAACATTAAACCTTGAAGAGTGTGAGTTGCAAAAGCAGAAGATCATTTCAGGTCTTCTCAAATGCTTTTCTATTCCCAAGGTTGTAAAGAATGCTTATTTTAGTTCAACTCAGACCAGACCGTCTGCTCACAGTTTTTTTCTTTTTGCTGTTGATGTTGTTGTTGCTGTTGGGGTTTTCCCCACAATTTAACTTTTAAATACTATTTTGTGTGAAAATTCTCAGATCAGCAGTTTTTAAAATACACAAAACACCACCATCAATCATGCCATGGGTACAGTCACAGAGATCACATTTTATCCTCACGCTCATGTTTGATTTTAACAGTAACCGAAGCTCTTGACCTGTATCGGCATGATTTTGAATTGTGGTGGGGCCACATGAGTGGCTATAACTGGATCATCGCATAAATGAGCAATTATATAATTAATAATACCGGTGCGGGTTAGCTGAGTTTGAAATACCAAATAACAGAGAAACCCAGTTTCTGTACAGCGACGTAGTGGTTAACACCGTGGCCTTAGAGTACACCTCCAGGTTGGGTCTGCGTTTGTGGTGTTTGCATGTTCTCCTCGTGCTTGGTGGGTTTCCTCCGGGTACAGTAGAAGACATGCAATTTAGACTAATTAGCGCAACCCTGTAACAAGATCAGGGCGACTCACAGTACATCAAATTCCATTTTTAACAAGAAATCATACACAGTGTTGCTTCACAGCAGATTAAACTTGAAGCATATTTTATACTGTACAATGAAATGAATAGAGAAAGTGTGCAGTTACGAGGGTGAGGTTAAGCATTTAACATATTTGAAACATTTACCAAATAAACAGCACTTTATCTAGTTTCATTGAATTTACAGTTTTTCGCTCACTTATTCTCTATACCGTTTATCCTGTGCATGGTTACAGGATACCTAGAGCCTATCCCAAAAGACTCGAGGCACTAAGTGGGTTATACCCTGGACGGGGTACCAATCCATTGCAAATCACAAGCATACGCACGCACTCAATCATGTACACACTACAGGGAATTTGGACATCCCAGTTAGCCTAATCTGCCTGTCTTTGGACTGTGGGAGGAACATTATTTATCCTTCTTAGGCTTGACTAGTATAATTCTAAACCAATTCAGTTCAATTCTGATAACTCTCTCATTACAATATAAAAAAAAAATACTGTGCATCACAGATGCCATTTGAGAACAATAAGCATGATATTCAGATATTGCGGTTCTTGAGCAACTTGTTGGTTTTTCACTGCCACCCTGAACCTGCTGTGTACTTCTAATAAATGTTACAAGAACACTGTAACACAATCTTGGAGAGCAGACAGGAGCCTATTTTCTGTCGTCTCACGCATGGGCAGCTTCAGCTTATAATGATCTACACTCTACAGAATTATAGCTGTAGGTTTAGTCACATGATGTGAACATAATTAACACATCATGTTTAAATGATGTCTTTTAATGTATTATATTAAAGAATATAGATTGGCTATAGCATTGTGGTGTAGTGGTTAGCACTGTCGCCTTGCACCTCCAGGGTCCGAGTTCGATTCCCGGTCAGACTCGATTCCTGTCTCTGTGTGCATGGAGTTTGCATGTTCTCCCTGTGCTTGGTGGGTTTCCTCCGGGTACTCCGGTT
>JAOVVA010000032.1:7384865-7417155 GCA_028565275.1 Leiocassis micropogon | reverse complement strand
CCGGAGGGAGTGCAGTTAGACACACATCTACCGCACACACTCACCTCTACACCTATAAGCACACTACTTAAGGACTTGTGGTAGCTTAGTAGATAAGCTTCTGCACTAATGTCTGGAGGGCTTGTAGATCGACTTCTAAGCATGCTACGGAAGGTCTCGGTCTAATTATAACCCAATGCTTAATATTACAAGTAGTTAATTGAATTTTCTGTAAATGGGAATTCCCTGCAAATGGAAACTGTTCCACAATAATGCATATCTTTGATGTACAAGTGATAAAGTCACTGATTTGTAATGTATTGATTTGCTACAGATTAACTAAAATTGCCACTTTGATGTTAAATTGGAAAAAGGCAGGGGAGAGAAAAATTACAAAAAATTATCAAAAAGTACAGTTTTTATGTTTAGACTTTTAAAAACATATTAATTAATTTTTTAAATACTATTTTATGTTTTTAAATAATATTATTTGTTAGAAAAACCTTAAAACATATAATGAAAATGTCTTTACAGGTATCTCGAAACAATATTTTACCAAACTTTAACTGAATAAACATTTACTATTTACAGTAGTCATTGCATATATAAGGCTGAAACAGGTTCATACAGTATCAATTATAAGGTTATGACGTTGCCTTTAGCTGCTGTGACAGTGTTTACAGCACTTTCTGAGTCATATAAACACAGCACCTGCATCAGGCAGGTGTGAAAGACATGGCATGGGCGGCAGTGTTGCACTGAGCGGTGTTGCGTTACTTTCATGGCTAATGGCAACTGGGGCAGTGGAGCATGACTCATGTTGGTGTGTATGTTTCGTCTGGGTTGTGTTTGGTTTGGGTTTGCGTCTGACTCAGACAGACAACTTACCAGCTCAGTTATTTCAGTGGATCAGTAACTCCCACCCCATCCACCCTCCACCCTCCTGGTGGTATTTGGACGCCTAAGAATACAACAGGCTCATTTTTCAAAAGCCATTCCTTCTTCCTGCCAACACGTCTCTCAAGCTGATGGGAGCATGGCCGGAGGGAACGCGGAGACTCCAGTGACACTGATTCTTTTAGCGAAGGAGCCTCACTGTCCGGTGCCTTTTTAACCCTAAAAAAAAATGAACTACCTGATCTGCCTGAGGGTTGGTGTAAAGGAAGAATTACTATACGCCAAACAACTGTACAAATCTCCTAAGAGCTTAGCATGATCATTTTGATATATATATAGTACTGTGCAAAATTCTCCCTTCCTTTCTTAAAATGTCGTTTCCGAAGAGCCAGACTTTCTTGTATTTTTTATTTCAGTCTTGACGAATAGTTCTCCAGGCTTCCTGTTTTTTTGTTAAGCCAGACAGTGACCTATGATCCATTCAAGCATAAAACCCATAGAACTTCAGGCATGAACCAATGAGAAACAGGTGCAGATGATGACAGATGATCAGGCCAGCGATTAGTATACTGGTGATTTTGAATGCTAAGTGGTTGGAACAGATGAGAGGGAAAATGAGGTTGCAACTGAGCTTGTTGCATAAACAACCAATTTTAAGTTCTATCTTTAGGCACTTTGCAATCTGTATCAGTAAAACATTTTCCCCCATTTACTTGAGTTAATTAAATATGAAGTGGCTTTCTTGTGCCATCAAGACTTTTGCACAGTACTGTATGTATGTATATATGCATGTATTAAACTGTATTACACAATGAATGCCTTACTAATCTTATTGTATTTATTAAATATCACATTGAAATTGAATCTGAAATAATATAATTTTTACTTTTTTTATTATTCCATTTTGTTGTTAAGGTTCTTTGGGCACAGCTGGTCGCGTCTGCAACAAATCGTCTCGAGGGACAGATGGCTGTGAGGTCATGTGCTGTGGACGAGGGTACGATACAACGCGTGTGAAGCGCATCACCAAGTGCGAATGTAAGTTTAAATGGTGCTGCTCTGTTGAGTGTAAAGACTGCGAAGAGGCTGTGGATATACACACCTGCAAAGCTCCGAAACGAGCCGAGTGGCTGGACCAAACCTGAGACCTGTCAGAGTCCTTCCTGTCTTCCTTTGTCTTCCTCAAGATCTCCTGTGAGCAATGATATTCTGGGATATGATGTCCATCTTTCACGGCTTCTCCTCCTGATCCCTATTCCTTGTTGCATGGCTTTATTATAACTCTCTGTGAAAGCACTACAACAAAAAAAAAGAAGAAAAAAGAAAACCCAACTGCATTTCCCATGAGCGCCTTGCACACTATGTCCAATCCGGCACATTATTCTGCCTCTCTTATTCTTTATTTTATTGAATTGAATTGGACAGAGAACACTAAGAGTGTAAGAATGAGCTGTGTTGCAACTGTGAACTTTTTTGTTGGTGGTTTTTATGTATTGTTTTCTGTGAATTTCCAAAAATATGTTGTTCTTCAATTGGTGTTTTGTGCTGCATTTAAAATGCTTTAAGGACTTTAAAAAAGAACTCAAGGCCTCAATATAATACCACTTGTTACTGAGAACACACCTACATGCTATGTACCAGTCATATCCCATATAACATTGTGTTTTTTTGACTGATAACGAATGTGAATGGAGGCAGCAGCATAAAAAGAGACGAAATGGCCTAGACCTTTGCACACTTTCCACTCACAAAGTGGCCAGATTTTGGACAGAAGACCTCAAAGGATTTACCGGACTTTCTGAAAGATGAAGAGATGAAGAGAGAGAGAGAGAGAGAGCGGGAATTTTTTTTAAATGGTCTAAATATAAAGATGAGCCTGCACTAAGAACACTATCTAGCCAAAAAAATGTAAATATCAATGCATAAACGAAATGCATAACTGTATGAGCATTAACACAAAAATATGTGGAACAAAATGTCCATTCAAATGACAGTGGAATTATGGTGCCAGATGAATGTGGATGTTTTGGCTTTTCTGTATAACATCTGTATACTGCAATGATATTTAAACAAAAGTTGACATAAAATTATAAAGTATTAAGCTGTTGTAAGCCATGTTGTTCTAAAAGAATTTATAAACACTTGAGTTGAATGATATAGTCCATAATGAATAGCAATGTTGGAATGTAAGGAAACTACTAGTAAGGGTCTTAATAAGAACAAGTTATTGTAGTGTGTGTCTGTGTGTGTGTGTGTGTGTGTGTGTGTGTGTGTGTGTGTGTGTGTGTGTGTGTGTGCAATAACTGTTTATGGATTAGAGCAGTGAGGAAGATCACAGGGTATCTCTCTCAGGCCAGGGATTCTCCTGATTAACTAATATCCAGCTGATTATCTTAATAGCAGGACAGCGGGATACGGTGACAGCTATAAATGCTTGTCTCACAGTGGGGCTTGTGTTTGCTCATTTCAAAGCCAAGCTTATCAAAGCACATAGTGTCCAGATATCCTCTCTGTCTCCTCTCCATGTTATTAGATATAATGCTTTTTTGAAGGAATAACTACCCTTTAATGAAAGAGCCTTTACAAAAAAATAACCTTAAATCAAGTGTCTATAAGGAAAGTGATCTTGGATGCCAGTTTTGGTGTCCGTAATTTGTATGTATATCATACAAGTATATTATAGGTGTGTGTGTAAATATAAAAGGTCTGCCCAGAAAGTATCCAGTCCTATAGTAAATCCTAATTATGCTTCAAGTTCTCAAAGACTGTCAGTCTTTGATGATTGCAGCCCATACACATTTTACTGAGAATGGTGTTCCGTTTGTGCAGGCCTTCCACAACATGGATCACTTTCAAGAGATTCTCAACAATCTTAGAAGCATTAGTGATTTAAACCACAAACTTTTATTTACACTCCACTCATTGCACCTTGACAGAAAGCCTTTTAAATCGTCCGAATAGTTACCACTGAAGGCTTTTTAACCTTAATCCAAAATTTGATTCAGATTCGTTGCTCTACCTGCTCAGTCATTTTGAATGCAACAGCCACACAGTAAACATGCTCTTCAACAGTGTTTATTGCCCCATTGACTAGTACAGTGCAGTCATCACTGTTCACGCATGCACATTCCTGTCCGCTCTCCTAGGCTGCCAGGTTACATCAAAGCCACGCAAACTGTTCTCATTATATTCCCAATGGCCTTCACCTTGTATTGGTGCCCTATATCCCTTGACCTTTTCTGGATAGACCTCATAAATAAACCTGGTGAATATATACATATACATATAGGATCAAGGGCACCCAAGACTCATCCATACCCAAGAGGACCAAAGGCCAGACCCTCCAGTCTGACCCACAGAGAAGCCAAAGCAACCAACACTATTTGCAAAAAAAACAAAAAAAAAAAACAGTTATGGCTGGCCATGATAGAAAGGCACCAGAACCCCCAGTGCCCCACAGCGTGCTGCAGACGGGGCCCAACAGGGCTAACTCAGCCTTTAAACACACCAGATCCCAATACCCAATACAATCAAGTACCCATGGGATGCACCGGACAAACAAATCCAATCCAGGGAGGCCCCATTCTGCACTTTGGGTCCACTGCCACTGCCAGAGCTGCACCCAAAACAAGGGGAACCTCAAACCTAGGTGGTTCTAATGTTAATTATTTTGAATGTGGTGGCAAAATGTTATACAGTATATACTTTCATATGTTTCTTAAAAGTATTAAAATGTTTGCATTAACTATTGAATGTGTTAAATATTCTCTTATAACATTTATGCACTTATTTTTGGCCCTTTTACTGTCTCCGTTCATTTGTATAGACAGACAGTTGACTTTGCCTTCTGATGGTATGTTTTGCAATATCTTGAAATTCTTTCTATGTAAACATAAAGTATAAACTAGTGGCACTCTATTATTACAAATTAGTATGTGGCACAAGCATTTGTAGTCAGCCATGTATGAATATTAAAGTACAATGATTACAACAATACCATGTTTATCATGATTCAGAATAGGATGAATGGAGACTTTGCTTCAGCAGAATCATATTTCCTGACCGTTAACATGATCAGTGTGGCATTACAGTGTCTGGGAAGTGTAGTCTACAGGAGGTGTTGATTTTCCTTTCTGTACTGCTTAAAAAATGAGAAAGCACATGTATAGCTCTCCCTTACCGATGAGGTCACCATTCCTCTACATGATCCAAGGCAGGGAATACCACACAGGAGAGTTTACTCAGCACTGTGTATGGTACTTAACGCCACATATGTAGATTCCATAAATACTTAGTTTTCCTAATTGGATCGTTTATCTTTCTTGTAGATATGAATGTGCAGACATAAACAGGCATTCAAATACACAACCACATATATACCTGCCTTAATAATGTTTCAAGCATTAGTGTCACTGAACGTCAGTAACTATGAGTCAAACCACAAACCCTAGAGCATTCTGCATTTGGGCTGCTTCAGTACTTACAGGCCTGTTTTGCATCCTGCCATTACTGTCTGACTTAATGTGCTTGTGTAGGTCTGTTCTCATATGGCAACAATATGGTAGCAGGCCTTCTAAGGACCAGTAACTGCTAAGTCTGGAAATCACTCAAGCTGATCCGGATGCTATGGGCCATTCTACCAGCTAATCATTGTCGTTACATAATAAAGGGAAATTAGAAGCACTCTTTAAAGCTTGTAACATGACCCTAGGGATGGGGCTTTGATGAAGACCCTTATGACTACACAGGAGGGAGGGAGGGAGTCAGGGAGGGAGGCAATGAATTAAACAGAGGCAAAGACTGATTAGATAGATAGATAGATAGATAGATAGATAGATAGATAGATAGATAGAGGGATAGAGGGATAGAGGGATAAAAGGAAAGAGAAAGACAGAGCTTACTTCACCAGCCAGAAAATAGGCAGGCTGGCATTTGGCACACGCTGACTGGCCAGTTTACCATCTGCCCTCACTTTCAGCATGATCTAAGACAGAAATCAGAAAGGCCTTGTCATGCACAGTATATGAATCATTCATAGACTTACAATGTCAGACAGTTCGGGGAACTCATATTTGTCCGTTGAACTTATTGCTGAACCTGCCATGTTTTTTCTAAGTTTCTGAGCAGAGTCCAATCAAACTACACTGGGTTTAAGCATTTTTCATATTTTGTTTGTTTCTTTGCTGGCTTGTTCCTTTTTGTTCGTTCAAGCCATACTGTATACTCAACATGTAAATGGATATCTTTAATGTGATTCAGTGTCCATTAATGTCAAAATCTCTGTACTCCCCATTTCAACATGTGGTTAACTAAATATTAGTAAATTCCCAACTTAAGCTCTGTAATAATGAAGGAAGAAATAATTTCCTGTTATATCAATTCACTTACCAATATTAACGGAGTGCAATTGTGTTTTGGCAATTTAAAGAATGAACAAACATTGCACTTGGCACCAAAAACGGCAATTCCCAGCAATACGCTTGCTCATGGCATGCCACTTCAGCCAACACCCGGATAGCTTTAAAGCCCTTCAAATCCACAGATTCCAGTTGATTCCTCTACTGAAACGAATCCCAAAGTCATTCTCATTGTTTGTCAAAATACATCATTCGTTCTGTTAGTCATTCGCTTGTACGCCTGATTTGTTTTTAGCAACAAAAAAAAAGGGAGCCACTTCTGCTAAACAATATTAGATTCAGTTTTTGCTCAATGTTATAAGGGATTATAATGTGATGGTCTGATTTTGAGATATATACCAACTGTCCTGGAGCTGACAGCAAAATATATAAATAATACAGGGCCAAGAAACAGATGGACAGAAGCCCTGATATTCCATATTTTCTGATTCATACTTGATTATTATCAGTTGATTATCGATTGGGAGACAATTTTTCAAATTTGACCAAGATTGATCTCATGTAGCTTAACGTGTCATTTTTAGTCTTTATGCATTTAGTTCACTATATGATTTGGTAGCAGTTGTTCTACTAGACATAACCGGACATGTAGTAAGTTATGTATGCAGCGTGTGATGAATTGTACAGCTTTTCTTCCACATATCAGCACTTTCATAAAAATTATTGAGAATGAATAGTGTAAGTGCCGTCAGCACAGTGACAGAGGAATTAGCCCTGTGGCCTTGCACCTCCAGGTGCATGGAGTTTACATGTTCTTTTCATTCTTAGTCGGTTTCTTCTGGGTACAACAGTTTGCTGCAACAGTCCCAAGACACATACAGTAGGCTAATTGGCGTTTTCAAATTGTTTGTAGTGTGTGTGTGTGTGTGTGTGTGTGTGTGTGTGTTGTGCACCCCATCCAGGGTGGTTCTCATCTTGTTCCCTGAGTCCCCTGTGATGGGCTCCAGGCCTTCCATGACTCCGTACAGGATAAGTAGTATAGAGAATTAGTAAGTAAAGTACATTCAAGTACATTCAAACTCCACACACACAGACTGGATGTCTGATTCAAACACCCAATCCTGGAGGTCTAAGGTGACAGTGCAAATAACCAACCAACCATGCAATTAATTAAAATATTCAATTTAAGTAAAAATGTGAAAGAAGTCATATTGAAAAACGCTGTGCCAGGATGAGAATAAATCCAGGAAATCCAGGACTGCCTGTCTCAATATACTGTAGGGTATGTGTGTGTTCTCGGGCATGTCAGGACACAGTCCCACCAGTCTTAGGGTCATGAGTGAATAGTACAAAATGAGCTACCTATTCATCCACTGGTGCTGTATTACTCTTACACATTTTCCACCAAAGTGAACCAGGTGCTAGTTCACATCTGGTTCTAGTGCCAGTTCAGAACCGGCTCAATAGCCAACCTGGCTTTGTTTTTCTATGGGCTAGAGAGTGACATCATTACGTCACTGTATATGTCTGTCTACGTCTCTACTTTCGGCAAATCTAGTAGCGTCGAGCACAACAATGGCAAACTTCAGCATAGCTTTACAAGCAGTTCTTTGCAAGTCTACTGTAGAATGAAGCCATCATTACCATGAATTATTTATGCTGCCAGTTGCATTTTGAGTCTTTCCTCTATGACAGATTAACAGTTGTTCTGAGGATCAGATAGTCGCTGTAGGTCATGTCGCTGTAGGCAGAGCATGGGAAGCTCGTATCGTCATGGAAAGCTGCAAGCTGGCATTCAAAAATTAGGTGACATTGAACTTCTACCTAAGGGCATACAAGGACAATTGGCCAGGGTATCTTGTGTCCAAGAGTGCTTTCCAGCAGGCAGTCTGGCTCTGCCATCAAGAATGTGTTTCTGGCAATGGCAGTGGTATCCACCTGTGCTTCTTAAAACCTTTCCCAGTTCTGGCTTACCTCATCCTGGTGTTCATACTTAATAGTGCGCCTGTTATGCCATCATGTAGCTCTAATAAATTAGTTGCCAACTGTAATCCAAGTAAATGAGAGCCACTAAATCTCATGCAGACTCTCCTGGTTTATAAAGCTGACCATCACCATGTTGTCTTAGCAAATCTACTCATGGCAATATTTTAGAATTGGTAAGAAACTGAGGGTCAGATGGACCTCAATATAAGCATACCGCAGGTTGATCATGAAAAGCCAGACCCTTCTCAAATCTAAACTGGGATTTAAGCTGAGTATGACCATTTGTTTTGAGCTGGTGAGTGAGCTTACAGTTCTTTGTTTTGAGCTGAGATTAAATTCCCCAGTGTAGGCAATGTTACTGGTTGTGTGTCCGTTAAGTGGTTGATGCCAAGGCAGTGAGCACATAGCTGGTACCTATCTTTAATTTCACAAAATTCAGGTTACCAGTACCAGGGAAAGCCAAATCCAGACTCAGTTCTGAACACATATGGAAATTTAACTATATTGACTTGGCGTGATCTTGTGTAACATAGTTGATGTTTTAAAATACTTAGAGGAGATGGTGTTCTGAGAGCAATTTCCAGATTTCCTAATCAGAAGCAGCACCATACGGTACACATGTGGTCAAACATTTGTAGGAGGTCAGATGAAGAAATGGACATCTGACTTGCATCTTTTTTTTTTTTAAGATACTACATGATTATGTGAGTTTGATGTAAACCTAACTAATAATAAAGCTAACTTTCATGGTGCTTGTTAGTGTAAGCCATATACATTAAAGACCAATTAAGACAACAATTTGCTTGAGAGATTCCAAAGTGTGTGGCTGCCTGTGATAGGACTTTATGTAGTGTGACTGAACTGAAGAATGTAGGCCACTGAGACTGATGGACTATAATGATGGAGCTTTAGCAATGAGGAGAGACAAGAAAAACTTGCATACTGGTGGTCAAAAAAGAAGAGAGGAGAGGGACAGACAACATCAGGGATAGAGAACATATGGGGAACATGAGAGAAAATTATCTGGTTGTGGACTGAGAAAAAAGGATAGTGAGCGAGAGAGAGAGAGAGAGAGAGAGAGAGAAAGAGAGAGAGAGAGAGAAGTATAGAGTTACTGAGCAGCCTCATGGGCACGTTTATCATCAAGTTTGATCTTAATCTAGGCTGGAACAACAACGCCTTAAAGCACACTTACATACCCAGGCCAATATTACTAGATGGACACACACATGAACGCTCTCTCTTACACACACACATGCATGCACATGCACTCATTTTGCTACTAGCCAAGCCCATGAGCTTAACTAAATCTGAATGAACACACACATACACACACACATTAAGTCATTTACATGCACACACACAGACACACACACACACACACACACACACCCTTAGGCTGGAGATATCTGTATCAAGGACCTCCAGCTGTGCGTGACACCAGCCAATCATTTGTCTCCCTCAACATGCTGGCATGTCAACAGATTTTACCAGCATGTCTCTCAGTCCTGTCTCATTCTTTTCCCCTCCCTCTCGTTCACCTCACCCTTAACATTCTCTTCCTTTATCTCGTTCTGCTTTCTTTTCACTTCATCCATCTCTCCTTTGACCCCTCTCTACTCTCTAACTCTGGTCCGTCCTTACATTGTCCGTCCTATCTGTTTCTCTCTCCTACAATGTGCCAAGACTCAGGGTTAATTGCTGGATGGTGGCTTCCCTTTGTGTGTGTGTATGTGTGTGTGTGTGTGTGTGTGTGTGTTTATGTTTGGTTTGGAGTGTCACTACCAGTATTGATGCTGCCCTGGAGCAATACTGAGCTCGTCTTTGGGATTTCTGAATGACATAGAGGTTGAAAAGGTCAGATAGATTCATTATATCAGTAACATTTTGCTCACACACATATAAACAGACACACAAATACACACATTCACACCCCAGAGGTAAAAACACAATGCCTAGACATGGAATGTAGTCGCAGGTCACCCAGAAACCCTCATTCTTTTGTTTCTTTTTGTCTGAATGATTGCATGTCAGTCTATATTTCTGTCTTGCTAGATATTAAATACGTCTTTATCTGTCTGTCCATCCAGCTGTCCTTTTAACTATCAGCGACATACCATGGTGAAACAGTACAGTCTAATAAAAGAATGGATAAAACAGGCTACATTGTGGACCTACTCATTAAGAAAGGATAACAGTCAATAGCAGGTTGAGGTGATACAGCCATCACTACATGTGGCAGAAAAAAAACGATTATTTTTCAATTTCAACATTTCACAAAGTGTCTTATCACTATTGTATTTAATTCAATTCAATTTAATTCAATGGTCATTGTCGCAAAGCAGCTTTACAGAATCAACAGGGGAAAAAAGGAAAAGAGTATGAAATGTGTGAGAAAATATGCATAAAATGATCGGATTGTCCCTGATGAGCAAGCCAAGGGCAACAGTGAAAAGGAAAGATCCCTGAGATGGCATTAGGAAGAAACCTTGAGAGGAACCAGATTTAACAGGGAACCCATCCTCATTTGGGTGATAACGGATAGCAGGAATTAATTTGCGGTAATACTGTGTGTTAGGAGGCTGGAATTTCAGTATAACCCGAGAGGGGTTTAAGTTAATATGGAGTCCACTTTCATTATTAGAGGCTCAGGTACAAAACTGTTGGGGGAATTTCAGTCCTACACTAGTGATGGGACGTTTGAATCATTTTAAGCCTCGTTTACACTGCAGGTCTCGATGCTCAATTCTGATTTGTTGCCTATATCTGATTTTTTTTGACCGTCTGTTTACAGGTTCTTTCAACTATGACCCATATCCGATTCAAGTGTTTACACACTTAAACACCATACCATCTGAAACATCGCGCATACTCAAAGGGAGGTTCTTGCGCTACACACTAGCCAAGATGGACGAAGGCGAAATCCGATCTAATCCGATAAATCACATTAGCACATATCTGATTTATATCCACATATGAAGGAGGCCTGAAACCGATCTCGAAATATCGGAATGCATGCGTTTTTTTCCAGTTTACATGGACATAGAACATATCCGATATGTGTCACATACCTGTATGAGCAAAAAATCGGAATTGGGTCACATTCAACTGACAGTGTAAATTTAGCTTTAGTGACTCGGTTCTTTGAATCTCGTTCATCAAAATGGACGAATCTTTTTTTTGAGTCATTTAGTTAATTTCATTCATTTGTTCAGAAATAAAATAAAATGTCACATTTTCAATAAACAGACCCCCAATACGTCTACATACACAACTTTTGGCTGTAGTTCCATATTTTCAGTAATGAAAATATTACAATGCAGCTAAGGACATATTATGATATGAATTATTATGACAGAATGAGCAGCTCACCTCTCATATCTTCTGGTCCGAGTCGTTCGTTCTTTTGAATCTATTGCACTGCATAGCGTCTATGGGAGTCACGTGACAAAAGAACAAACGAAAAAGAATGAACGAATCACTCTGTGAGCACTCGTTCTTCTGAGTCACATTAATTGTTCATGAACGACCTAAGCCCAAGACCATCTTTTTGGTCAAGTGGAACCGTCCCCAGTCACTGACAGGGTCTCCATCTGACGAGATCTTCAACCGAGATCCTGACCCACGCTGCGACCGACAGTTAATGTAATTAACACCTGTGACACGGATTGATACTCTACATATGCTTAAACATCTCAGTGCCATTATCCTCTGTATCACAACTCGTGAAATGCCTCTTGTCCAATCAGATTACTCTCAATAAATAAGCCATAAAGCAACATTTGACCATATAGCACTGTGAGATCTGTGATTATTGGTATGCATCGCCATATCAATGATTAGACATTTTATTTTGTTTAAATAACAACATGTCTTTAGAATTAGTTTTCTTATTCGCATTAGATTATGGGGTGTATCTATTATACATGTGCTTGTGAAATAGTTGTTACTATACAAACAGTAGTTTATTAGTATATT
The DNA here is from genome assembly GCA_028565275.1 of Leiocassis micropogon. NCBI lineage: Eukaryota > Metazoa > Chordata > Actinopteri > Siluriformes > Bagridae > Leiocassis > Leiocassis micropogon. Next base: position 7,404,958 of record JAOVVA010000032.1, on the reverse strand, counting down.
AATACAAACATGTGATTTGAATTACAGATAGCACTGCTGTCAAAGTCATTCTGTTAAAGAAAAATGAACAGACTCAAGAAAATTCAAGAAAACTATGCTGAAATACAAAGAGGACAGTTGCCAACAAAAACAATACTACATGGCTATTCCCAGCCAAGCGGTGGACCCAAATCAGCCATTGTTAAATCGGGCTAGTTATATTAGTGATGAAAGACCAACCACTAAATTGTTGGGCAATCAGACATGTTGTTTTATGCAGTAATGTAAACACCAGTGTAATTCATTAATGTGTCATGGATAACAGGTGCTCAACAGACATTTTAATTATCTTCGTCTTTTTTTTTTTTATGACCAAACTCAGGCAACTCCTCTGCATTTCTGTTTTTAATAGATGCATACTAATAGGATTAGCTAAGTTTTCTGACCCATTCTTTAATCTTACAGCTCAGACCTACAACACTCAAACATCCAATTCCTGCCTCAAATTATGTTTTTTTTTTTTTCATGAACAGTATCCCACCCATAGCAAATGAGAAATGATTGGTTGATTTCATTGTCACTCGTTAAGTATTTTGGCTGGTACTTGGACATTTGCAGCTTTTCATCCAGCTGAATTCATAGCAAATGGTTGAGTGACTGTATCTACCTACAAACCAGAAAACAATCCCACACGAATCATCATCTCTTTTTGATTTTTTAAAATATGACCGGTGTTTATGTCAAACCGGGACTTTGGATTGTGCAGGATAACAAAGCACTGTTATCCCCTGCTACACTAATGCACTTACCCCAGTGTTTCACTAGTGCTTGAAGATCAAGGTAGAAACAGCCCTGCTTGGACTGCCTGCTTCATGTCTTAAACTCTAGGATTCCCAGCAACTCCTATAATGGCCCAAACATGTACTGTAGGAATGGCTTGGGGTGAGGTCAGGACCGTACAGATGTGGCAATAACTTCCAGATGAGTTCCTGTAATGTGCAAGTGGTGTTTTCGTAAATTATTGTGTGTACAGTCCTCACACACAGATGTGTCTTTCTGGTAACTAATTATCCATGTATTTTCTAGGATCAGACGTTCCACTTGCTGACTGCTCACATGAATGAATGCATTGCGCCTCAGGCCACCTCGGCCAGGATCATCGTTCACGGACGTATGTTTGCACCATTCAAATGTTTCCCTGCGGTCGTATCCCTGTACTGTGCTTGAAGTCTTCTGTAAATGTTAATCGGTTTCATGAGAAATTTCCTCACACGTCCTGGTTTGTCTTGAACGCCCCTTGTAGTATCAAAATTATACAAAACATCTTATTTTTTGTTTCATAGTTAGATTTACATTACATTTACAATATGCAATGATAAATTAACTAAATAAAATATTAAACAATAACAGTTCTAAGGAATCCAGAATTCGTCAATCTATCTACTTATGTATCTATTCATCTACTGTCGCTCTTCTTTCTTTTTCCAGCTATTGCTGTTAGTATTATTGCAAACTTTACATTTCTGGAAAGTTTGTCCTATTAGTTACTTATTAACCCAAAATCCCCTAACAAAACAGGCTGACCTTAGTATAATGGCTTTCCAAACATAAAACCCTAAAGAAAATGTTTATAACTTGCAGATTCTTTTCTTTTAATGATAATAATTCATAGCAGCACTTAGGATTTACCCATTCCACTAAAAAACATTGCTGTGAAGTGGATGATCTGATTCTCTCCAACACTTTTTGTCTATGGGAGTATAAAATATAATATACGCAAATCTGGGTGTGTCATTTATAACGTACACTTACATATACAGAGGGGAAGGGTGTCTCATTATAATGTAGGTCTGCAGATTTATAGTTTAACTGCTGTTTATGTAAAAGCACGGGTGTGACCAGTGAACACAACAAATACTCCATTACTACACCTCCACACAATAACAAATATACATCTATAAAGCATATACACACACACACACACACACTAAATAAACCCCTCTGAGTCACAGGACCACAGAGGATGATGAGGTTGTTCTGTCCTGTCCGTTCTGATTCGCTCTGAATCAGAGTCAAACTATGTCAAAATTCCCCGTTCCAAACCACAACTGCCATAACATTAGCTCATGCACAGCCCATAAATAATACGCAATGCATCATTTAGATCATGTGTAGTGTATGCATGTATGTGACAACAGATTTGTCTAAACAACAATGCTTTGATAAGAGTGAGTGTGATAACCGATGTGCATGGCAATGTTTCGATAAGTGTATGTTTTTTTCTTTCTTTCTTGTTTATGAATCTGCTGCCTCCAGGCCTCGGGGTCAAACGCACAACATTCCAGCCCTGCGCAAAGGTGTGAGTGAGTGAGCGAGAGACAAGAGATCAGGACACACATAGAAACAGGGAGATGGACAGAAAGAAAGGGAGAAAGGAAGCATTAGAGGCAGATTTCAAGACAGTATTGTAGAACAGACACTGCTGATGGAGCATGTGGCAGGTGGCTTTGAAATCTTTTTAGTGAAAGTTGAAATTTATGGAGGTACAAACAACAGTGACTGGGAACGGTGGGTAAATTCCATCGGGAATTCCAGAGGTGAATAGATCAGGATGGAGACAACAGGCAGAAAGACATGGAGGAGGAGGCACTCAGGGTCATTATACACTCACTCTCTCTCTCTCTCTCTCTCTCTCTCTCTCTCACACACACACACACACACTCACACACACACACACACACACAGTGAGAGGAAGATTACAAATTTATGTTTTTTTGCAGAAGCCAAAAGGACATGTAACTAATAGAATGTAATTGCACTGTATAAATATTATACTTTTTTCTAATTTTAGTTTCCTGTAATACAAAAAACAGTAAGGGATTGAAACAGCTTCCAAGTTAGTATTTAACAATGAATTGGAGGCAGACAGGGTAGGCCATGATAGTGTTTATTTTCTCTTTCAATTTTGATTTTCAGTGTTTATTGAGCACCATGTATACAGTACAGTGCCGTGAAAAAGTATTTGCCCCTTCCTGATTGTTTTTATATTTGTCACACTTAAATGATTAAGATCATCAAACTAATTTTAATATGACATCAAGATAAACATGGGTAAACAACAAATGGTCATAAAAAAGTAATTGCTCCCTCTTGGTAAATCATGAATGAACTGTGATTTTTAACTGTGAGTTAATGTTTCACTTGCCCCTCCCAGGCCTGATTACTGCCAGAACTGTTGAATCAAGAACTCACTTAACTAGAACCTGTCTGACAAAGTGAAAAAAGCCATGTTAAGCCATCCTAAACAGCAAGTCAATCTAAAGAAATCCAGGAACAGATGAGAAACAACGTACATGTATCGGTCTGAAAAGAGTTACCAAGCCATTTCTAAGGCTCTGGGACTCCAGCAAACCAGGATGAGAGCCATTATCCACAAATGGAGAAAACTTGGAAAAGTGGTGAACCTTCGCACAAGTGGCCGCCCTACCAAGATTACTCCAAGAGCACAATGACGATTTATCCAGAAGCCAAGAACAACATCTAAAGAACCGCAGGCCTCGCTTGTCTCAGTTAAGTTCAGTGTTCACGATTCAACAATAAGAAAGAGACTGGGCAAAAATGGCATCCATGGCAGAGCTTCAGGGTAAAAGCCAATGATGACCAAAAAGAACACAAAGGCACATCTCATATTTGCCAAAAAAATATCTTCCTCCAAAAAAATTCCTCCACAGCAATGTAAAAGACTTGTTGCCAGTTATGGCAAATGATTAATTGCAGTTTTTCACGGCATTGTACATAGACACAGATGCAGTCTGAATTGTGGGCTTGGTTCTGTCTCTTAACACACTTCTGGTGCTCACTGGAACCAAGAACAATCATTACAATTATACACATTTTAAACAGGTCTAGAATCCTTGCCAGTCACCTCTCCAAGCTCCTCCATGTCCTATCAGACTGGCCCACATCCACGCCATGATGTCCACATCCTCCAATTGCCGACACTTTTAATTTGAAGTACATCACCTTTTTACCCAACCTTATAGTGGACTTATTGATCTTGCCATGTGACTTTAAAGGGTCCTTGCCACTCTTCAAGTAATTTGGAGCTTGGCGTGGTAGCAAAATTGTGCCTTATTCTCTGCCATAATGCTGTTCTTGCACCTGTCACATATTCTCCTGGGTTCATTGTGCCAATTAATGGAGATTTGCACTCAAATGAAGAACTTTTGTTTTTTGCTGTCAAAAAGTTCTTCCTCCTCCCACTTTTCTCTAATGGGCTTGCACCATATTTGCTCCATATTGTACAATATTTCAAATACAGAAACCCAGCGGAAACTTGTAGACTTATTTGTACTGCAAAAAAAACAGTAGCTTAAGCCACTTTTCCCAGTTCTGTACATCCTCTTGAACAAAATCGTAGTTTTGATTAACTTGGATGAAGAGATCTTCCGTTTGCAGATGGTTGACACCAGTAAGAATTTGACTCCCAATAATGTGGAGTTCATGATATAAATACAGTGCCCTGATCAGTCAGGATCTCTTTCAGAATCTTTTTCACCACAACACTACATGCGAAGCACTGCTTCTGGACAGATCATTGGGTAGTCCACTAGGACTAGCACAAAACGGTGGCCTAATATTGCCTACTTTAATAGCCCAATAAGGTTGATGCCAATTCTTTCAAACAGGCTTGCAGATTTACCAGCTTGCATTCACGACATGACATACATTGCAGGCAAATGTCACCCACAGTTAAAGGATGAACCATTAGGTAATGTCTTGTCCTGTCCTTGTCCTGCCCTACCACTGGAATAAAATTTCTCGACAGCATTTTGAGACCAACAACTGGCTTTATTCTTATTTTGTTCTGCGTCATTCAGTGGAGAAAGTGCTATATTTGACCGAATTTCCTGCCCACTGATTACTCTCACTTGGTCGAAGATATGCTTCAGGATCTCAATCATGCACTGCTCAATGGAAAAAATCCCTGAAAGGAATCCCCTCTCGTGGTTGGAGTCCTCCCACCAACGGTGTTCCCCTACCCTGGAGCCGACATTGACAAGCCTGGCACTGCCTCTTCAGGCAATGCTATGCTTTTCTCACACCGCTCTACAAAAATTTCCCTCACTAATGCCAAAAAATCTAGCCAATCATATCCCTAGAATCAGTGAATGAGAGAGGCAGGCACTAACCGCCAACCCTATTTTAAATTTGTGCAACAGGTATTTAATGATTTACAACAAAAAAATATGCCAAATATTTTTAGTGAAAATATTGCTATAATAATAATAATAATAATAATAATCCCAGATTCAAAGTAAAAAGGTTTACTCCTAATAACTGGAGTGGTGCCATCTTTTGTACTGTTTTTCCAAAACACAGTATTGGTGCTGATTTGATTATTTAGTTGTTTTTTTTTTTTTTGCAAACATTAGATATTTTGGAGAGATGAATTTTGGGGTACATATAAAAGCATCTCATATTCATGTTGCATGAACTTCAGAAGTAGCTTCTTTGGCGCACACATTTTCTGTATTATATGTATGACATAAAATAAATAAAATCAGCACCAATATTGTGTTTTGGCCGTATGAGTAATACAAAATATAAAAAAAAAGTGTCATGTTTCCTCATAAGTTTGATATATTTACTTATATTTAAGTGGTAATAAATATCAGAGAGTACATATTTGTGTGGATATTTGTGTGGGTGAGGATGTGTACAGTATGATGTGGTGGGCTTAGTGCATATTCGTGTTTTACGTGTGAACTGTAGGTTTGCATTCGAGGGTGCCTGTTAATGCTCGCACAACTCCATCTGTGTTAGGTATCATAAATCAGAGCTGTGATTCTCAAACACAAACCTAAAGTACCTGTACATGTACCCACACACACACACACACATGCACACTCCCACATGGCCTGAGTTATGTTGCTGCTGAAACAGTCCTTCACTAAGATCGTTAACAGACATTTAGCACCAGACATTCATCTGCAGTCATCGAGTTCAACCTTATAATTCATAATGCTCATTTTACTCCAAATATGGAGCTCTTACTTCTTAATCTCTCAATCGGACTTTAGCGTGAACGCTGCTAATTTTACGATTTTCATCACTAATGAATTCTGAGTCACACCTCTGCTATGCACAGACCCGGACACACATTTAGACAGCCGAGATTTCTTTATCTGACTTTTTTTCTTTATTTGACCTTTCCTCTTCATCATCATCATTATCATCATCATTAGCCTAAAGCTGTTTTTGGTGCCTCCCATAGCATGTGCAAGAGCCCATAGGACAAGCAGAGGACTCACCAAGCAAAATAAACAGGCACAACCAGGGACGCCTAAAATATTGGCTTCTACTGGAGCCAGTTCACAGTGTGCATTTCTCGAAAGTGTTTAAACTGCTGCAGATATTTAACCATAAACAGACTTTTAATGTGTTTACAGAGTGATATTTTGTACCTATCAACAGCTGCTGCAGGGAAAAGGACAGAATAAGAGGAGAAAATTGAAAGTAAAACAAGAAATCACAATAATATATACATAATATACGTATACAACATAGATATACACATTCATAAATGCATACATGCTAAAAAAAGATATGTACTATATTTATAACAAAAGTATTGCAAAAGCAAACGTTTTTATTAACTCTCATTGATCAGTGGAGTAACTCGTCTGCTATATAAAGGTAATACTCACAACAAGCAATGAATTTTCACCATTGCTGAACCCAACTCTCGAATCCTCTTTGAAAATCACCTCTGTCACAGTTGATGGTCTCCCACTGCACTAAAGAATGTTTATGGAGTTGACAACTGTGACAAGAGCAATGTGCACAGATGGATGAAGAAGTTTAACCTCTAAAACTCAAGCGCCTGGAATCCATGCCGGCAACAGAGCATTGATCAATGACCTTTTTTTTTTTTTTTTTTTTTAACTGCTTATACGGGAGTCTGCCGGGGTGTGTCGATGAGGGGTGTGTGTCTGTTTGGGTTTTGTCAAGTAGAACCAAATTTATCATTACTTTTAAAATGCATACATTTTACCGCTACTGGAATATAGGAATGATGTTACAAAAATGTTGAACTGAACAAATGCATTTTTGGCAACAACCAAAAATGACCATAAAAACATGGGATCATATCTAGCTGTGTTATTTCTTTTTAAAAGATTACCCATTAAAAATTTTTTTACTCAACCAAATGAAATAAATCCCAATTCATCATATTGCTTTGATTGTGCTGAAAAAAAGGATATGTCACTCTGTATTGCAGAATCCTGACCCCATATATGTTTATTTAAAAAATAGCAATTAATGGCGAAAAATCCTCTAGGCTTTTCAGGCTACAGAAGGAGAAAAAAGCACCAAAGACAAACCTTGCAGTGGGAGGCCATTTTTACATAGGATTCGAGAGTTGGGTTCAAAATTGGCGTAAATGCATCTCTTGTAAAGGAGACAATGTTGAGTATTACCTATGTATAGAGAAAGAGTTACTCTGTCAACTTGGGAAATGTGTCTTATGTCAGTTAATTAAAAAAAAATTGCATAAATTTTGGTCCAGCCCTCGTACATCAGGGCTCCAACACACTCTCACTATAGTGGAGTTGGGGTGTGGGTTGGGGTCGACTCTTGTGCAGTTTTATATTTGTTCCTTCTTGTAATATTTTTAGGCAGTTACTAAGGATGGATGAAATGTAGTATCAAATGCAGAATTTTTGTCTTAACCAGATAACCTCTGGTTAACTGGCTACCTAAAAGTATAACAATATTTTTTAAAAAAATCAGGTAAATTAGAATCAACCACACAATAAATATATAACATGCCGATGTCTATGTTGAAAATGCATCGAGTTAGTGCGATATCCTGAGCGAGACTGTAAAAGCTCTGGGTGAAAAGCAGAGTGAGTGGGAGGAGGAATTTGGAGAAAAGACGGCATGTTTGAAAGACGCTGTAAACATTTCAATAAACACCCTTCCACGCCGCTGGAGAAAACAACACAGGAATCATGTAGCACAACACTGAGACATCAGTACAACACAAGCATGACAGACTGCTATCCAGTGATGTCTTTTTTTTTTCTGATTCAATCTGACTCAGCACCACTTTTACTGGCTTAATCTGGCTGACTTGTATTTATCTTTTTAGTTTTTGATAAATGGGTCAATGATGCCAAATTAGAAATGCCATTAAGTATTCAGATTTAACATTTCAATTAGGCCCAGTAATACGTTTGAGATATAACCCTACTGCACCTTGTTAAATTGAACTTTTATGCCCAGATTTGCTACCAATCTATAAGAATTTGTGAAATGTGATGACCATAGTGTCGTCATACAGATTATTTCAACCCTTAAACACATGTCTTTTCATATATATATAACGATATATATAAATTTGGAAAAAAAAGTGTCATTTTTTAAAGTCTTAACAATAGAAGAAAAATTTGAGTGTAAGTAACATGTTTTGGGATATTTAACAAAGATAATTTCATATATCACAAAAATATAATATACAGTAAATATGATAAAGTGTGCTACTACATATGCAATACTATATGCTATGCATTTCCTACAGTACTTCTATATTCTCAAATGCTAAAAGAATGTATGAGTGTATATGCTTGTGCCCTGCGATGGATTAGCACCCTGTCCAGAGTTTACCCTGCCCTTTGCCCCAATTCCCTTGGGAGGCTCCAGCCCCTAAGGAAAGAATGAATGAGAGTGAGGGTTTAATTACACTGTTTAATTAAATTACTTGTATATGGTATTCAGAAGAATACACATGGTACATAAAAAAGTATTTAATAACTAAATAAAAAAACTATTCCTGTATCTAGTAGAATCTTTGTCATTCTAGTAATATATCTAACATAATCTTCATCATTTTGAAATAACAGGAAGGCCATTAATTATTTAGAATCCTTTGAATTCAAACTCATAATCCCATAACCACTTAGCCAGAGCTGATACACTGATTTAAAAATATTTATTCTGACTATTATTTGATGTCTGGAGTCAATTTATCAGTGTTAGTACAGTACACTGAAACCTCGGATTGCGAGTAACACGGTTTGCGAGAGTTCCGCAAGACGAGCAAAGATTTTTTTATCAATTTAGACTTGGAAATCGAACAAGTCTTGGTTTACGAGTACCAAGTATCATGTATAACGTATGCGCTTCTTGTTTTGACGCTGAGCGTCACGTAATCACAACTGAGCCAATTGTGGGTAATCGTCTCCCCTGCTGGGTCTTAGTACACGTCTCTTACTGGTATAACCAACATCCGTGCATGCATGTACTGTTTTACTTTTTTTTAAGGTAAAGTGCAGGTTAATTTGTTTTATTTTTACTTTAGATTTTGTGTTAATTATTTTTATGTGTTTATTTTTGGGGGCTGTGGAACAAATAATTTGAGTTTCCATTATTCCTTATGAGAAAATTCGATTTGGTTCATGAGTGTTTTAAAATACAAGGAACGAATGTACAGTGGAACGAATTATGCTCATAATCCAAGGTTCCACTGTACATTAAAAAATACCGTTCTTACATAAAAAATTTAACAATATATAATTTTAGCTATAATGACTGGAATCTATTTTTCAGTCGTTAGGTTTTAAAATTCAGGATAAAATGTGCTGTAAGAATTCAGTTTACTGGTTTAAAATGGTCAAACAGAAGTACATACAATTAGTACATTCAAAAGTAGGTTTCACTGGCATAATTGCAGATACAGTACTGTAGTAATGTATTTGATAATTGTCGAGCATCCTGGGCATACGCAGAAGTCAGTCTACACTTTATGGACGAAAGTCTTTGGACAAACCTGTTAATTATTGAAGTCAGATGTTTCAGTCAGTCATGGTTGATGGGTTTGGTGTGGAAAAACTTGATTGACCCGCCCAGAGCCCTGACCTCAACCCCATCGAGCACCTTCGGGATGAACTGGAACTGAGATTGCGAGCCAGGACCTCTGGTCCAACATCAGTGCCTGACCTCATAAATGGTCTGTAGAATGAAGGGGCACTAATTCCCACGGAAAGACTCCAAAATATTATGGACAGCCTTCCAAAAAGAGGGGAAGCTGTTAGAGCTGCAAAAGAGGAACCAACTCCATATTAAAGTATATGTATTTGAATACCATGTCATTGCAAGTTTGGCCAAATACTTGTGTCCAAATAGTGTATTTTCCAGTATATTGTTTTGTCTAAAATGAGAAATACAGATAACTCAGGCAATAGACCATATTTCATGTTCAATTGGACATTTTGTTAAATATTGCATTTTATCCTTCAAGAAAAGTGGCTAAATGCTTTTTTTTCTTTTAGTATCAAAACATACTGGAGTAGGGGTAGCTCCATGGTTAAGGTGTTATACTGCTGATGAGGAAGTCCCCAGCTTGAGCCCCAGCACTGCTGAGCTGTCACTGTTGGGACCTTATGCAAGGATCTTCCCCCTCAACTTGCTGGCAACCTGACCCTATAAGAAACTACCACTATCACAACGGATATATTTGCAGGTGAATCTCCAGGTGTATTTAGCTTAACTATAAACACATCATCCATCTATCCATCTAGGAACCTCTGTAGTCCAACTAGAGGCCAAAATAAATAAAAAAATTCCAATAACCTCTGTGTTTATAATGTGGAGCAATAAAATATAGATGATGTTTATTAAGATTTGTTAGATAAGTGACGAGTAGTCTGCGCTAATGTTGTGGTCATGTGACTTATTAAACCGCAAGTACAACCTGCATGACTAAAAGGAAAGACCAATTCGTTTGTGTTAATATGAAGTGAATGTAGTATGCGTGGAGCTTTTTTTTATGACAACCATGTGAACCTAGTGAATAGATAACACTCCCATCTCTGTAATTTATAGCAGAGATTTCTTAACCCATGTGAATTAGTCACAGTGGAGAAGGGTGGAAAGTACATTATACTGTATGTGTGTGTTATGATTTATGTGTACATGTGTTTGAATGTTATTGTCTAAAGTAATCAAGAGCGGTAATTGATGGGACATGCACATTTACACAATGTAAAAAAGTGACTTTGGTCACTAGTCACTTTTGGTAGAATTCAAACTCTTTTCAGATTCATTTCCAGTATCGCTATGTTTTATTTTAACGCCAGTCCCTTGGTGTGTCTCATTCAGCTTCTGTTCTCCTGCTACAGTTATTCAGCCACAAACAGACATTTAATGTACTTTGCTCTTTCTCCTCTTTTCTGTTGACTTATGCGCTTGACCCGCTATATTTATGCTGCATCTTTCCAAGTAACAAAACCCGAAGAGAGATAGAGAGTTTGAGCTTGTAGTGTCCTCCAGTCTAGCATCTATCTATGTTCTTGTTTATGTTAATTCTTAGACATTTTATTGCCTAAGAGTGTGTGTTTGAGAGAGAGTGAGAGTGAGACAGAGGTCATTGTCTTGAGGAAACACTTCAGTACACTTCTTCCAGACCACCATGTCATGCACCAAGCGCTGCATTCCAGTTGAGACTGAATTACATTACATTTGCCAAGTCTAAATCACACATGAGTGTGTAGCATCCATCGCACGCACTTCTGAGGGAGAGTGTGCTGAACAGCGTGCAGCTTTCTGATGATCTCAGAGCTGTGGCTTTGCTGGGAACATTACAAAAAGGAAGATTTCGCATCCTGCCGAAAGACTGTGGAACAGATGTGAATATAAATATGACTAGGTATGAAATGTTATATGATGATACCCCATGAAATCTGCAGAAAGAAAAAAAAAACCTTTCTTCTGGCAAAGCCAGGACAATATCAAAGTTTCGTTCTGTTTCAGTGGTAACCAGTCATGTGACCTTGAGTGATCTCATGCCATGCTACAAAAGAAACCCAGAAAATGTTTTTAGAGAGCTGGAGATTGTTATTTCACACGTTCTGATGCTTTCATACTGGTGTGTGTGTGTGTGCGCACGCGCATGTGTTAAAATTAAAAGCTATTAAAATCAAAACCCAAACAGACGGTAATAAATATATTAGCTTTACACCAGTTTAAAGACGTATAGCACGCTTGAATCTTTAAAAAACGGTTAAAAGCCTAAAACTCTAAAGGGTTCTTGGAAGCCTTCAGTGGAGTGTTAGGAAGCTGAGATCCGCTAGATATTCAAAGAACCATTCAACAAAAGACTGGACTAAGTAATAGTTTTTTTTAAATAACAAACAAATGTCTTGACATATAACTACTGAGTCAGAACAGAAAGGGCTAGTCACGATTAAAGACAGACATGTCCTGAGTCAAGTTCAGAGTCAAAACAGGCGTGTCCTGAGTCAGACCCAAGTAAAAAAAAAATAATATATATATATCATCGTGGTCAAGACAAACATGTCTAGAATCAGGACTTTGCAAGTCCTGAGTTAAGTCAATTGGACAAACTAAAATAAGCAGAACATCATAAAATAAGCATGTGCACCAGTAAAATCTCTAATTCGAGTTTTAACAATCTCTTATACTGTATTTGACAGTGAATTAATTTCGAGTGATTATAATGGGAAGAGGTTGTGTGTTTTTTTTTTTTGACTCTGCAATATCAAAACCTACAATCCAAGCTGAGGCACATCATAGCATTTGGGTTATTATTTGACGTTTTGCATCCTCATGCACGGCAGGGTGCACATCTTAGCCAGTGAAATGCAGTGTACACACCTTACCATGTACAGTATCAGTGCCCAAAACAAGAATCAGGGTTGATAAATAATACCAATTATCTAATTTTGACTCAAGCCTTATTAACTTCTGTAATTAGACATTAGAAAATTCTTCAGTTTGTATAGAACATTAGCACATTTTACACATGCAACAGACATTGTGATTTGAGTAAGAGGGGCTGCATTGAGATGCAATCTAGCAATGCCCTTGAAAATCCAATTTAGTTAATATTATGTAAAATTTAAATTTTTTCATTTGTTTTTAGACATTCAGAAAGTTCTCCAGTGTGCATGTACAAACAAAAAATGTAAGAGAAAAAAAAATCCTTGCTGTACTTTTTCCATTTTTGTATTAGCCAGGATTCCTTCATTCATTTATGTAAGTACAGGATCACAGGGGCCTGGGGTCTATCCCAGGAGACTTAGGGCACAAAGCAGGGTAGACCATGGACAAGGTGCCAAACCATTGCAGGACATACACAAAACAGATAAGTTGTGAACACCAGTTAGCCTAATCTGTATGTCTTTGGACTGCGGGAGCAAACTGGAGTACCCGGAGGAAACCCACCAGGGACAGGGAGAACATGCAAACTCCACACACACAGACCCAAGGTGGGAATCAAACCCAGACTCTGAAGGTACACAATACTAACCACTACACCCCCTGCTGCCCGGCCAGGATTCATTCCAGCCAACTAGATTTTCCCCTCTTTGTTGACTGTATAAGAAGATACCCTCACCCACTTATTAGACAGATATGCTGTTCTATAGTGGAGCATGGTTCATCAGTAGCTCATGTATAGAGACACTAAACAGCTCAACTGAAGGAGCAGTGAAACAAAATGATGTTGCGGTATTAAATAATGCATTATCTAACAGGTATTTCAGCTAGATCATTAACAGACACATTTTGGGGGACCTCCGAAACCTATGTTTAAAGAAATATGGAGATTTGGAGACGGTCCCCAACCTGTTCCAACATGACCGTGCACCAGTGCACGAAGCAAGGTCCATAAAGACATGATAAGAGAGTTTGGTGCGGAAGAACTTGAATGTCCTGACCTCAACCCAATAGAACACATTTGGGATGAAATAAAGCGGAAACTGCATGCCAGGCCTTCTTGTTCAACATCAGTGTCTGACCTCACAAATGCGTTTTTGGAAGCATGGTCGAAAATCCCCATAAACACACTCCTAATCCTTGTGGAAAGCCTTCCCATAAGAAGCTGTTATAGCTGCAAAGGGTGGGCCAACATCATATTAAACACTGTTGATTAATAATTGGATGTTACTCAAGTTCATATGTATGTGAAGGCAGGCAAGCAAATACTTTTGGCAATATAGTGTAGGTGCTGACCTGCTGTTGGTCTGGGGGGTCAAGACATGAATAATTTTTCACCACCAGCTAATAGCAAAACTTGTAGATTACTTATAATCAGCATGCCTCCAATCTTTTGTCGCTATGTAATCTCGACTATGGAGTGATATGTGTTAGTTAAAGTTTCTAAAGTTAAACATCTCAGATCACAGTTCTAAACATCTTAAACAAAATCAAAACCATGGAACTCACTGAAATGCAAGCTTGAAAATGACACTCGCCAGGGACTGCAATGGCAAAAACTGAGTATGTGGATGATATTGTAACTGGAGGCTCCCATGCTGAGTGTTTCTTTCATCCACACTCCCGTCCAGTAGGTTGCGGTATTGCCTTGTTGTTCTGCGATGCTCTTATTGACATTATAACTTTGGCTCCCTGTTGTTGTGCAATGTTCTTACATGTGGTTGCAAGAATTATAAACTGCAAATCTACATTGACAGACTGATGAAATGGATATTGACCAAATAATTTTGGTGGTTTTGTGTGCATTCTGGCAGATTTTAAAAAGTTTCTGGGCTGGAAACCACCAGCTAAATCTGGCAACACTACATGTGTATGTCTTCCACAACTAAATTGCGTGTGTGCATGTGTGCATGTGCACATGTGTTTGTGCATTCTTACTGATGTGCACTTGTCGCACTGCACTTCACTTCACTTTCCATCACAGAGGAAAAGATGTATAGAGTTCTTCATTTCATCTTCATTTTATACATACACACGGCTCTTAAAGCGCCTTTCTTGGAGCAGAATCACACGTGGCAGTTACTTATGCTATCCAGCTAGCAGTAGCCTCTTGTAGTGAATATGTAGTGAATAATGCTCAAATGTACCTCAGGAATGGTGCTCATGTACTGTAGAGGGAGGCAGTACAGGTTAGTGAATATTCTGTGTGGCATTTGCGTGTGGATGTGTGGGATCCTCTGCCATTCCGAAATGGGAAAGGTAACCTGGCATTCCACTTTGCAATTAGCCACATCCACATTCAGTGACTTCCTGCCCCACATCCTGCTGTTCAACACACTCCTGGCCTTCTTCACTGGAGGAGAATCCCAAAGAGCAGCCATTCTCCATCATCACCTCAATTTTACAGCTCAAATGTGTAGAACATGTCACACTATCTTTTAGAGATACTCACCTAATTGGCTAGGGATTTCTTTCAGCTTTTTGTTGTCCACTTCATCATCCATTATTTTGATGTAGATGTTCGTGAAGACTCCAGAGTGAGGTCCTGCCTCAGCCTCTTGCTACTCACAGAGCTTACAGTGTTTGTAACACAATAGAGGCTTTCTTCTTAGTGTTTGTCTCCATACAAATACCACCACTGTTTCAAATTGATGTTGATACTAAAATACCTGAACATGACCTAACAGAACCTTTGCATCATCAAAATAAGGATTTCAGCAGACTTGAAGTGGGCATTCATCCACCCATCCATCCAGGAACCTCCGTAGTACAACGATGGCAACGTTGTATTTATTCCCGTTTTGTTCGACCATGGTAGGACCTCCAGTCACTCACACATTCACACACTATGGGCAATTTGGGAACGCCAATTAGCTTAATCTGCATGTTATTGGACGGTGTGAGGAAACTAGAGAACCCAGAGGAAACCCATCAAAATCGAAGGTTCTGTTTTGTGCATTTATTTCAGTTATTGAAAATTGCTGTAGTATATAGTATGCAAAATATATAAAAGTATAAAGTATGTAAATATACAGTATATAACATGCTGTCCAAAACAAACAGTTGTTCCTCTCCTATTTTAATGACCACCAACTCCTGCTGCACATGCATATACAGTATGACATTATCCAGAGCGACCCATTATACATCTGAACAGTTGAGGGTTAAGGGCCTTGCTCACATGCTCATCAGTGGTAGCTTGGTGGTGCTGGGGTTTGAACTCATGACCTTCTGATATGTAATCCAAAACCTTAACCCCGGAGCTCCCCCTGCCCCCCCCCCCCCCCCCCATACTGCCACTGAATTGGATGTCCCAGATAGAGAGATGTATCCTGTCCTACAGGAAAAGATTTGTCAACATCTTATAAGCACTTTAAGTCCACAGTTACCCATCAAACTGAAGAAGATGGGTTCTGGTGGCTGCTCTGCATTACACACAAGCCTGTAAAATGCAGGTCCTGTTAAGCCTCAGTGACCAGCATCCTTTACTGCTGACCATCTGCTTAATGTCACAGATTCTGCCCTTACTTCTTCTTCTAATAGCCAGAGAGAACTGTTTTCTCTCTCTCTCTCTCTCTCTCTCTCTCTCTCTTTCCTTGCCTGGTCACCTTGCAAGGACTGGACCTCACTGCAGTCCCAGCCTGATCCACCTGCTGATGTTCACAAATCCACATGTCCACATTTTAGTCTTCTTCAAACAAGAACAGCAAAAAAAAATATATTTCCCAAGAAATCTTGCTCTCTTCTCCTCCTTTTATTTCCCATCCCTGTAAGGAGGACGAGATCGTAAACAGACCCATAAACAAGAAGAGAGCTCATAAACAGCAAAGGAGCATTATCAGGCCAAACAGAGCCAAGAGTAGGAAGCCATCAAAGCATGTGGAAGAGAGGAGCACTTCAGCCCAGTCGGTCATCTTTTTAAAGAGCCAGAATAAATACACACACACACACGTGGAGCAGCATGCGTCTGGGGCATTCCTAATGAGAAGAGACAGATAAGGAGGTAATGAGCAAGTGACAGCCTGGCAGGGTGCTCTCCTCTCTGGGACAACAGACAGCTGGAGAGGTCTAAGAGCCTCAAACAGGAGGAGATAAGACAACTGTGGCTAACTGGAGAAACCTCTTCACTACAGATGAACACACTCCAACACCGCCAAGTACCTTTATCATAGACCAAGAGAGTCTGGCTGACAGACAGATAGAAAAGAGACAGACCTGATCTAATGTTACCTTTATAGAGAGAAAGTAATAGACAAACAAAGATGGAATTAATTCAAGGTTGTCTGTAAAGAAAGAAAAAGAAAGACAAATGTTGACCAAATGTTAACTGAAAAGAAAGAAATAAAGGAATAATACATAATTCTAATAGACATGTCTGATATGCTTTTTGAAAAGATTTTGAAGTGGAAGGTAAAATAAAATGCATTATTAATTGCCATTGTATATACCAGACAAACAAGTCCGATCCATGGGTCCTTTAGGGATAGAGCCCAAGACTGCCAACCCGATTCCGGATTCTTCACATCCCAAATCAATTGAGGACCCATAGGATACACCAGACCAACAAGTCTGATTCATGGGTCCTGAATTGATTTGGGACCTGCGGAATCTGGAATCGGGTTGGCAGCCCATGTGCAGTCTGCTGTGCTGTCCTGAGAGTTCTGGTGCTTTTCTATCATTACTAGCATTGAATTTTCTTTGATTTTTACTGTATTGGCTTTCCCGTGGGATCAGATTGGACGGCCTGGCCTTTGGTCTCTCAAGGCATAGATAAGCCTTGGGTGCCCCTCGATCCTGTCATTAGTTTACTGAGATATAATTGACGACCAATGTTGATTTGCTAGTGTTATGCAGTGTTTATGTTATGGGGGATCAATGTATGTCACATATCATAAAGCAATGTTGTTGTTGTTGTTGTTGTTGGTCTTTCGGCTGCTCTCGGCAAGGGGTCGCCACAGCGGAATACCAAGTCCGCACTATATCATAAAGCAAATTTTGTAAAAATAAATAAATAAATAAATAAATAAATAAGGAATAATGGGAATGTAATTAGTTCTGCAAGTCTCTCGGATCCAACAGACTTCAGGGAAACTCCTAGTATCCTCAACAACAGCCACATGTAGTGAATTGACTGAATTTGTTTGCTGACTGACATTGATGGCTTCCTACTCCATGTAGTAACAGTACATCTAGCGTTCTCCATGACTATATCTTTTACACTGATTAATTGTGTGGCCTATTTTGGTGACCTTTAAACTGAGCACTGTAATCTATGCAAAGAAGGTAGACATCTACCAAATGGCCTGCTCCTTGACAAATGACATAGACAGTTGTTATCTCAAGAACACCTATGGTGAAGATCTTTAAATTGGAGAGCCTGTTCCTGGAAGGCAAGGTCAAATAGCATTAGTTACTTCTTATAGTCTTAGTATACATAAAAGCTTAGTTGGTCTAAAAAAGTTAAGTTGGCTAAAAATTACACCATAGAGTCAGCTGCACATTAATATCCAGTCCTACACAGGTCACTGCTAATCTGTGAAGGTGGGGAAACCATTCACAGATTTGAATCACAGACCTCCATGGCCTGAAGGATTTTGTAATTTAGAGGGAAAACAAAGCAGAGGGAGAACAGTTCAATGTGGGGAATAAAAGGTGTAACTATGGCTGGCATAGTGGCCATCAGTGCCTCAAATACACGTTATACAATCCACTGTCATACCATTCAATTGAATGGTAGCATAAGTGGAAAAATTGCCCAGTGATGAGAAAGCATAGATGGTATAGTGAATGACCGTTGTAGGTTGCTAGAGGTGAAAAAGAGTGATACCAAGGCTAGCAATCTGAAAAAGCATCACAGACATAAAAAGAATATATGAGATGCTACATGATGATAGGAGTGTATAGCTAGCAACATACAGTACACACAGCTCTAATGCGTACATGAGGTCCTAACACAAGGTCAGAAGAAACGGACAAATATACCAGTGATTATTGATTTCAAATTCCACTTCATACAGTCACATTGACTTTATTCAAAGTATGTATGTCCATACGCACAAGAAGGTATCCAGGTAATTGTCATCACCCTAGGCAGTATATTTATTTGCGAAAAGCATTATTTATAAAGCACCAACATATTAAACCGACAAATTGTGTATTTAGTCTGCATTTAATAATAGAAATATTCTTCCAAGTACGGTGACTGCTTGGCCAAAACTATGCTACGTTTAAATAAGATTAATAAGGTTGGGGAATTGTTCTGAATACTGTATCATCATTCATATTTTATGAAATTTATTAGACTTCATCTTTCACCTTTCACAGCATCCATCAGCAGAAAGGTTGTCATGACTGTTATTGTCATATAATGCTTTTCCATGAATGATGTTTTTAATGAAGAAGCTCTATTAATATGATCAGTCTGCTGGCTTTCACTTTAATGAAAAAACAAATCATAAAGAGTGAAACAATAGGGAGTAGTCCTCAGTAGCCTTAGACTGTCTTGGCTGGTAAGGGTTGCATTGGAAATTAATGTTAAAATAAAACTGGATTTGAACAGCTATATAAAAATGAAACTAGAAATGGTGAAGACAATAAAAAAAAGAACATTTGTCCAAATGAGGAGTACAAGAGTCAACTCCAGATAGTAAATAAACAATGACTCATATCACTATGAAATAAAAGTAATGAAACCTGGCTCTCAGGCATCAGTCAGAACATAACCATGACTGAGACACTATATGGTCCATGAATCAATGTTGGGTCACAAGCATTATACAGTATATGAATGGTTGTGCAGGCACCATCTTTATCCGAGATTCCAAATAAAATAACACCCTTAAATATGGAGGCTCAAAGTTGGACCACTTTTGGTCAAACATATATTCTTTATATTTAATATATTTTCTTATAATAAGCTTTATGTGCCTAAAGTCAATTATACTTGGTCTCTATTGTCTGCTTCTGTGGTATTTTATATAGATAATTTCAAATTTAATATTTAAGACATTAATCAACAAATAAATGCAAATCACTGATTTGATCCTGTAAATTTCTTGCTATTTCAGCTGTGTTCTTGTAAGAACTGGTGCACAGCGCCATCCATTGGTGAATTTTGCTTATTGCTTCAGGGCATCCAGTCAAAACTGACTTGCGAGAGGCACTTGAGTCAAACTGGAACTTTTGATTGTACAGAATAAAAGAAAACAATTATGAGAGTAAAACCTCAAACATTTATTTCTCTATATAATCCCCTGCTACATCAATGTACACTACCGTTCAAAAGTTTGGGGTCACTTGCGAATTTCTTTGTTTTTGTTTAGTGATTTATTTTCTACATTCTACAACAATACTGGGGATTTCAAAACTAT
>JAOVVA010000032.1:7359763-7384765 GCA_028565275.1 Leiocassis micropogon | reverse complement strand
ATAATCAGAGCTTATATCATTTGTATGAACACTAGCTTGCGGGGATTTGTAAAGGAGGCGAATCCAAGAAATAAATTCATCACCAAACCCAAATTTCTGTAATACTGCAAACAAGTATTCCCACTCAACCCTATCAAAAGCTTTCTTAGCATCCAGTGAAATTACAACCTCAGGGGATACAGATGTTTGTTTGGAATAAATTATATTAAAAAGTGTACGAGTATTAAAAAAACAAATGCCTTCCTTTTATGAAACCGGTCTGGTCCTCAGATATAACATGTGGTAAAACATCCTCTAAACGGGATGCAATTACTTTAGCCAGAACTTTCACATCAGCATTTAGCAAAGATAATGGCCTATATGATCCACACTGAAGGGGATCCTTTCCCTTTTTAAGAAGAGCAGCAATTGAGGCTTGGTTAAAGGTAGATGGTAATGAGCCCTGATCGAAGAATTCATTGAACACACTGAGAAGCAGTGGTGCCAATTTATCTATAAACGTTTTATAAAACTCAATTGGAAAACCGTCTGGGCCTGGAGATTTATTAGACTGCAATGCCTTAATTGAAACTATGATTTCTTCAAGAGATAATGGAGAGTCCAAGTCCCTTACAGATTTTGTTTCAATAACAGGAATATCAATACTCCAAAGGAAATCATTGAATTTTATAAAGGGAGGAGTAATATGATTTAAAAACTGCATTGATCTCTATGGGATCAGTAGTGATAATATTTATTTCATTTTTAATTTGTGGTATTAGGCGTGAGGCAGTCTGTCGTTTTAGCTGCTATATGCAATATGCTAATATGCTAACAATCTGCTTGATTTATCACCATATTCGTAGTATGTTCCCCGAGTCTGTAACAACATACATTCTGTTTCTTTTGTTGAAAGAAGATCAAATTCTGTTTGTAAAAGAGCTGTGGTTAAGTTTCGTTTCTTCGGTATGGACGGGGCTTGTGAGGAATAAGGTGACGTAATGCTAAGTCACCCTGTCATCTAACTGTGCTGTGAGTCTGTGTGTGTGCGTGTGTGTAATAATTAGATAATAATTAGATAACTTTGAGTCAGTAGAAATCGAAACATATAGTGCCAAAGTGAATGTATCAACTTTTATTGATTTATTGACTGTCATTCCCATATACTAAAATAATGTATATAAAACTGAATTGAATTTTTTATTTACATGAAATGATTTGGGTGACACTTTGTAATTGAATACAACAGTAATAATGAAACTACAAACAATTTAGCAAACATCTATCTTAATACATATTTGCCGGGTTTAAAAAAGATGGGAGTTGTAATAAACAAAGTAGAAAGATTTTTTTTTTTACTGACCACAGAATCATGGTAAGCCACAGGACTGCCTCAAACAGTTTCACAATTTTTACATACAAAATACATTATATATAAAATATACAGTTTTTTTTTACACCATGGGTTTGAGCTATCTATCTATCTATCAATCTATCTATCTATCCAAAATCGACCTAAAAATCATATTATATTCTTTGCACTATCCTTTGATATTAATTACACAGATCTAAGGATAAGACCTAGCCTGATTATGGTGTATTAAACACTAATACAAGGTTTTAATATGGCGCTGTCTCTCTTGCCCACAGACATGGTGAAAGAGATCCCAACCTATCTTCAGTGTTTTATGTCTTTAGGAAGTACAACATAATTCTGTTACACATGTTTGTTCATCACCCAGAACAAACATGTGTATTTTAATCCCAATTTAAGACTGACCCTCTGGTCTACAAATAATCCATATCCATATTATAAATAATGCATCATGTTAATAATTTGCCAGTTTCATTTAGTGCAAAGTGGTTCATTTTTATTGTCTTTGGTCTTCATATTTACTATCATTTTACTTTTTAATTTTTCATTTAACATTTAATTAGTTACCTATGTTTCTATAAGCTGCAAAGTAAACCTATGCTTGGAGAAAGAAAATGGGCAACCTTCGCTATGTAACTAGATAAAAACGTAATATAATTAAATAAAATTAAATCATTTAAACACACATAGGTAAACTGTTCAACTCATATTAATCAATACTAATTTGAACAATGACACTGGGGAGAAAGCAAGATGAGAGGTTTCACAAATATATTGCATTAACTGTTTAAGAATTATAGACACCCCCCTCCACCCCCATCACAGGCTCAAAAGTAATTGAATAAACACAATCATAAATATTAGAATTATTTTTAATGCAATGAAAATGCTCGAGGTTTAACAATGTCCTATGTCCTATGGACAGATGAGACCAACTGTCTAGCACGGATGTGGAGGGGTGATGATTTGGGCTTGTGTTGCAGCTACGTACAGTACATGACCTGGGCACTTTGCAGTCATTGAGTCGACCATGAAGTCCTCCATATACCAGAGTATTCTAGATGATATTCTAGCAAATGTGAGATAAAATCTGACAGCTAAAGCTTGGACAAAATAGGATCATGTAACAGGACAATGACCCGAAGCACACCAGCAAATCTACATCAGTATGGCTGAAAAATTAAATAATTGAGGTTTTGGAACTGCCTAGTGAAAGTCCAGATCTCAACCCAATTGAAATGCTGTGGCAGGACCTTAAGAGAGCTGTGCATAAGTGAATGCCCAAAAATCTTGGGAGTTGTAAAGAACAATGGGCCAAAATTCCTTCACAATGATGTTATAAAGTGATAAAGACATACAGGAAACAATTACAGGAAAGTTATTACTTCTAAAGGTGGATGCACTATTTCTACTATTTCTATTGTGTGTTATTTCTTTTGGCTTTATTTTTGTTAAATTAATAATTGCTTGCTGAAAAATGTTATATGTTGTTGATCATCTGATCAAATGATTGTTATTACATTTTTACACAAAAACATATAGAATTAAAAGAGGGGGTATAATCTTTATAGCAAGTGTTGCAAATTTGAAGTTTTAAGTTTATTTGTCATATGGACAGTAAAGAACAATGATATTCTGTACAATGAAATTATTCTTTGCTGTCCACAATGAATGAAAAATAAATATAGGTATAGAATAGGTGAAAAGAAAAACTATTTTAAAAGCACAATTGAGGGGAGAGAAAAATATCAAAAATAGATATATAAAAAAAACATCATATAAAACTATATCAAATGGTGTGTAAATCTGCAACGAGTGTGCAAAGCTGCAAGTATTGTGCAAATGATTATGTAAATGTGTATGTAAAAGTGAATGTGCAAAAATCAGTTAGCCAAGATATTGAACGTTTTCAGACTCACCTCTAAGTACACTCAAGAGCTGTAATGAATGAATTGTAATGCAATAGGTAACACCCAGCAAATATTATGTTAGTGATGTTTGCTTAATACACTGTCCTATGATACTCACATCAACCTTGATAAAAGCTTTTTTTTTTTCTCTTCGCAGCAAGTGCGTATTATTACTAGTACTTATGGACCTGGCTGGATTGTTTTTAATCTTGGCCCTTGAATGACACAAACTTTAGAAGTGAATAATCATGTGATTCACATATAAAATTTGTGCTCCTAAACATTTCTTCACATGAAGTTATGTTTTATGTAGGCATATTTTATTTCATTTCATTCATTTATTTTCTTAAATGTGATTGGTTTCACACATCTTTTATTTTGTAATGTTTTTCACGTATGATACTGTATAGTGTCTTTCATTACACTATATTTTTTTACTTTATTCATTTATCTAAAAGACTTAAGTGATGTGTTTGGTGATGTTGTTACTGTTTGTTGAAGAATGTTTTACAGTTATGTTATGTCTGCATCTGCTTCCCTATCTTCTTCCCATCCTGACACAGCACAAGACATCTATAAGGATGCAGCAGATGAGAGAAGAGTGTGTTCCTGGCATGAGGAAGTAAATACTGTATGCACATTCTGGTGTATCCGCTTTCCCATACGCTCAGGTCAAATTGGACCTTAATTGCTTTTTCTTCAGTTACAGGATGAGTCTGGCAAATCCAAAGCCTGGAAAGACAAAGTGGATCAGGTCCACACCCTAGCTCATTCAGGTGAACTGAATAGGCTGGCTTAGTGGAGGCTGATGTGTATCCAGGGTCACAGGGACCTGGAGCCTCTCCCAGGAGACTTCAGGCACGAGACAGGGTACACCCTGGACGGAGTGCCAATCCATCGCAGGACACACACACCCTCACATGCTCAATTACACACTATGGACAATTTGGGACCGCTAGTTTCCGGGGTAAGCTCGAACCCTGGAGGTACAAGGCGACAGTGCTAACCAGTAAGCCACCATGCGGCCAGTACAGAGTGTTCACATTACGCAAACATATTAGACTTTCGGGTCAAGTGTACTCGTGTCAGGGCCGGAGTCCATAACATGAACACGCCCTCAGTTCCGGACTATAGCTCCCAGAGGGCAATGTGGCTCAGGATGAATTTCTAAAGTTCTAAAGCAGTATGATGTTATAAAGCTGATTTTTTTTTAGTTGTAAAATATTAAGCCATAAATTTATGACATGTTATTGTAGGAATTTTTTTTATCACATCTAATATGAAAAAAGAATATACCAGGAATGAAGTACAGTACCAGTCAATTACATGGCAGATCGTGTACACTTTCACACCTAAATAAAGTCAAACAGAAATTTATAATGCCAGGAGTTTGTAACAAATTATTACTGAAGCTGTACCAACATCGTAACACACTTTGCATATGATCATCAACAGAAATGTAAAAAATGTGATGATGTACATGTTTGTGTGTTATGCCCTAAAACTGGACATGTGAAGTCAAATAAACATGTAAGATAATAACATCTGTAAAGCAAAACCACATGTCCTGTGAGTTCACAATAGAAAAAACATTCATTAATAATAATAATTCAATAATCCAAAGGTTATTTTTATGTTATATCAAGTAGTTATGTTCAATCTGATTATATAAATGTATATTTGACAAAGCTCATTCTTTATCCTGTGTACAGGATCCCAGGAGACTCGGGGCTCGAGACGGGTTACACCCTAGACGGGGTGCCAATTCATCACAGGACAGACACATAAACACACACACACACACACACTCATTCACACACTATGGGCATTAACCTAATCTGCATGTCTTTGCATGTGGGAGGAAACCGGATTAACCAGGGGAAACCAACCAAGCACGGGGAGTACATGCAAACTCCATGTGAGGTGGGAACCTGGAACCTGCAGGTGCGAGACCACAGTGCTAACCACTAAGCTACCTGTGACAAAGCTGCAAAATATCTTTTTTAAGAATACCAGAAATCAACTACCAAGAACAGGTTGTGATGAGATACTGGCCTCATACACCTGTAGTACTTCGCTCTAAACGGTAGATGGCGCATGCTGTCATTTCAATGTTTCCGCTTAAGTGTTGAAACTAAAATGGATCAGGATCAATTTGCAAAATAATTTCTCAGCCTGCGCGTGTTTATTAATCTATTCACAAACTTATTATGACGCAAAAATAGACTGGCCCGTGCTCGGTAGAGATAAAGGAGCCAATGTCCAGTGTTGTGGTTTAGTTTCGTTTCTTCGGTATAGACGGGGCTTCTGAGGAATGACGCGGTGTGATGCCGAGCCTCTGTCATTTAACCGAGCTGTCAGAGTCTGTGTGTGTTTGTGTGTGTGTGTGTGAGAGAGAGAGAGAGAGACTACATCCGCATTACACCCCTGCACTGTATTCCTGGAGCACTTTTACTGGTAAATATGCGCCTCACTCGGGCTGAGATCCGGAGTGTCGGTCTGGACTTTATAGAGTTTTTACACGAGACGCAGAGATTCAGTGTGACTCAGAGAGAAGAGCTGAAGCGCATCTACAACACCGAGTTCAGGAACAGGTGAGACTTGATCTCTTGTTGATCGAGGACATGAGCAGACGCGGAGTGCGTCTCTGAAGAAATGAGAAATATTAAAGATAACCAAGTATTAAAGCTACCTATATGTGCCAACAAAATAAATAAATAAATAAATAAATAAAAAGGGGGGAAAAAACAGATGATGTTTACTGACAGCTGAATCGTGTCGAGCCACAGGACACTGAAGACTGTCTGAAAATATTTGACTAATTATTCCAAAAATGAAACATCCCGGTAAGTTTCGTTTACTCAACTGTTACAGCACTTGATCAGCTTCCTGTACTAACCAAATGGCAGGCTGTTCAGCATTAGTCTGTTTAAAGTTTCAATATCAAAGCTATCTTTGATCTGTCTTTGAAAATGTATACAAAGTAACACAACATAATAATCAGATGCATTTGTGTTACTAGGAATCGAAACAGAGGGCATGATTCGGTTTATTGATTTAGTGTCGGCCATATTTCCACACTAGATAAGAGAAAACTGAAATAAGTGTGGTGGTTGGCACTGTCGTCTTGTACCTCCAGGGTCGTGGGTTCGATTTCCGTCTTGGGTCTACTGTAAGTGCATGGAGTATGCATGTCCTTCCCCTGCTTGGTGCGTCTCTTTCTGCGTACTCCGGTTTCCTCCCACAGTCCAAATACGTGTAGATTAGTTTAACTGGAGTTCCCGTTATGTGTGAGTGTGTGTGCCCACCCGTCCAGGGTGTACCCTGCCTCGTGCCCTAAGTCGCCAGGCCCCCCTTGGCCCTGTATACAGGATAAAGCGGTATATACAGTGAGTAAATAAATCATGAATTTGAGGTTACAAAATAGTTATATAAATATTTATAACTATTTATTATATGTGTACCAGGCTCAAATAGAAAGAAATAGCCTTAAAAATAGTGGAAGGATAAAACTTTACATTGTATTTTAAATACACTTTTTTTTGGTAAATCTTATGAATGTTGAGATTATCTATCTATCTATCTATCTATCTATCTATCTATCTATCTATCTGTGGTGTTCAAGATAAGGAAGACCGGGACTTTTATTTGTGCAGAATAACAGAATACAGTTATGAAACTAAAAACAACTGTACCTTTATTTCTCTATATACAGTAATCCCCTTCTACACTAATGCACTCATCTCAGTTTTACTCACGCTTAGATACCATCAAGGTAGAAAGTTATCCCAGTCCACCGGAGCCATAAACCTACTGGTCTCTTAATAACTCCTTTAATGACCTAAACATGTGGAAATCGCTTGGGGCGAGGTCAGGACTGTACAGACGATGTGGCAATAACTCCCAGCCAAGTTCCTATAATGTGCAAATGGTGTTCGTGAATGATTGTGTGTACAGTTCCCACAGACAGATGAGTCTCCTGTAATCTGTCAGCAAGTTATTTGTCGATTTTTAAGGATCAGGCGTTCTACTTGCTGAATGGTCACTGCAGTGTGTTTTCTGTAAATGTCAATCAATTTTACACCTTCATTTATGAGAAATTTTATCACAAGTCCCAGTTTGATATGTGATATGTTTAATAGAACACTCTTTAAGGTCCTGTGGAAATCGACATACAAATCAAATTATATCCTTCGCACCATCCTTGATTTGTAAATTAATATCATACAAATGAAAGGATCTGGCCCTACTGCTTATGCTGTATTAAACCCCTATTACAGCATTATAATATAAAACTGTCTCTTTTGCCCACAGACACGGTGGCAGAGATCCCAACTTATCTTCAGTGCTTTATGCCCTCAGGAACAACCACAGAGCACGCATCACCCGGACAGGAAATGTTTACTTTAATGCTAATGTAAGGCTGACCACCTGTGTACAATTAATAATTCCATTTAATTTATTGCAGTGTGGTTAGTTTCCATTGTCTCTGGTCTTCACCTTTTCTATGTGTTGATATATTTTAATTATAATTATTATAAAACATTTTAATTTTAATTTATTAATTTTATTTATTATTTGTGTAATTTTTTTTTTTAACTTTGATAATTTGGGTCATTGATTAATGAATGTCGAAAATATTTTTGAGTCACTTTATTTGTATATTTTATAGGTGATTTTTCACATGATTGAACTTGTTTTATTTACCCATGATTTTTGCACATGATTTCCTTATTGTCACATAGAGGGCATGCGGTGGCAGCACGGTGGTGTAGTATTAAGCACTGTTGTCTTGGACCTCCAGGGTCCGGGAGTTTGCATGTTCTCCCCGTCCTTGGCAGGGTACTTTGGGTTTCCTCCCATAGTCCAAAAACCTGAAGATTAGGCTAACTGGTATTCCCAAATTGGCCGTATTGTGTGAATGAGTGTGAGAGTGTGTCCAGGATGTACCCCGCCCCCCGCGGCCCTGAATACAGGATAAAGTGGTATGGACGATGAGTGAAAGAGGGTATGCGGTTTCAATTTTCAGTTTTCACATGAATGATTATTTTTTATTGTGCAATCATCCACCTTATCTTTTTCCTAAGTTTATTTCGTAGTTATTATTAGCACTGCTTCTGCTTCTACTACTTTTGACAAATTGCCTCTGCGGTATGATTGTTCAGATCCCACATAGTGTTTGGTGTACAAATATTTGCAATCCCCCTGTGATTTTTTTTTTCATTATTCTTTTTTATCCCTCTTTTTTCCTATCGAATAGAATGGTTAAACAATTGTCATCATTACATTACACATTTGGTAGACGCCCTTATCCAGAGCGACTTACATTTTTATCTCATTACACATGTCATTCATGACATTACCTGCTCTACTAGCTGTACACTGTCTTCTGTTACTGTACTTCGGGGAGCAACCTCAATCCTCTAGTTTACCTTTACATGAGGTCCCACACAAGGTGTCTTTCAATTTAAAATTTCAGGGCATAACAGGGTAAGTTGCACGTTCAAAGTATTTTTCAATTGCTTTATGACTTGAATTGGCACACACCATGTGTAAGATACATTACTATTTTTTCTGTGGTGACACCAAATTTAGGAAGCCAGACTTATGTACAGTAACATATACATTATAAGTTCACTGTGTAAAAGTGTGTTTTTCTGCAGAGCAACCATCAGTGCAAAGTTAAAATAGAACTCCTTGGCCACAATCAGCAAAGGCATGTTTGGAGATAAAAAGGAGCAGCATTTCATGAAAAGAACACCTTGCCAACTATTAAGCATGGGGGTGGATCTATCATGCTTTGGGGTTGTGTTGCAGCCAGTGGCAAAGGAAACATTGCCCGGGTGGAGGGAAGAATGGATTCCACTAAATATCCGCAAATTCTGGAAGCAAACATCACACCCAAAAAAATCTTTGGTTTAATGCTGAAAATCAAATGTTATTGGACAAATTATCTGAATAGTTTAACTAAAACTATTTTAGATTTTTGTCTGTGGTTGTTTCAATAAAAAAAAATAAAAAAATTCTGATTTCATTTTGACAGAGTGTATGTCTTACATAATGGTTCATAATGGTTTAGAATGGAAAAGGTGCCCCTTAAATGTAATTTCTGCCATTACTCCTGTAGATACGAGTGATACGGGACCAGTGGTGGAGACCTCAGGATGATAGGCCGTGTGCCAGAACTGAAAGAAGCACAAGATCGCCACCTTCTCATGATGCTTCGGAAGCATCCTCTCCATCTCCTGGATTTGAGGGTGGTGTTATAGCCAGGAGAAAACTGGCTAATGAGATCCTCAAGAAGCTCGCTAATGAGAGGTGAACACACACACGCACACACACACACACACACACACACACACACACATATAGTACATACACAAACCTACTCACACGTCTGCTAAGTGCTCAAGGAACAACATTAACTGACATTATCAGTGTACTGTATTTTGCATTGACCAAGGGTTCAGTTAGAGTTTTTAGGAAGTGAGTGTAAGAGTTGGGGGTTTGATTCCCTCCTTTGGTCTGTGTGCGTGGCGGTTGCAAGTTCTCCCAGTGCTTGGTGGGTTTCCTGCAGACGTGCAGATTAGGTTAATTGGCGTTCCCAAATTGCCAGTAGTGTGTGCTTATGTGCTTGTGTGTGTTTTTGTGTGTGCGTGTGTGTGTGTGTATGTCCTGCGATGGATTGGCACCCTGTCCAGGGTGTGCCTTGCCTTGTGCTCTCTCTCTGGATATGCTCCAGACCCTGAACAGGATAAGCAGTACTAACTGTACAGTATTTTTTTTTTTTTTTCTAGACCTGAGTTTGTGGCTGATAAAAATGGAGTTCGGGTCAGCTCTGAACTGGAAATCGTGGATGGGAGAATGTGCTTTTTTGTGGAAACTGCAGAGGTTTATGAGTGGAAGGTGTATGTGGAAAACACAGGTCAGGATGCTGTGGATTTCACCTATTACTCACCCTTGCACTGGATAAACTGCTTTGCGTTTGAGGACTCCAAGAAGGTCACACGCAGCAATCCCCTGAGCCTACGCCCTGGTGAGAAAAAAATCTGTTTTTAACTGTTGAACAAGCTCATCTCAAGACTACATACTGTATACTGTATATGTTGGCAGTTATTTGACATTATCTGTTGTGTTAACCAGGTGAAAAGTACGAGGTCAGCATGAAGTTCCACTCAAAATATGTGGGAATATACCAAGCTACCGTGGCCTTCGAGTTCAAGTCGAGCAACATGCCAAGCCCGAGGCCATTCCATATCGTGCGTTATATTGAAGCTGAGTTCACCACACAGCTAGCTAGAGAGCTGGCCCCCACCGAGCCCTACACTCCCATCATTCTAAGCAAAAAACAAACTGATGATTTCAACATAGACGAGGGAGAGCGACCTGACAAGTATGACATACATAGTACTATTATAATAGATGATATTCTTACATGTCAGATTTAAGTTTGCATCAACATTTTTAACCATCAACGTAAGGCTTGATTTTAAAGAAACGTTTATACAGTAATGATTGACTGGATTTCTTTTTCTTTTTCTTCAAGAAAAAGCCTCACTGTCTGTTCTTTTGGGTTGTATCTTGTAGCCTGTCCATACAGCGTCTTCAAATTGAGGTCCTTCTGATGCCGTATCAATGCCCAGATTACATCAATGACCTGATTGAGTTTCTGAAAGCCCCACGTTTCCCCAAGCCCTATCTGGTGCAAAAGAAGTAAGTAGGCAATATCATATGATTGCCCAGATTACATCAATGACCTGATTGGGTTTCTGAAAGCCACACGTTTGTCCAAGCCTATCCGTTGCAAAAGAAGTAAGGAGGCAATATCATTCTTCAAGTCCTCACTACTGATAATTAATTAGTGATAATAGTCACTACACCGTGGAATTGCTGATAGTTTAGCTGCCAGTTAACTCACGGTTTTTATAATAACATGGTTGTTCTGTAACATTATCATTTCGGTAGTAGCAGCTCATTCACATGGACTTGTTTGGTAAATTTATTGGAACATTTATGGAAGGAGTCTCGAGTTTTAGTACTTTATTAAGAAGTTTCTTCTATTGGAAAATCTATCCAATTTCTCTGTAGTATATGGAGCTACATTTTTCTCATACGTCAACAACAACTTTATTATAGATTATAATATAGGTATAACTCTACAGTAGTTATACAACAATAACAAGTTTTAATTCTTTAAACTTTAAATTGCTGTGGTGTTATAGGCAGAGTAAAACTCGTCAGGTTGTGACTTTAGATTTTAGTGGAGTGTAACAACAGAAATAATAGCACAGCTTCTATTCAGTAGTTAATCCAATAGGGTTGATTTGGCGTATGCTATAAATCTGATGGGTTTTTAGAGTGACCCTGAAATGCGCTATACTGCATTCAATACAGCAGGTGTACTTCACATCACTGTTAACCAGTGTTAACAGGTGTCAGCAAACATGTCTAAAATCGCACAGTAGACAGAAATCTCGCCCAGAAAGAGAATGCAGGCACTGGAAAAGGTAGACGGATTTTCTCCTGTTTCTCAGGCTTTACAGTGGAATCAAAATCACACATAGTTTTGATATACAGTACAGATGTTATTCACCCCTTAATCCCTTTCTTTGCAATACAATAGAAGTGGTTATGTACATTATAGACATACTAAATGCACTTGTAGTTAGCATTTGTTATTTGTATAAATTGCTTACTGTACATTAATTTGCAGTAGAACAGGACTTGGTGGCTGCAGAGCATTTTCAAACTAGCCTAATTTGGCAACCCTGTCTGTTTGTCCTGTCTGTAACTTTTTTTCCCTAGGCATGGGGCAGCCAAATTCTTGTTGCAGTTCCTGTTGTCACAACTTGGCGTAATGATAAGTGTATGAACGCTTATCAAGGAAATCGGTGGAAAATCTGTTCTCTCAAATAGCAACATAAAAACAAAACATGGGTGGTACGGAGTTCAGCGCAAGATGTAAACACGCTGTTTATGGCCTATTTGTTCTGGGGAGGTTCAACGTATGCAGGTTGTAATCAGATGCAGGCTTCTGGGTGGATGAGTGTTAATCATGCTTTTGTGAGAATACACACAATGCTTGTGTAACAGTGAGACCAAATGCCAGGTGGCACCTTCAGGACTCGGTTGGTAGTCACTCGTCCCCAGGCTAGCAACAGTACACATCGATAAAGTTGCCTCTGTTAAAGTTCTCTTTCTTTTCTTTCTTTCTGCTTAAGTATCATGCAGCCTCTCAGACGGTCGGCACCAAAATTATGTCCGCGCGCTGAATTATGCACACGGAAGGTTTATAAACCTTTTCTCCGATTACCTTCCCGAGGGCGTTGCCTGGCAACCAACGTTATATAAGCCCTTTTAAATGGCCTCGAGGCTGCCCAAGTAGGCATCCACAGTGTTACAAAACGTCGCACTGTTATTATATTATAAAATTTATAATCATTTTTATTATTATACCTTAACTGTATTTAAAGTGTACGCCATTTGAACGAGGATTTTTTTTAAATTCTGTTGTGTTTAATAAAATACTCTGTCCTCTACAGTATAATATCATATTATCATCATCTATAAGGATGACAGATTATTAAATGTCTGAGAAAGCTGTCTGCCCCTGCATACGAGTAACCCCTGGAAAATAACTAACTTTGCTTTCCATCAGTCTGCGTCACTCCACCCTGTCATTCCATCCACTCTGGGCTATGTATGTTGAGTTTGCACGTTCTTGCTTGGTGGGTTTCCTCTGCGTACTCCTATAGTCCAAAGGGATAATTGTCTGTACAGGGCTGTAGTGTCTGAGTGCGTAAGTGTGTCCTGTGATGTATTGGCACCCGATCCAGGGTGTACCCCGAGTCCCCTGGCATAGGTTCCAGGCCTGAATGAGAGTATATACAGTACTACAGCATGGTTTTACCCATATAAGTAACATTATGTTAGTTGGCGTTGACTCATTATGACTTTAAGTTTATAAGAGCTGTGTGTGTGTGTGTGTGTGTGTGCGCGAATGGTGCGTAGGCATCTACTGGAGTCTCCTCTGGATTTTTATAACTACGAGGAGCGCTTCCAGGTTCTACTTTACCTGGAGGAATGTCAAATGGAAGTGGACATCAAGATATATGACAAGAAAGAGGTCACCATGAAGAAGGACAGGAACAACAAGAAATTGTTGGTGCTCGAGGTAAATGCAAAACAGCGTTCTAGCTTCAGTCTCCTATCTGTTAATTGAGGCACATCCGATACAGCAGGAATGTGAATGGTCAGATCAGAATCCATGTGATGCTTTTGCAATGTGCACAAGAGTGCACACTGAGTATTGGCCATATGAAAAAAAACACCAGTTAGGGATAGCAACACAAACTAGAGAGGCACATTTTCTGAAGAAAAATGTGCCTTTTCTGAAGAAAATGTGAGTGGTGCTTGCCATTCCGATGGAAGTTACCATAACGGAATGCAACTTTGAGCACTTCCTGTTTCAATGGGGAGTCCCCATTATGTCAATGGGGCAAATTTGGGCAGCTCATTCACCCCAGGGATACAACTTATACCGTCTTTAGGGTGATCTTCTCACACAGCTTGCTAGCCTCTTCAAATGTGTTAAATTTTATATTCCTACGAAATTCTTGCTCTGCGCCAGAACCAGTCAAATTTGGTCTCAATATTAAGTCAATGGGATTTTTTGGGGTGGTTAACTGTCCCCTGCAAGGGCAATTTAGCACCCATCTCTTAGAAAAGTCATAGCACCCCATTCCCGAATAAGCGGCACGCTATGATACCTCAGTTAGTGGTGCTTGCGAAGTGAAGCACTACTAATGTTATCTCTCAGGCTTTTTTTTTTTTCTGTTTATTAGTGGTGCTTGCGAAGGGAAGCACTACTATTGTTATCTGGGCTTATTAATCTTTTATTTCTGTTTATTATTCTTCTTCTTCCATACAAAAGTTTGACGTGTAAGAAGTCCTACACGGTTTGTCATAGACCCGTGAATGAGGTGTCAAATCGTGTAGCTTATTCGAACGGGTGCTATGACTTTTCTAAGGGGTGTGATGTTTTCCATAGACTTAACATTGAGACCAACTTTAACGGGTTGTAGCGCAGAACAAGAATTTTGTAGAAAGATAAAAGGGGGCGTGGCTTATGAGCATCTTGATAAATGCGAAAGACTGATTGGTCACCTGAGTTAAATGAGCCCTCCCCCGTGTCTCTACGACAATGGGATCCACAATTAGGTTCAGTTTCAATGTTCCTATGGAAGTTACCAATATATTTTAATTGCCCCCTGCTGGGGCATTTTCCTACCCACCCCTAAGAAAAGTCATGTCAAGCACGCCATTCCTGAATAAGCCGAACGATTTGACACCTCTTTCATTTGTCTACGACAAACTAGTTACAGGACTAGTTACGCGACAAAATCTCCCATTATAAGTCAATGGGGCAAATTTGGGCACCTCTTACTGCCCCGGGGGTAAAACTGGTACCCTTGTGCGGGGTATATTTTGACACAGCTTGCAAGCCTCTTCAAATGTGGTAAATTTGAGATGTCTATCAAATTCTCACTCTGCACTAGAATCCGTCAAAGTTGGTATAAGTGTTAAGTTTATGGGATTTTTTTGGGCAGGTTAATTTCCCCCCTGTAGGGGCAATTTACCGCCCACCCCTTAGAAAAGTCTTAGCACCCCAATACCGAATAAGCCACACGATTTGACACCTCTTTAATGGGCGTACAACAAACGATACGGTACTAGTTACGCACCAAAATCCACATCATAGGTCAATGGGGCAAATTTGGGCCCCTTTTGCGCCTCAGGGGTACAACTAATACCCTCTGCCGGGGTATGTTCTGACACAACTTACAAACCTATACAAATGTGGTAAATTTTATCTTTCTACAAAATTCTCGTTCTGCGCTACAACCCATCAAAGTTGGTCTCAACGTTAAATCTATGGAAAAAGTCACACCCCTTAGAAAAGTCATAGCACCCCATTCCAGAATAAGACTCACAATTTGACATCTCATTCATGGGTCTACGACAAAAGGTCGGAAGAAGAATGAGAAAAAAAAGGAAAAATAATAAGCCTGTGAGATAATAATAGTGGTGCTTCGATTCATAAGCACCACTAATAACTATATTAAGTAAAATGATGGGGAAATTGGTTATTAATTGATGGGGGATTGATTCAAGCAGAACTGAGAGGAGGATACAAGTAATATCTATTTAGTGAAACAAGTTACTTTGCTTGCAATTATGAACGAGAAATAAAATATTCATACTTATTTCGGTATGTGAGCACATGCATGAGTGTGGATTCTCCAGATTTGTACCATTCTTCCTTCAGGCTCCAGGTGTTTCTGAAAATCGGCCATCTGTGTTAAGAGGAGATCATCTGCTGGTGACTAAGAGTAGCGACCAGAATTTACAACGTATCACCAAATACAAAGGCTATGTGCATCGTGTAGAGCTCGACAGCCTCAAACTAGGTTTTTCACCGAGGTAAGTCTGCTCAGACTATAGCCTGGAAATTGTGGTTTCCATAGCACTTGTTTCTATGGTGTCAGCTGTTTGTCCTAAATTGTGTGTACTGTACCTTTCCCCTGGTACTGTTTGACTGTCTTGGGTATTTTTACCCGTACGTTTTATGTATTGTTGGTCTGAAACCTTGCTCCTTTAAATCCTATTTTTTAGTTTCTCAGTTTGCTTGTTTTTTCTGTTTACTGTTATTTGTATTCCATGACCTTAAATTACCTTTGCATCAGGATAGGAAAGGAAATGTGCAGTATGAAGCAATGCTCCCATCAGGAATTGGGACTGTACAAGCCTAATGAGGCAGTGTTATGATCAGGGGTTGCTTCAGATGGTCAGGTCTACACTTAACGACGTTATGTGGCAATAAAATGAAGTTAGCTGATGACCTGAAAGACCAGTTCATCACGTCAGTGGAATTTTTTTTCTCCCCCTGATATCCATAGCATATCCGTATTCCAGAAATCAAATAGTGCTTCTTGGTAGGGTTGCTATTCCTCCCATAAAATACGGAATCCTCCTGTAATTGATAACTAAAAGACCTGTTCCATATTGAACCAATACAGAATGCTATTGTTCCTTGTTTTTAAGAATCAAAGTGAAGTTTATGGGTGAGAAACATTAAAGGTTAAATCAAGAATTTTAGAAGAACTGTCCCTAAAGAGCTACACAAGAATGCTTGTAATAGTGAGAAGTGGAAGGTGAGGTTGATCTTCATGGTGTCAGGAAGAACTAGGCAGTATGCCACCGGAGTGATCCGCCTAAGGATCTTAAGAGCCCCAATATAACATGGCGACCAATTTCTTGGTTTCCAGCCTCAATTGGAGATCCCTCTCTGAGTCGTGGCATGCAAAGCTACCCCAGATTTCTGCAAACTCCATAAGATCTGCGCACAATGTGTTCCCTTGAGGATAAAAAAAATTGGCACCCAAATAGTCACATGCCCAGCAAACAGTGCTACAGCGTCTTGGTTCTGAAGAACTCTCAGATAATGAGCAATAAAAAACCTTTGGTCTGATGACACAAATATTCCACTATGTGGAAACAGGAAATCACGCACTGTGCATCACCTTATTAAAACCATTCCTACAGTCTAATTTTTTTCTGCAACTGGAGATTAATCAGTATAGATTGGAAAATAGATGCGGAAAAGTAAAAAGGTGTCCTAAGTAAAATCTGCTCAGAATGTCAAGCTGGGGTGACAGTTTATGTTTTATGAAGACAATGACCTAAAGCATACCACCAAGAAGACACAGGAATAGCTTTATAACAACTCTGTGGAAGACCTGGAATGGCTGCATAGGGTTACCATCAAAAGTGTTCCATTTGCCGTAGTGGTGTCACACACAAGCAGTATCTGTATCATATCTGACTCCACTCCTCCTGAATGCACATGAAGGTTTTTGTCAGCAATTATTTGTCAATACCTAAACCATAGCCATTTTGAGAGCTAACAATAATGCTTCCTACAGTATGTAGAAAAATCACTTCCTGCCCTCGAGAAGCAGTTCATCCCAAGCAGCACAGGAGATTTAGCCTCAATTCAAACAACCTATTTATTTCCTCTACAGTAGCTTAGGATGTGGGACTCTCTCTCATGCCGAGTGTGTATGCTTTTGTAGGTTCTTGTCCGGTTTCATAGACAACATGAAGTTTAATGTGGAATTCACCATTAACCGTCTCCCACTGAGACTCCAGCATCGTGCTGTGCATCTGGCCGTCGAACACAAGCTTAAAGAGGTGCTGTTCCCCAAAGAACCAATCGTCCCAAACCAAAGGCCACAACTTGCATTGAGGTCAGTGTTAAATCAAAGCTACAGTAAGTGTGTGTTTACATGTGTTCCATAGTGATCTAACAGTATAATCATACATAGTGATATATAACTGCTCATATAACAGTAAAAACTGCGGCTGTGTGTTTAGGCTTTTTGACAGTAAGTTGGAGGAGAACCTTGAGCAGTACAATGCAGTGTGCAACATTGTAGCTGGCGTGTCTAAGCCCGCACCGTACCTGGTGTTTGGACCTCCTGGCACAGGGAAAACAGTCACTGTGGTAGAGGCAATTAAACAGGTGAGATTTTAGCATCTGTTCACGCCACATGTTCTGTACAGACGAACTCCACTGACGTATTATACTTGTGCTTTCTTTCTCGTGTTATTAAAGGGGTCCTATTATGCAAAAATCACTTTTTAGTCATTTTTAGGCGTTCAGATGGATTTCCAAGTCATTTCCTGTTTTTTAACCTTTTTCCATTTTTGTTTTGGCCAGGACTTAAACAAGCAAATCAGGTATTCCGCTATTTTGAGTTATACAAAGAGACTTATAGTGCTGTAGATTTACAGTAAATAAGGCCAGCTCAGCGGGTAGAGAGACTAACTGCTAGTGGCTAATCCAGCCCACTTTAGCTTTTAAGAAGGGCTAAGTTATGCATTAACTGTTAGAATCTAAGCATTAAGGGCTAACCTAGCCTTCTTTAGCTCTTTGGGTGTTTTCACATTATGGCCCAGAGATCATTCCCCAGAACACTAGAGCCCAAAATCTGGTTTATTCTGATGAGTGAGAACACAATCATTCTGTGGTCCGGAACCGTGGAAAAGATGGTCTCGAGAGCGATACAGCGTACTCAGGCATATGGATCGAATCAGATAGGGAAGCGATCACACCTGCTGCAGAAGTACATTGCTGTTTGATGTCCTCTCTTCCGAAATCTCCTCCTTTGACCTATAACTGATGAAGAAGGAAGGCATGCGAGAGTGTTACTCTTGAATTTTTTTTTTCAAATATGGAAAGATGTGTGTAAGTGGAGATGTGGCACCAGCCATGTTGTAACTAGTGGCCTTGCATTCCTGTCGATGGAGTGGCTGCAGTGTTGAATGCGCTTGTAAGTTTACTGATGAGTGAGGAAGGAAAAAATTAGTGCATGTGTCAGTCATGGGTGGAACTGTGGCAGTTGGGAAAATGCACTTACGCCTAGTGTTCAGGGGAAGTAAATTTAAAGCTACAGACACTAGACAATTAGTGAAAGAAAGAAAATCAAGCATGCCAGAGTTTCAACTGAAACATTAACAGACACATTATGGTGATCTACTACTGTAAATTTGGAAATGGGGATAGTGTTGGGTATAGCTGGTCTTTACTCAAACTCTTAACTATTACTAAGAAGGTGAATAATAAATGTGTGTTTTTTTTTTTGTTTCATTCTCTGTCAGGTGGAGAAGTGTTTGACAGATGTGCATATCCTGGCATGTGCTCCCTCTAACAGCGCTGCAGATCAGCTGTGTGAGAAATTGCTGCTACATGTTGACACTTACAAAGTGTACCGAATGTACGCCAGCAGCCGCAATCCTGAACAAGTGCCTCCCAGTCTGGTGGTAAGTGCGTGCTGGTTTTTGTATTTTGTACAGCCGTTGCAGGTTATCCGTGTTATATGAAATGTCAGAAGGTAATGTCAGGGAAAAAATGTCAGATGTTATAGGAATCTCATTCTTTGATCATCTTTGAGAAACTTTTTTAAGCATTACATTAAGTAAATGAGGTAAGATTTGAACATAAATTGTAATCATAAAGTCTGCATAAAATTTTGGGCATTGGCTGGGCATCTTATAATCAAAGTAATTTCTTATTTTTCACTGTAAATGGTCTTTTTTTTTTTTACTTGTATTATTGATTTCATCCATGGAAAATGACTGTAAATTGAACCACTTTAGTCAGTCAGTGCATTGGTTTGTCCAAGTGCAATCATTAAAGACAGTTTAATAGTTAGATGAATTGTTTTACGTTCGCAAGAACGCTCAACAGTTATTGAGCGCAGCTCTTCTGTACCATCACGAGCGCTCCTGTACTCTCATTCCGAGCAGGCAGACCAAGCAGAGGATTAAACTAGACTCAAAATAAAAATGTTTGTCGCAATAGTGACCATTCCGTTCGCCATCTAGACCCCTGAGAATAAAAAAAAATAATAATTGTCAATTTAAAGATGTAAAATATGTTAATTTTGGTGGCATTTTGAATGTGTATCTGTTTTTATAGAGCACTACGAGACTGAGTGTGGCTTTGCTCATGTATGTCTTCTGTGTCTGTAGGATGCTTGTAATCTTATAGGTGATTTGTTTGAGTTTCCATGTAAAGAAGACTTGATGAAATATAAGATTGTGGTCACCACTGTGGTTACAGCTGGCAGGTAATCATCCCTAACAATGATCTTTATTGTAGTTCTTCATTAACATACACAAATGAAAAAAATAAGACCAGTTTTAAGCATGTCTGTGCATGTGTATGTGTGTAGGCTGGTCAGTGGTGGGTTGCCTGTTGGTCATTTCACTCATATCTTTGTGGATGAAGCTGGCCATGCAGTGGAGTGCGAGACAATTATTGCCATAGCTGGTAAGAAAGTGATATATGGGAAAACTATCCTCATGGTACTGATGGCACTGTGCTCGCTCTGTATTTGTCTACGGTGAACTACACTGTGTTTGTGCAGGCCTGCTGCGTGCAGACACAGGGCAGCTGGTTCTGGCCGGAGATCCGAAGCAGCTCGGGCCAATTCTAAGGTCTAAATATGCCATCAAATATGGCCTGGGTGAGATGCACTTATTTATTTATTTTTTACACCTGGAACTAGATTATATATTAAGTATATTTCATTCATTGCACACATTGATCCCTGTAGCAGTTCCTGTTTTTCTTTCTACCCAATCTTACTCTAAGCTCTTGTCATATCTTAAGGTCTGTCACTTCTGGAGAGGCTGATGACTAAAAATCCACTCTACAAGAAAACAGATACTGGATTTAACAGTAACTATGTCACCAAGCTGCTACGCAACTACAGGTCATGTCCAAAGCATGTCCTTGTGTCTGCTTCTAAAAGAAACTATTTACTTCTTTTGACAAATGTGTTTTCTCCTCTGATCACATGCAGGTCTCACAAGGCGATCCTGAAAACTCCTAATGAGATGTTTTATGATGGAGAGCTGCAGCCATGTGCAGATGAATACAGCACTAGCTTCTACTGTAACTGGGAACACCTTCCCAAAAGGGTGAGATGTACTGCTATTGCAAAATGCAAAAACAGGCAATATTTTCATAATGTCATAATTTCATTCGTTTTTTCAGGATTGTTTTGCCATAGGACAAAAAAACAAAAAAGTTGCTCAAAGGGAAGACAGATCATGTTCGATTCAATCAATGTGTGGTATTGAACGATGAATTTTCAACATTCTTAAATCAGTAATTCTATTGTATAGGTAATTTTAATTTGTCTTCTAATGCATTCACATTTGGTGCAATATGACTATACTCTTTCTAGTAGAGATCAGTTGGGAATTTGAGTTTAATCAGCTGCTGTATCATAAAATTCTGGAGTTATCCATGCCCAGTTTGGGTGTAAATACCAATATGAATATTCAGAGCACAAATCAGATTGTCAATGTATTACACAACTATACTATAAATGTACTGATTACAGTGCCGATTAACAGGCATTGCGTTTCTCACAAGGCTTTTTTACCTTGTGCAACTCATTTTTAAGTAATGCATTTTCTGTTAGTTGAGTCAATCACAAAGTTGAAGAATCTTTTTTTTTTTTCTTAAATCGGAAATATTGTAATGAAAATACCAGTAAAAACTGTTGGTCGAAATCACTCTAAACAAATCACTCGGAATAACTCTAAATAAATAAGATAACTATATAAATGAAGAATTTGAACTGATTGGTGAAACATATTTTACACTTATTTATAAATTTTGGCTCAAATTGTAGCACTGTCACCTTGCACCTCTAGGGTCCGGGTTCGATTCCCGTCTCTGTGTGCAGGGAGTTTGCACGTTCTCCCCGTGCTTGGTGGGTTTCCTCCGGGTTCTCTGGTTTCCTCCGGCAGTTCAAAGACTAGGCTGATTCGCGTTCCTGAATTGCCCATAGCTTGTGAATGAGTGTGCGATGGATTGGGACCTGGTCCAGGGTGTACCCCGCCTTATGCCTCAAGTCTCCTGGGATAGGGTCCAGGCCCCCTGAGACCCTGAATACAGGACAAAAAGGAGTATAGATGATGAGATGATGACGATGGTTTAAATTGACAGAGCACATGCCATTAATACAAAAACTACAGTTTTGTCCTCTGCCTCTGTGTGCCAGCTCGAGGTTCAGTTCAGCTCACGTCTGTACAAATACTGGCTGGAGAGTTTGTTGAACTGAGACCAGCTGGCTTAGACA
The DNA here is from genome assembly GCA_028565275.1 of Leiocassis micropogon. Classification (NCBI taxonomy): domain Eukaryota; kingdom Metazoa; phylum Chordata; class Actinopteri; order Siluriformes; family Bagridae; genus Leiocassis; species Leiocassis micropogon. Next base: position 7,362,779 of record JAOVVA010000032.1, on the reverse strand, counting down.
TTCTCAGACTGCTCATTTTAATCCAAAGCCCATTCAAATGAATGTGTTTTTATGAGTCTAGAACAACTGCATCAATGAAAAAAACTCACAAAAGGTTTGATAAAAAAGGACTAAAGCTTACTGTATATATGAGAAAGTAGCCTTTAATGTTTTATTAATAGGTCTACGCTATTGTAGAGTATGTCTGGAGTGTGACGTGGCATTGAATGTTGCTACTGAACAGCTTTATGACTTTGTTTATAGGCTTATTACAAAATATCTAGAGCAAGATTCGGAACCTCCTGTTGAGTTGACCGAGTTGATTTGCATGTTATTTGCAAGGGAAACACAATAAAGCTTATTGTGTCATTTTGTCACCCTGCCTTCTTTCCATCGCCAGTGACCACCATGTCTCTTATCACTAACATTCATTTAAACCAATGATTTACAGCCACTTTCCAACATCCTGTCACTGCTGCAAACTACCATCAGTAGATGTACTTTGTACAGTATGTGCGAGGGTGAGTCAAAAATTATCAGCACTCTGGTTATATTAAAAGTTCTGTTGACTGCGCTGTCTTATCAGCGCTTCCCGTTCAAGGCTAATGTTTCCCCTGGAATTCTCAAGGGCCAGTATTGGAACATTATCAGGAAAAAGGTTCAACAATCAGCAGTGCTCGTTACAGTGAGACGCTTATTGATGAGTTGAAGCCTAAACTTTGGATTAAACACAGAGGACTGCTATCCAAGGACATTGTGATCTTGCATGACAATGCACATCTGAACACTTCTGCCCACACTGTAGACACAAAGACTTGTTTTAAGATGTTAAAGCATGCTCCCATGTAGTCCTGATCTCGCTCCGTCGGACTTTGACTTGTTTGGCCCCATGAAAGCAGCCATACGAGGACGAAGATTCACTTCTGATGAAGAAGTAATGACAGCAGTGCATTCGTGGAAATGCAAAAAAAAGCTAGTTGACAAAGTGTTTTGAAAAGCAAGGAGATTATGTCGAAAAATTTATTTGTCATTTCTAAATGTCTTTCTTTGTCAGGGTTTCCCTCTGATTTTTCATGGTGTGCGAGGGAAGGATGAGCGTGAGTCGAACAGTCCATCTTTCTTCAACACTAGTGAGATCAACGTCGTCGTTGATTACCTAAAGAAACTGCTGCTGCTTCAGGGCAAGAAAGGCGTTGCCAAGATCTCACCCAAAGACATTGGCATCATCACCCCCTACAGGAAACAGGTAGGAATGAGCACTCCCCAGCCAGGAGATACTGGTATTCATATTCGTCCTGGGGTATCCATCCAAGGGGACAGCAATAAGTATACGGTAGATGTTTAAAAACAAATTGAGATCACTCCGGACACTTTGAAAGGTGGTCAGTCATGAACCATTTGTATGGAGAAGGTTAGTGTGTTCTGGTGGATCTCTCTGAACACCAGACAGATAAGAGTTCTTAATTGGAAGAAAAGTGGAAGAGAAATTAACTGCAAATTAGTGGCTTATACAGTATGTCAACTAATAGGCTGCTAGTAAAAAATTTATATTATAAATAAATCCGAGTGTTGGGTGCTAAAATAACTTGAGACACATTTTGTTTTAATTAGTTATAAATAACTCAAAAATACCTATAAATAATCAAATATATTGTAATTATGACAGCATGGCATAGGGTCTGTGTGCATGGAGTTTGCATGTTCTCCCAGTGCTTAGTGGATTTCCTCCAGGCACTCCGGTTTCCTCCCACAGTCCAAAGACATGCAGAGTAGGCTGATTGGCGTTCCCATCATCCTATCAATTGCCTGTAGTGTCTAAATACTGACTGGAGGGGTCCTCCTCCAGTTGTACAAATCGGAATGGTCACCATTGGCCTCCACGGCCCCTAGTTGGACTACAGAAGTTCCTAGATGGATGGATGGATTGTAATTATGATGGTGGCATGGCGGATTAGAGGTTAGCACTGTCACCTTGCCCCTCCAGGGTCCAGGTTTGATTCCTGGAGTGTGCATGGAGTTTGCATGTTCTCCCTATGCTTGGTGTGTTTCCTCCAGATGCTCTGGTTTCGTCCCACAGTTCGAAGACATGCAGATTAGGCTAATTGCCATACACAAAATTGCCTGGAGTGTGTGAATGAGCTTAATGTTCTCACGTTAAAGACAATGAATGAGTGAGTGAGTGAGTGTAAATATGATGTAAATTGAAATGAAGGAATTGAGGTTGTTGTTGAAATTGCTGAACAGGACAGCATGCTCACTCCTCTCACTGAATGTGTATGTTTATGTGCTTGGACACAGGTGGAGAAAATGCGGAAAGCCATCATGAAACTCGATAGAGAGCTGAAAGACTACACGGACATTGAACACCTGAAGGTGACCCCGAGTATTTCATTTTGATTCGCTTTGGCCATGATATATACATATATAATACATATACACACACACACACACACACACACAGATGAAACTCGAAAAATTTGAATATCGTGCATCAGTTCATTTATTTCAGTAATGCAACTTAAAAGGTGAAACTAATACTGTATATGAGAGACTCATTACATGGAAAGCAAGATCGAGCCGTGATTTGTCATAATTGAGATGATTATGGCATACAGCTCATGAAAACCCCAAATCCACAATCTCAGAAAATCAGAATATTACATGCAATCAATAAAACAAGGATTGTACATAGAACATATTGGACCTCTGAAAAGTATAAGTATGCATATGTACTCAGTACTTGGTTTGGCCCCCTTTTGCAGCAATTATTGCCTCAATGCGGCGTGGCATGGAAACTATCAGCCTGTGGCACTGCTGAGGTTTTATGGAAGACCAGGATGCTTCAATAGCGGCCTTCAGCTCTTCTGCATTGTTCAGTGTGATGTCTCTTATCTTTTTCTTGGCAATGCCTCTTAGATTCTCTATGGGGTTCAGGTCAGGGGAGTTTGCTGGCCAATCAGGCACAGTAATCCCACAGTCATTGAACCAGGTTTTGGTGCTTTTGGCAGTGTGGGCAGGTGCCAAGTCCTGCTGGAAA
>JAOVVA010000032.1:7345415-7359663 GCA_028565275.1 Leiocassis micropogon | reverse complement strand
CCCTCCATGATTTCTAAGTAAGAGAACTTGCAAAATCACAGGGTGATCAAATACTTATTGACCTCACTGTATATATGTATGTATGTGTGTGTGTGTGTGTGTGTGTGTGTGTGGTGATGCTGCAGGTGGGCTCAGTAGAGGAGTTTCAAGGTCAAGAAAGAAGGGTGATCATCGTCTCGACTGTCCGCAGCAGCGGTGAATACCTCGACTTAGACTCTATTTTTAACATTGGTTTCCTTAAAAATGAAAAGGTACTTCAGACACAAATACAGAGAAATTTTAACCACAGTCTTACACAGAAACTTTTAACTCTCTCTCTCTCTCTCTCTCATATCAGAGATTCAATGTTGCTGTGACACGAGCCAGGTCTCTGCTCATCGTTGTGGGAAACCCTGTCATTCTCAGTAGTGACACAACCTGGTGCAAGTATGCACAATCGTCTGAACGTTTTTTTTTATTGCATTCACTGATAATTGATTTCTATAATAATAATTGATAATTGATAATTGATTTGCATTCACTGATAATTGAAGTGCTTCATGTCATTTCCTAAACTGAAATTTTAAACTACCAGAAATTTCACATTCATTTAAAAATGCGTTTACAGTAAATATCAAGTCGGCGGCACAGTGGTGTAGTGGTTAGCACTGTCGCCTTGCACCTCCAGGGTCCGGGTTCGATTTGCAGCCAAGCTCGATTCCTGTCTCTGTGTGCATGGAGTTTGTTCTCCCCGTGCTTGGTGGGTTTCCTCCGGGTACTCCGGTTTCCTCCCACAGTCCAAAGACATGCAGATTAGGCTAACTAGCGTTCCCCAATTGCCCGTAGTGTGTGAATGAATGTGAATGAGTGGGTGTATGTGTGTGCCCCCGTCTTGTGCCCTAAACCTTCTGGAATAGGCTCCAGGTTCCCCGCGACCCTGAATACAGGATAAAGCAGTATAGATGATGAGTGAGTGAGTGTAAATATCAAAGGGTGTGTACGTTTATACAAAGACGGAAAGAGGGAAAATGTGCACTACACTACACTACACTTCTGTATTGCATCCATCTTGCAAGGACAAAACTCCCTGAAGTTAGAATTATCATTTTGCTAGATATTATATTTTTGTTAAATATTAATAGAAATCGTAAAAAAAAAAAAGTTACTTACTCAGGAACTTTTAATATTCTAGATTCTTTTTAATTTTGCATCGACCATAAAAGCCATCTAACTTCTATATTGCTCCCTTATACATAAAAAATAAATGTGTGGTAAAATCTTCTGTAGATGTTTTCAGCTCACAGGTCACTTCCATGTTGCATAACATTTTCATTAGATTTTTGTATGGATAAATGTTTGAAATGTAAAATATATATAAACATAAATTATATATAAACCTGAATCCTGAAAGTAGTTCTTGAAAGGTCTAGTACGCTGGTATTATTTTGTTCATTGTTCTATATATTTGTGTATGTTCAGGTTTATCGATTACTGCACTGAAGAGGGAGGCTATACTGGTATCGAGCGCATTTCTGTAGAGGGCACAGAAGAAGTGGTGGCTCGGCTCATGGCCCTCAGCATCCATACTGAAGGTCAGTACTGGACACCGGGGCCTGAATGAATTTCTCTGTTTCCTCTACATTACAAATACAAGTTATATTGTAATTCCTTATAAATATGCAAGATAACACATTTAATAGTGTGTCATCATGGGATTCGCAAATCATCATTTTTATAATAAATCAAAATACATAGACTAAGAAAATTGTAGGGGCGTTCAAGTCAACCCGGGACCTGTGATGAAATATCTCGTGAATGAAGGTATAAAACCGATTTATTTTGATAACATTTACATGATAAACACAGTACGATGACTGTGCTAAAACATTAGAATGGTGGAAACTTTTTAAAGACAGCTGTGCATCTGTGAATGAAGATCCCGGGCTGAGGTCGCAGTCATTCCCATAACCATTCAGTAACTGGATCGCCTTGAAATTGAACAGATAACTTTTTGCCAACTGGCAGAGGAGACACATGTGTCTGTGGGAAATGTAGACACAATCATTCACAAACATCGCTTGCACATTACAGGAACTCGAGTGGGAGTTTGCCACGTGTTTGAGCCACTAAAGGAGTTCCTGGGAAGCCTGGGTATCAAACGTTACGCAGGAAATCTTATCATGGTTCTGGCATACTGAGAAATCTTAGGAGTAGTAGGAGATTATATTCAGAAATAACAGTAGTTTTTCCTCTGATTACTGTGTTCTGTTATTCTGCACAATCGAAAGTCCTGGTTTGACTTGAACACTCTTGTATTAATTACTGCAAGGCATTCTGTTATTTTTTAATAAATGATTAACCTTTATTTTCTGTCTGTGTGTTTTATATCCTCTCGCTAGTGGAAACTGAGGAGAGTGTCATCCAGCAGTACATAAACCCTGAGTGGAGGAACGAACAGTAACCCTGTTCTCTCTCTCTCCGTCTCCCATCCTAGTGCATTGACAATTTATGCTTAAAATCAGAGCATACATTTTTTTAAAATCTTTGCATACTATTCATTTTAGACTGCATATAAGCCATTGCACTTAACCTTAAACTCAAGCTCCTGTGTGAAGGACAACTTAACATAAAAAAACAAGTTCATTGCTATCAAATGGCCTTAATTCCTAAAGCAGAGCATGCACATTCCTATCAGAAGAAGAGGGGAACAAATACATTTCATAGCTTAAGCAAGTGACACTAAGGTTGTCTAAAAGTATAGTCTGTAGTGGGCTAAACAGAGAACTGCTTAAAATGAAAAGGAGTAAAAACCCTGATAGAGGACAATTGAGATTAATAATATCATGGTCAAAGCAAGAAAGTAAGAAAGGTAAATTGAGATGAAGCATGGGTTCAGTAGCCAAATTAAGACTCTGTCATACTGCATTTTATTCATTAAGATCAATCATCTAATCCATTCCAGCACTAATCACTAACTGAGGCTATACTATTATTATTTTTTTTTTTTTTGCAAGGTTGTACACCTACAAACTTTCAATAAATCAGTGCCTTATTTTATTTTATTTCATTATTTCTTTCTTCTCCGTCTTTGTTGCCATCTAGTTGTCATTAAATGCACTTGTTCTGCAAGTCCACAGAAGCTGCACAAGCAGAATTTATTATGAATGATGAATACATTTCCATCATAAATGATTTAGAAGTATACTTGAATTTTACAGAAATTTTGAATGTAAAGATCTAAAGGTTATTGAAGTGTGTTCCTGATGTGACATTTCCTGATAAAGTTCAGTGCAGGACTGACAGATGAATGTCTTAATAAAGTAGAAAGTAGAAACTATGCAGAGATTTTATGAGCATTTTTAATGACAGCTTTTGTTAAGAGTATATATATTTTTAAATGTATCTGAAATGTTTTTTTTTTAATTATTCATTATGATATAGTGTTTATAAGATGGAAATGCTGTTAATAAAGTGTAATAAAATGTTTATCATTTGTTGGAATTTATTTTGACTAGGTGTTAAGTGGTGCGGTATGGACAGCCGCACCATGAGATGTAATGTTAATTATAAGAGGCCTAACGCAGGGCTTCAGAGGAGGTCAACGAAACAGGAGAGTGCTTATGAAGACCTTTCTGTTTGGAGATAGCGTTGGGTTATTAATTAGGGACTTCAAAGGAAACGAAAGAAAACTGAAAACAAAAAATAAACAGAGCTTCGCCGTCTGCGCGAGACCGGACGAGGCTCTGAAGACTAAAAATAAAAACTTACAATCCTCTCTGGGCATTTCGCCCTTACCGAGGATTTATTTGAGAGACTTGTGTGGTTTTTACTTTATACTTAACCTGAGAGTGCACGCTAAACTGATGCGTGTCGCTCTCTCTCTATTGCAGACACTCACTGGGTCTTTGCCTCTGTCTCTTTGGACTTTCTTCACGCTTTGTCTTTGGCCCTGATACCTTACCGGTGCTACCTAATGATCGCACGAAGTGCCGAGGTATCAGGACCCTTAAATAGACGCGCCACCAGGTGCGGCGTGTTCACTTTGATTGACTTGCGGCGGCGTTGCCTGGCAACCAAGTGTATAAGTGGCCACGCCTCTGCGTGTTCAGAACTTCGCAGGGTAGCAGGGTACAGTGCAGAGTATTTTCACGCGGTTCTGCCCCTCGTGAGATCCGCGTCGTTACACTAAGCTTAATAGTTAAATTGATAATTGACCAAAATTTGGTATTGGTGCTAAAAAGTCTCATTCACGTGTAATGTCTGGAACTGTTTGAATTAAAATCTTTCAATGAACGTAATTGTCATTCAGATAAAACTTTGATTTAGATTTCAAATGAAAAGACATCACCCTGAAAAAGTGTATTATTCTTTCATTTACATTTAGGCATCTTGCAGATGCCCTTATCCAGAGCGACTTACATTTTTATCTCATTATACATCTGAGTTAACCCTCGCTTTACTCTAGAGCGGCCTTACTCTAGAGCTACCCCTGACCTAAACTGCAAAATGTATAAGATATTGCTACATGAATTTGACATGGTTACGGATACTACATTTTTATTATAAATTTTTTTAAATACTTAATTTTGCATGGAATGCTTATTTTTAAAAAATTACTGAAAGAAATAAGACGGTGTAGTGGTTAGCACTGTCGCCCTGCACCCCCAGGGACCGCGACCCTGAATACAGGATAAAGCGGTATAGACAATGAGTGAGTGAAAGCAATAGTTTTTACAGGTTTACATTTTAGAAGCTTACACATTTTAGTATCAATACTCGTAGAGAAATATGAATAATTACCATAATTATATAATTAATTATAATTACAATTATTATTGCTTCAAGCAAGACAGTATAATGCTGAAAATTGAGCATTATATGGAGCAAAAATGAACCATTTTTGGGGCACATATAAAATCATCTCTCCAAAACGGCAAATTGTAAATTTTTAGGGAAACAAGATTGGTCACTTCCATGTTGCATAAAATCGGGAAGTAGCTTCTTTGGCACACTCATTTTCTGCATTGTATGTATAACAGAACATTTTTAAATCAGCACCACTACTGTGTTTTGACCCACCTATCTGACTATCACCTAAGGTTCAAAAGTGCTCTTATTTGCATTCCTATTGAAAATATATTTTTTTTGGGTGTGTATGCATGTGATTAGCAACGTCCTTTTTGTTTATGGTCACACTCTGCTCTAACTGCTGACTGTCATTTTCCTCTTAATTCAGAGTCTCATCTGCTCTTCATTATCTTTTATTTTTTAACTGATACAGTGATGTCTAATAAACTAGGAAATAATTAATTCACTCTTTCTGTATCCCACTTACCCTGTAATAGCATTGTGATGCTTATATGGGCATCAGGTTCAGGGCCTTGCCTAAGGGCCCAACAGTGGCAACCTAGACCCTCTGATTAGCAGCCCAGACCCTCAACCACCTGAGCCACCACTGCCCTAGGAGGTGAATTTGAGTGAATTTGGAGGTGAAAAAAAAAAAATAATAAAAAAAATAATAATAATAATCCACAACTTCTTTTTGATACAAAAAAGTCATAAAAAGTGTCACAATTGTTCTCAGAATATATGAAGGGCGTTCAAGTCAAACCGGGACCTTTGATTTACATTTACTGCATTTGACAGACGCCCTTATCCAGAGCAACATACATTTTTATTTTATTATACATCTGAGCAGTTGAGGGTTAAGGGCCTTGCTCAAGGGCCCAACAGCCGCAACTTGTCTGTGCTGGTGTTTGAACCTGGGATCTTCCCATCAGCAGCCCAATGCCTTAACCACTCCACAATTCCCAATTTAATTATGCTGGAATAACAGAATAAAATTAGGTAGTAAGCTAGGTAAAAAGGTAGTAAAAACTCCCTTTATTTCTGCTTGTATAATCCCCTGCTACACTCTCAGAATTTCACTAGTGCTTGGAAAACATCATAGATTAAAGGCCATTCTGTGCTGCAGTTTCCTAAAATAATTCATGTACGTAAAAACTGGAATGAGGTGAAATGTAGCACGACCATAAAAAAAAAAAAAAAACTCCTCACATTGCATTAGTAACATTCGCTCGATAAAAGATAATTGAGTGTCTCACTTTATCATGAATTTGCTGATCCACCTCTCAGTCCTGTACGCCTTTGTTTCACTCCACAGCGCTTCCTGTGTATTAATTAAAGCCTGATGGAAAACCTGCCTGAAGATATTTTGTTCCTTTCGCAATGGCTTGATTATGCAAAATGGAGAGTCTACAGTCAGAAATGTTCCATTTCTAAAATTACGCCTTTTAAACTTGCTCGGTCAGGCAAATGATAATCAGTTAATACATTCCAAAGAGAGCAGCTTATCCTGTCCTTGAACTGCACCTGTAAGTCAGACGGGAATCTCCCTCACACACACACACACACACACACACACACACACACACAACAGGGAGGCACCGTTTAAAAGGTGAGATTTCACAGTATATTTAGATACTAGGAAGTGGATTTATTTGATTGAATTTGTGTAAAAATAATGAATACTGTGACCTTGGCCTGAGAGCCAGCACACGACACCCGAGCCAGATTTAGATAATAATCAAGGTTTGAAAGGGTAAAACAATCTCAGGAAGCATGTTATACGGGTTTAATCAGTGTTTAATCACGGTGGTTTAGTGATTAGCACTGGTGCTCTTGTAAGCATCCCTATTACTCACTCATTCATCCTCTATACCGCTTTGTCCTGTATACAGGGGTCCTGGAGCCTAACCCACGAGACTTAGGACACGAAGTCTTCCTGGATGGGATCGCAGGGCACACACACACTCACACGCTCAGTCACACACTACAGGCAATTTGGAAAGCCAATTAGCCTTATCTACATGTCCTTGGACTGTGGGAGAACACCGGAGTATTTGTAAGAAACCCACCAAGCACTGGGAAGAACATGCAAACTCCATGCACACCGACCACGAGGCGGGAATCGAACCCGGACCTTGGAGGTGCAAGGCAACAGTGCTAACCACTAAGCCACCGTGCCACTGAATCTGAAATTAGAAGATCTATACTGCCCTCTAGATGTTCAAAAGCACCAAGGAGGTTTTTTCTCCATCACATAGAACATTGTACTGCACTTTTAAGACCGGGACTATTTGAAGCTTAGTAGTTAGTTAGCTAATGAGTTCTGGTACCTTAATATGTTCTAGTTTGCGAAGAACACTGACTACTAGTTATATGTATAGATCTGATTTTAGCTAGCTTATTGGTAAACCTGGCATTATACTAGTGGAATAACTACTGTTAAAGAGGTAGCATTAGCTAAGCTAAGTACTTAACAGAAAGCATTGGGTCTAGTTAATGCCGCTTAAAAGATAGGTATTAGTTTGTTTAATGGCACTTATGCCGTGTCACCAGGTCACTTCTGACGCATGTGCAAATGGACACTGCCTTTATTTAAAGCTAAGATTAATTTGAATAGAACAACAAAAAAAAAAAGCTTTGAAAGCCTCAAGTCTCTCAGACACTCTGCCCTTTCTTAACCTCTACTCCTTTTCTTCATTATCTGCTCTCTCTCTCTCTCTCTCTCTCTCTCCAGTGACCTCATATCATATTGCCATGAACAAAATGAATTTTATTATTTAATCAAGCAATTATTTCATTTGCCTTTACGCCCCCACACATACTCACTGAGAAAAGTCTCCTTATTCTGTTATGTCAGTGATGGAAGGAATTTAGAAAGCAAGCAACTGTTAAGATCTACACGGAGTTCAGTAATCCAAGCTTAACCTATTTAACCATGTGCCCATGGGACTCATCAACCCAGATTTATTGATAAATTATTCATAGGAATGTTAACACAAAAGTTTGGTTACTCTGGAGAATCCAGAAAGTTTGTATGCTAGGAAAAAACTAAAGTTGGTATCCTACTTGTGCTGTGTAATTGTATGCATAAGAAAACTGAATAATGTAAACCTCGATTGATTTGCCAGCACTAAGTGTGCTACATGCCAACATTTGGTTTCAGATTGTAGCCTTTCAGGTGCTGTTACTCCCTTCAGTATTATACTGTATTTTTGTATTGATGTAGACACGAGCCAAAATAGGATTCACTTCTACCTCTGAGAATGCCATTTACTCATCATTTTAGCTTTGTGAGCTTTGCTTTTTATGGAGTTTTGTGGGCATCAAAAGCTGTGCACCTGGTAATTCACGAGTGGTATTCAACAACACATGCCTACAAGCAGAAGAACATTTTGTAAATCCAACAGGATTTGGCTTTCTTCAGGTCGGCTTATGCAAGCTTTTACACATAACTTACATAAAAATGATAATGCTTTTTAAACAGAATAAAGTTCATATGTCACCTAACCTCAGTTAATAAAAAAGTGAAATATTGCTGCCAGTGGGATAGAATTTGGGAATATTATATATAAAATCCCAGTTTAAAGAACATCAGGGGAAATTATGGAAGCCAAATCAGCTGCCTCTGTCAGATCCCCATCCGACTGCACGTCTAAGCACTGAAAGCTAGTGTAACTTGATTAACATACATCCAGGGAAATTATACAGTTCTATCCATCAATCATTCAAAGCATTCAATCATTGGTGGCTACAGCAGCGCAGACTTTGTCTTATGGGAAAATTTTATGGATTGTGCACTGCTGTTTATAAAAATTACTCACCAAGCACATTTGAAGCACCTCAAATTAGTTTCTAACTACACTTTAGCTTCTGTTGCATATTATTTGGTTATGTGCACACTGTTGGATACTATATCGTTTTCAGGGATGTAAAACAACACCTTTATTTGTATCTGTTACATGTTTAAAACAAATTTTTAAACATTAAAAAAAAACAGATGACCTAACATTTTTCTTAAATATGATTGTCACTAAATGCTGTATATATAAAAAAAGGAAAAATGGTTCATGTGTAAAAATGATGCCGCTCCCAGAACCACTCTTTCACGATTTGAACGCTGAAATATGCCAGTGACATCAGGGAAGAAAAACTCCATTGATTTGATAACCCGGTCATTCAGGTCATCAGCTGACTTCATTTTATTGACACAGTGTTGCTGAGCTGAGATCTGACCAACTGAAACAACCCCAGATCATAAAACTGCCTCCAGAGGCTTGTACAGTGGCCACCACATATGATGGGTGCATCACTCCATACGCTTCCCTTCTTACCCTGACACGTCAATCACTCTGAAACAGGAGAAATCTGAACTCAAACCACATGTCCTTTTTTTAAATTCCAATCTTTATGCGCCATAGCAAATTTAAGCTTCCAGATAAGTCTCGCTAAGAAATAATTTTCTTATGGCCACACAGTTGTTTAGTCTCAATTAGACTAAAGTCTGGAAATGCGCATACTTTCACTATTTAAAATGGCTGATATTTCTATTGTTCATGTCTTTAGGATGCAACTTCGCCTAGCTTAAGTGATCTCCCTTCCTTTTTTTCTGTCCCCAAATATATTCTTCCAAGACTTTGAAGGGTCAAAAGGATCTTTACTGTTTTTTATAATGTGTTGGGCAGTTCCTAACCAGCTTCAATAATTTCAAATCTCCTCAGGTGTCCTGTTTGCTTGATGGAGACCAATAATTTGACCCTTCAGAAACAGGACATTTTTTTTATTTAAACCAGGCAGGGTGTCTCTCAAGCTTAAGACCACTTAAGGATAATCTTATGATCTCACTACATAAAGATTTCCTTGTACCTCCTCAGTTTTCTTTGGCAACTTTTTACAACATAAAGACAGACACGAAAGGTTTGAACGAATAGTAAATGTATTCATGATTATTTTCCAAATGTCAGGAAAAACAGGGCCATTCTGAATAAAAGTAAACAATACATAAAGAAGCAATGTCCAAATACAACAAGGAATGAGGATAGAGAGAGAGAGAGAGAGAGAGAGAGAGACTAAGATTTCAGTACAAACACATACAAAATCAAATCGATCAATCTTTCTCCCAGACACAGGAGGATACACTGCTAGAGGAATAGGTAAGTCAGAGATGGCAGGACAGGTCTGTGTGCATACACAAAGTTTAAGAGCACAGGTGGGATGCTTTCTCGCTCGTCAGTCTCTGTCACAGGTGCATGAAATGCAAAATACAGTACACCGATGATGTCAGTTAATGTTGTTCCTTGAGCACTTGGCAGAAGAGTGTGTGTGTGTGTGTGTGTGTGTGTGTGTGGGTGGGTTGGGGGACTCATAAGAGCAGACAGCCGCCTCTCTTCTTGCGTTTGCGGACCTGCAGCGCTGCCCTGGTGGCCATCTCGAACACCTCCCGTACCCCCTCTTTAGTTTTAGCAGAGCACTCCAGATAACCGAATGCGCTGATCCTGTTAGCCATGTCTCTGCCTTCCTCAGGCTTCACCGGCTCCTTAACACACAAGCAAAAATATATTTTTATGAAACTGTGCTGATTAAAATAAAAAATAAAAAAATAATAAAAAAATTGGACTATTGGAACCTGCTTGTACTTATTCGTTCAAATCCATGCATGGATAAGTAAGTAGGTAAGAGGTAATACCATAGTATTAAAATCTTTGAATTAGTCATAAAGTGTTGCTTCGCTTTCTTTAAGAATAGTATCAGTTTCAATGTACAGTACAGGTTCATATTAAAGTGCTCATTACATTACAAAAGTAACAGTTAAGCATTACAGTACATAAAGCATTATGCTTGATATAGTGTAGGTTCCCCTTGTGCCACCTAAGCAGGTCTGGCACCTCGAGGTATGGCTACTCAAGACCTCTGGGGGCGTGCTGTTGTATCTGGTACTGGGACATTAGCAGCGGATGCTTTGGTGCTGTGGGTCGCCATGGATCGGATTGTTTATCCGGTGCGTCAATGGTTGCTTAGTTGGATTGAGGTTTGGGGAGACTGGATCAACAACCATGACCTAACATGCTTGTTAAGCCCTGTGCGTTCAGGCTGTGATGCGCTAGGTGTTCTGTTACCTTTCTGTCATGGCCAACATGATCCGACTGGACAGGCTACCCATTTCTACCCAAAGTAATACATGTCTTTTGGTGCTCATGACCCTGTCACCAATTTACGGTTTAATTTTGTTAAGGACAAAATTCATACTTTGCAATAATCAGTCAGTCTTGTGATATGAGAGACACTTGAGAATGTTGTGCTTTCTGGTTTCTTTGCAATAAGACAAGCACTTTCATTTTGTTTTAATTTATTGCCATTAAGAGAGAGGAAAATAAAAGAGATATATAGCTGGGTATAGCTGTTATGAGTTATTTGTGATAAGAGGAACTAGCTTGTCTGATAAATATTTCACAACCTTGAACCAAATAATGTAGTTCATCATGAACCGATATTAAAAAGTGCAGCTCAATCCCACACAAAGGTCAATCTTACCATGGGAAGAAAAAGTAGGCATAATTCATAAGGCTTTTAGCAAACCATACTGACATCATCTTGTAATTTAAACAGTAAAGTCCAATGCTGAGACTCAAAAAGCACCAAGATGCAAAAAAAATTACTGATTTAATAATTTCCTATTCACTAATCCAGCGTGTTCTTTACATAGTTTGTAGAAGGCTGATTCAAACACGTCACACCCATAAACACCAGTTTATCATGTCGCAGTCAAGTTGTGTTCATTTCTCAATATTCCTTCCCTTAATTCTAATCCTAATCAATTAATTGACTAAATAAATACAGAAAACAAAATTACATGTCCTAATAGTAATATTACATGCGAGTAGTCTTTAAAACAGGAGACCTTTTTTCTATACGTATGTAAACAAATAATGGAGTTTTAAAAGTGCACTATGTAAGTTCTACACCATACGGAGTGAGCATACTGTGTACAGGGATTAGGCAGGGAACAGCCACAAGATGGCAGAACATTAAGAATTCTGGTTAAAGGTTAAGCTAGAAATGAATTACGCTGCAGATGCTAAAGGAACGGGTTTTAAGAGCACTGGTTCTGCAGAATTGCATAATGCATAACTGCTATATGAGGCAATGCTAAAATGCCATTATTATACAATATGTATGCCCCACATTTACATACAACCCATGCTGTACGGAACATAATAGATGAGTAGTGTGCCCTAAAGAAATTTAGCAGTTCGAAAATCAATGTCCTAAATTTAATCCTAAATGCATACACACACTTTTAACACTTTTTTTTCTTAAACAGGAAACGGCTACGATTCATTTCCTAAGAAGGGTATTGTAGACAGGAAGTACCCAAGTCTACATCAGAATTCAGAATTCAAAAACACACGCAATATACCTGCTTCATCTTGGCCAGCTCTCTGCGAGTGTGTTCGTCATTGCGCAGGTCTTTCTTGTTCCCCACCAGGATGATGGGAACATTAGGACAAAAATGCTTCACCTCTGGCGTCCACTTCTCCGGAATGTTCTCTGCGTGGGCGAACAACACCAGTTAAAGTCAGCACTCACGGGCTCAACTAAAGACCTACACATTATATACAGTAGGTAGACTGCAGAAAAATGGAATAGTTAAAAGTGATTCTTTAAATACTATTCAAATTATAATCCATTGTTGCATTTTGATTGCATTGCATTATGTAGAAAATAAGAAATTACTATAATACAATAATAGTGACTGAAACTGAAATATTTAACTTCGGGCTGAGGGAGCATTTGAATGTGTGTACAGCCTACACCCAGAGTAGCAGGATTTGTGTTTAAACCTACAATTCTGGCAAACACACAATGACAGATGCTTTAATTTAGCATCATTTTAAAATCGAGTTCCTATGGGTTGCATTATGTCCTTGTATTTTCCTCTAGTTCATGAAGATTTGCCCCCATGCTGAATCTAACTGATAGCCTCTGGTGAAGTGTGCTGGTGTGAAGTACCTAAACTGTCAGGACTGTCTATGGAGAAACACATGAGGATGACGTCTGTGTCTGGATAGGACAACGGCCTCAACCTATCATAGTCCTCCTGTCCTGCTGTGTCCCATAAAGCCAGCTCGACCTGAGAGAGAGAGAGAATACAAACTATTAAGAACATAACGTTTTTTCATTATGCATTCTCCTTAACACTCCACATTTCTGTACAACAGCAACCCTTTTGTACTGATGAGATGCCATCCCTAATCGAGAGCCATGCCATGCTGTTTCATCACAAAAGTGCAGGCAGACTTCTCAGCTGGAAAATTTGTTTGATTTCAGCACCAAAAATCCCTGGTCTGGAACCAGAGCTTGAGTTATTTTCATGAATGCCATTAAAAGTAGCTGCTTAAAAAAAAATAAATAAATAAATAAATACTATGTGCATCAGTGAGTGGCAGAAACAGGGAGCTAAACTGCGAATGCTAGGATTAATTATATGCATCCTTGAAATGGTGGAAGCTACAGAGACATCTCATATTGCATGCAACCATTGTCTATAAATTTAAGAAATCACTCTTATACCAACACTGGTTAAGATCTCCCTTTACTCTTAAAACAACCTCAGTACTTCATGCCATGGATTTCACGAGATGTTGGAAAAATTCCTTCGACATTCCAGTCCACGCTGACATGATTGCATCATGCTGCTCCTGCTGATTTTTCATGTGCATCTTTAATGCTGTGAATTTACTCTTCTGCACCAACCCAAAGGTGTTGCAACAATATCCAAATAGACTATAGCATTCAAGCAATAATCGATTGGGATTAAACAGCCCGCGGTGTGCCAAGAAAACATTCCCCACACCATTACACCACCTCCACCAGCCTGGACTGTCAACATAAAGCAGGCCGAGTCCATAAATTTATGCTGCTGGCACCAAATTCTGATCCTACCATCTGTGTGCCTCAGCAAAAATAAAGATTCATCAGACCAGACTACGTTTTTCCAGGCTTTAACTGTTCAGTTTCGTTGAGCCTGTCCCACTGCAGCCTCAGCTTTACATCCTTTGTTGACAATAGCGGAACCTGACGTAATCATCTGCTATTGCAACCCCATCTGCTTCAAGGTATGCTTTTCTGCTCTCTACAATTGTACAGAATGGTTGTATGAATTTCCATACAATTTGTCAGCCACACTCGTCTCTCACAAATGAGGCATTTCCTTTTGCAGAACTGCCACTCACGTGATACTTTTTTCATCATTGCACCATTACGAGTAAACTCTAGAGACTGTTGTATGTGAAAATACCAGGAAATCAGCAAATGATTGAAATGTTTAAACTAGCCTGTTTAACACCAACATATACAGTGGTGTGAAAAACTATTTGCCCCCTTCCTGATTTCTTATTCTTTTGCATGTTTGTCACACAAAATG
>JAOVVA010000032.1:7319121-7345315 GCA_028565275.1 Leiocassis micropogon | reverse complement strand
ACATTTAAGTGTGACAAACATGCAAAAGAATAAGAAATCAGGAAGGGGGCAAATAGTTTTTCACACCACTGTATGTACCACACCCTGATCAAAATCAGAGATGACATGTCCTTACTCCCAGTTCTGATGATTGATATGAACATTGCCTCATATCTGCATAATTGTATTCTGCCATATGATTAGATAGTGTTCCTAATAAAGTGCTTACTGAAAGCATTGATGCTGTATAGCCATGGGATTTGCTTTTGGATGGTAACACATGGTTGGTTAACATTATTATCATCACTATAATAATAATAATTATTATTATTATTATTATTAAGTTGCAGTCGTAATATTAGTACAAGTTTATTACTTTATTTATTTAGTTATTTAAACATTATTTATCAAGAACCTTCCACAACAGATTATTCTTAAACTGCGCAGCTCTTAAAATGGTAAAAAAGGAAGCCGGTCCTAAAAATTCATAACCAAGTTAACCAAAATTAAAACAGGCATAAATATAGAACCATAAAAACGCATACGCACACACCTCATTATACAGTGACTGTACAATATTACATATTACAGTCTTCCTCTTGTCCACCCACACATACCCCTCCCTTCCCACACACAGTGTGCAGGCAGAGCCTCGAAGGAGGATCCAGAAGATAATCCTGTCTACTTTTTGTTCCTTCACAAGATAAAACTTCAAAGGGAGAATGTCGAGCATGTGCAAGTTCTAGCAAAGGTCAGAAATTTGTTTCTGTCTCCTTTAATAATAATAATAATAATATAAAAATAAATAAATATAAGGAACCTCACCACACAGTGAGAACATTTCCGCTGCTATATCACCATCTTGTGAATTTCCCCAAGCACCCTTCCTCTTAACATTCTTGTGCTCTGATTCACTTTGATGTTACCCGTGTCAGATTCAGTGCACAACACAAGATTCCTCTTTAGGTCATCATGTTGACATGGATTTTTTTTTAAAGAATTAGGTGAATCTGTAACTACTGTACAGCAAATTCATCTTAAAGTCGTATTACATACAAACGCGAACACACAGCAAGTCAGTCTGAGTAACAACTGACTTTACAGACAGAGCTCAGGAACTAAGGATATTCAATGGGTATCCATACCAGGCACACCTTAGGATCATAATATCAGAAAAAAAAAAGAGTATCATTTCTAATTAGAACATTATACAACACATTTTGCACAGTATTTCAAACCAAGATCATTTTAAAGCTGACGTGTAAACAGATGCACCTTCACTTGTCATCACTAATTTCCTGCTCGCTTCCATTTTTGCTCTGATGTTTTCCCAGAATAAACCCAAACATCACTCGTCTTGTTGAGTCTAAAAGACGATGATGTGTTTTTGGGTGTTTACGTGTGCATGTGCCACGTTGCAATCATATACAGTACTCGCTCACAAACATCTAAAAAACATGAATTTCTTTATGCACACTGTCGATCTGAAGCCTAATCTATGGTATAGAGAAAAGTGTGAGGTGAGAGATATTTTGGATGAAATTCAAGTCCACCATGTGCATGCAGTCATGCACACACTAATTCAGACTTGTGATCAAACCAGTGACAGCGGAGCTGTGTTGCAGCAACTTTACCTGCTGTGCCATTATGCGCTCAAATGCAATGATCATTTTAATCAAAATAAATCAATTTAATGCAATTTCAAATCTCAAGGACACAAAGCACCAGTCTGAACCATACCATCTTTATTGTTTTGTTTGTGCTCACAGTTTTATATTTTCCAGGGTATAGGTGACATTTGCCTGGAATTGGCCTGATGTATTAGTGTATTTCCGAAGTATATATTTATGATGACATTTCTTCATATTTCTCTCATGGACACGGCCATTATTAGTTGATGAGATACAATGCATCAGTCAGATACAGTATGTCATTACAGTATAACATATCAGTGTGTCATTCTAGTACGGCGTGTCAGTCTGATATTGAATGTCAGACCGATTATTTTGGTATCGGCAAAGTAAAGTGTGTCGATCGGATACAGCATGCCATCATAGTACAGAGTGCGTCAGACAGATTATAGAGTGTCCATACGAGTACAATATTAACCTTATTTGTTGGATTGGCATTAGAGAGAGTATAACCTAACAGTAAGCGCATTTGAATTAGTACCGGTTCGGTGTAGTTTTACGATCTAACTGAATAAAGTCTAGCATTAACTACCTATATATATATATATATATATATATTATAGGTCAAACCGGGACTTCAATTGTACAGAATAATAGGACAAAAAGGTATGAGAAAGCTACCTTCATTTCTCAAGATCATCCCATACACTAATGCACTTTTTACAGTGTTTCTTGGATACCATCAAGACAGAAATTTCTCGGTACACCAAGCTGGCCTCCCCGAAACTCCTTTAATGACCCAACAAGTGTAAATAGTATGGAGTGAGGTCAGGACTGTACGTGTGGCAATAACTCCCAGTCGAGTTTCTGTAATGTAATGTCATGTAATGTGGTGTTTGTGAAGAATTGGACAGTTCCCACAGACAGATGCGTCTCTTCAGCAAGTTGACAGGTTACTTGTCGATTTTCAAGAATCAGGAGTTCCACTCACTGAACGTTCACAGGAACGACTGCAGTGGGCTCTGAGCCATGTCGGCCAGGATGGTTAATCACAGACGTACGGTCTTCATTCATATGAACTTTTTATCACAAGTCCAGGTTTGACTTGAACACCCATCATACTGTATGCGTACAAGTTAAATTCATAACAAAAGAAAACCAAAAAGAGAGAGAAAAAAGAAAGCCCAGTGGCTTTCAGATGGCAGCACTAGTAACTGCCAATAAGTTAGTGTGAGCTGTGGTGGTGTGGTGTTTATTAATAATGTCTCTTCTGCTCTTCTCTAGTGCCAACCAAGGACAGTTGTCCATGCAGTCTGTGCAAATCCATTAAATGAACCTTGATGTATTTTAATAAACATCCAAGTATCTTTATCTGAACAGGCTTGTTCAGCTGTTGCTTCAGTCTTTCACGAAAATAAGCCCATACAGAACGATCACCATTAGTCCCATTATAAACCACATCAATTCAAAAGCCTAGTCACAAGCCACTCACAGTTAATGGAGGGTAGTTTGTAGAAACTGCGTGAGCTGTGCTCCACTCGGAGTACTATTTAGTGACACTTGATTGTTTTGGAGAACAATCAGGAGTGACTAAATGTATAGTTAATTCTCCAGTGTGAAATTATAAGACCAGGTTTTGTGCACATTTAGTCTTCTTGATTAAGGCTTAGTAGTGTTCTGGAGAACAGCCATATATGTTTAAGTACAATCTTGGCTTAAAAAAATAAAAATAAATAAAAATGCTCATTTAAAGAAACCATTATTTCCAGCTGACAGGATACAGAGGATATTGCCGGCTTTATTGCTATCAGTAAAACTCGTGTTTCTGGATTGTATTTTCACTCCTCGGAAATTATTCAGCATGACTGACTTTTGTTTATACGTGTTTTGGGAATATTTCCAAATCAATTTGTCTTGGCTTCATAAATACATTATACCCACAACTCTTATGAATTCTCGGTTCTGATTAGTGTTTTCACTTTCATCGCTTATGATGAAGTGCTCAGTTTCAGCAGTGTTCTTTACACTTGCTACCTTGGCACTGAGTCAGCAGCAGGTGCATGCTACACCCACCCATGATCTCTTGTTTGTGCCCTTTATCAGTTCCAGTGCTTGGCACTTCGTTTACCACCAGACAGTTTGGTTTGAGACCTGAGAAGCAGAGCTTGGAAATAGTATTGGAGTGTGTCAGATGGTCAGTGGGCTGGCTGTCTGGGTGAAGATCACACCAGGGCAGTGGGTGCAAATTTGTATTGCAACACCATTGAATAACTTTTTTCCTTTTTTTTTCGGAAATTTACTAAGCTGAAGTGAGTATTTAATTAAATTCTGTCTGTAATGCGTTAGACAACAAAATGAACAGCCCCTTTCGTGCAGCCGGGAATTCTGCTCCATCACTGCGTTCTGTATGATTGGAACAGAGGTAGAATCAGAGCTCATTGCTGTCGTGCTTTTAATCTGGGAGACGAGGTAATGACAGGACCGAGACGAGATCCTCGCCGATTGTCTCTTTTGGCTCTTCTTCTATGTTAATCAAACTGTCCTTTTGTATGACACAATGTGATCAGTACCAAGTGAATTATCTTGCATAAACTAAAAAACACGAGTGAGTTTGGGCTTTTAGGAAGGGGCAAGAGCACATTGTTGTAAAGCAAATAGATGCACCAGATCTATAACAAAATGAAAATCATATTGTGGACCGGAATGCTGTACACTAATAGTTTAATCTCGATTATCTCATTTTCATAATCGTTGAAAGCGAATATCTGTGAGAAAATAAATTAATAGCACAACCCTAACTAACAAAAATCGCAATACAAGCCAAACGTAAACCTAGGTATCAATATCGTATCGGGTGGTCCCTTGTGATTCCCATCTCCATCATTCATACAGCCTGAAAAGGGATCATGGTTATACATTACACCTGTAAACATCGCACTCTCCTTCAATAATGGGAATAAATAACCTTTTTTTCTTCTTCTCACTCACCTGTTTGCCATCCACTTCGATGTCGGCGATGTAGTTCTCGAATACGGTCGGCACGTAGACCTCAGGGAACTGATCTTTGCTGAAAACGATGAGAAGACATGTCTTCCCGCACGCTCCATCTCCTACAATCACCAGCTTCTTACGGATGGCTGCCATTGCTGTGGATAGAGAGAAGAAACAACAGTGTTAAAATAGTAATGAGATGTCGCTATTCAAAATGTCTGACACACCGTATTGGTTTTGGAGAGGGGAAGAATGAAAAAAAACAAAAAACAAAACAGAAGTTTAAGGGAGGAGAAAAAAAAAACTGCACGAACTACTGCTTTTATTGGTAGAAGGCATTTAGTTACTGCACACAAATAAATAAATAAAGGAGACAGAGTGTGTCAGAGTTGGCCCCGTTTCCACAGACCCTACAGAGGGAAATAAAAATCAGTTGGTGATTTGCTGCCCCGCCCTTTTTAGTCTGTTCCTGCAGTGAGTAGTTGTGGGAAACAAGGACATGATGGCCTGAAAATGTCTCAGCCAGAACAGCACAGAAGCACACACCCTTAAATAGAGTTACCTATTGGGGGGAATACAGAACACGCAGGATAGTGCAGTTTCATTGCCACACACACACACACACACACACCTATTCAGCCTTTCCTCTCAGCATAAAGTTCACCTCTGCTCTGAAAGCTTCATGCTGGCACATAAACAAGGGTCAGGAACAGTGTGATTGAGAACACTCCTGGTGGCAGCCAAGTTAAAGGGTAGCAAAGCTTTACTGGAACACTAGTGTTAGACTTTCCTCCGGTTGCAGAGAAGATGATTCCATGCCAAAGTAAAATCACATAAAAAGCATTAATGTTTATGTATTGTATTTTACATCATCAAGACCATGCCTGAAAATCTTACTACGTACATTAGCCATGTTTACATGAACAAGATTTCTTCAATCTGAGTGGGGAAAAAAAAAAAAAAAGGTTGATGTGAGGTTAGGTTTCCCACATCTTTTCTGATAAATCCCGCCTTCTGCGTTATGATTAGTTACAAGAATTCAGTCTCATCTATGATTGGGTAGATGTTTTGCTACATACGACAATGCACGTCAATCATTGCCCTTTCCTCCGCCACAGACCCAGTAGATGAGACTAAACACAGGAAGGAGAGAGTTGTCAGAGTTTATCGATCGTGAATGAGAGCACGGATCGTGAATGGGAACTTCCTCTTGGAAACTTGTCACGTCCACTAATGTTACACCCTAATACGGTATTTATATGGCTATTATTTCAAACAAGATTTACACCAACGCTCTGAACACGTACACTGAGCCGTGGAAAAATTCAATCGAATCCCAAACCAGACTAAAGACGTAAATCAACACCGAACAGAGAAATCCAATCCGCTGATGATCTGGAGAACAAAAACCTGAACAAGGAAGACTGAACAATTCAGAGTAAACAGAGTGATGGATCACAGTTTAGAAACTGAAAAAGGGAGACACAAAAACATCTAAATCACCAGAGCAGAGATTATGTACACACTAAGCGCTACAGGAAGTCGAAACAGAGACACATTTCAGACTGATCTGTCTAAAAATAACACCAGGAACATTTCCGTAAATTTGCAGCGATCGTCTCAAACTCGGCTGTGCTTTAGGGAAACAAGATGGAAGTGCTTGGCTGGCAGCTACATTTATCCACTCTTCATTATATAAAAAATACTAATCACCAACAAACTAATCGAAACTAACAGGAACACTATCTATTCAAATATATTTATTTCTATGTAAAGTATATCAATTAATAAAACACTGCATCTTTCCATCCGAAATCTGTTTTTTATTTTTATTTTTTTAAAAAGTATATTTTATTAATTTATAACTTGTTACTGATAATCCTTGTACAATGCTTGTTAATAAAATTTTCTTTGTCATTGTTGTTAATAAAGCATACTTTGACTGAGATGATAAGATGATACATTTTTATTCCCTTTGCATTATTATCTGATTATTAGTGGAATCTTAGGGTTCATGTACAGTACTGAAAGCCAAGCCTTAATCTTATTGGTGAAAACACATCATCGCGTAAGTGATATCTCTAAAAAGAGTGATGATAAAAGGATCAGGAATGAAAGAAAAATAAACTAAAATAAAAATTCCTTTATGTCAAACAACATTTGAGTCCAACAGACTTGCAACATTCAGGTTTTGAATAACGTCAATGTTTACTACTTTAATAAAAGAAACCAAAAGGATTTTATTTTAGTTTATTGATAAAAACGTTGTGTGCTTTTCAGTATAATATATGTTTACTACAGTTTGTATATTGTATTTTTTTTTTTACTTATCAAACTGCATTTCATTCCAGCACAGAAACTTTTCCGTTAGGGAGAATGGAGACAGCAGAGGAGACAGAGATGAATGCTGGAATAAGACTCTTTCCTCACTGGAGACACTGGTCTAAACAGTTCTCTTTAGCTGTTTCAGTCACTGCTGGAATTGTGCAAGTGAGACGATCTAATTTTCCTGAAATTTTATTTGGCGACAACCAACATGTTTACACTGCATGTTTGAAACACCACAGTTTTTTTCTTATTTATTTGCTCGCATAGGATTAACGTACCACAGTGTAGGTTTTATATGTGCTATGCACAACCAGACCTGTATGAACTGAACTGTTTAATGTTTATGTTCTTAGTGGATCGGCCAGAGCCCCACCCAAATGCTGTTCCTCCCACGCAGCTTGAATTAGTCAAGCAGTGACTGCCAACACATATTTTGTCTATTTGTGGAGATGTTTGTTTACACAGTTCGGACAAATTGCCCTAAACAACAACATTCCATCTATAGCATGCAAACCCTAGGACGTTCCGATATTGTTATATTCTTGCATTTTGGGAAATCAGTTTGTGAAGACAGCTGATGGTCTGAGAGTTGAAAATCTACATGATTTGGAAAAGTTGAGTAGCACGAGTAAAATCAGTCTTTAAAACGAGAACAAATTGCACAAAAAGGACCTCCGTAAGCAGATGATCAAACAGTCAGCTAAGGAGGGGATGAGTTTAAGGGGTTGGATAAGCTGACCAAAGAAAACCAAAGAAAAGGAAAAGCAGTAGAAATGACCTAAAGCAGGTCACTTCTCTCTCTCTCTCTCCCTCCCCCCCGTGTGCGCGTTTGCGTGCATGAGGCCGAGAATGTTTCTGGTGATAGCGTCCCAGTTTCACATGTGCACATTCATCACACTGTCACTCTCTCGTACAGAAACTCTTCAATTATGGCCGGCTCTGCTTTCTGCAGCACACCAGCCGCTTTTAAACCACCAGCGAAGCTTTACTGCAAATTGGACACAGTCTCCTTTCACAATTACAGTAAAGCAAATGAGAAACAAGCAGCTCATAAAAAACGCCGGCCTTTTCAGTCAGACCCCGTTTTCCACCTCGACAAGCGGATGAAAAGCCAAAGGTCAGACTGTGCACGCTCAAGGGTTTTAAACTCCTTGGTGGGCACTGCTGGGTACGAGTACGACCAAAAATGTCCAACTCCAACAAATACAGATCTGACATTACTAATAACAGCTAATGTGAAATGAAAATCAGAAATGTATACCCCCCCCCCCCCCTTTAAATCACATGATGTATTACCAAACACATGAAATGCTGTTTAGGCTCCATGTTGGTATAATGTATCAGGATTTAACTGGACTGGGAGGAAGATGGGCTCAACTATGGCTTCCAGCAAACTCTGCTGTTTTTTTTTGTTGCTGCTGGAGGTGGTGGGAAAGTCGTAGCTGCATCATGATGTGATATTACTGGTTAACAGGTTCTCTGACCCCTCGTCTCACCTATTGTACATAGAGTCCATTTACTGTAGAGACGGGCTAAAGTTAATCCGTTAATTAGAGACATTTAAATTGATGCTGATTTAAGAAGTAAAATAAGTCCAGAATCATGAACAAGATTTTTTTTCTTTAAGTTTAAAACAAGTTGCCTTTCACTAGGTCACCATTCCAAAAAAAAAAAAAAAAAAAAAAAAAAGGTAAAAGCACAGCATATAGTAGTAGCTTCATTTAAAAACAAAAATCTAGCAGTACAAGTTTGCAATGCCTTTTTGTTGCAATGTTCTAAGCTTTGTGTTTAGGCTCGAGAGGAAAAACAACAGAATGGGAAGCTCTGAGCTCACTTCCTGTGCTGTACACTCCCTTCCTGCTTCCAAGGAAAGGTCAAGTGAGTCACTAGGTACAGAGGAGCCGATCACAAACAAGAACAGAAGCCCTAGGAAATCCCTTATTGTACGTGTTCTAGAGATAGAAGATACAAACAATAAGAAAACAGCAATGCAGCAAAAAATAAATAAACAAACAAAAGGTGATGTCTAATTAAAAATCAGCTTTGACCAAAAAGTTCATCCTCTCTTCTACTGGCTCACATCACACAATTTAGTTTTAACATTTACTTGGATGAATCCGAACGTCTTCATGTATTTTTTATTTTTTTACTTCAACACTGACTGTCGCCCCGGGCAAGCTTTATTTGATTTGAACTTTTAAACATTTAAACAAACTTGATTTGTTTTTATCATTTATTAAACTATTCTAAACTGATATAGTACAGGGATGGAAACCTAGAGCAAATAGACAAAAGGCAGAAAGCACTTATATAAAATGCTTATGTAATTCAGAATACTACAATGCCCACACATCTACAGTGAGAAAGGCATGTCATTTCCACGGTAGAAAGCACAATAGGAAAGTATTGTGAAGATGAAAGTATGCAGGTACGTCGGTACAGTCCTGACCCATGGCAGGAATCAATCTGTCATGATGAGGAATGGACCTAGTTATGAAGAATCACAGGGGAGGAAATGACATCATCAAAATGACCTCCAAACTTACTGTAACACAACCTAGAGAAAGCCCGAAATGTCCCCATTACACAATGGCAAAACAGAAGAATATATGCGAAAGGAGAGTACACAAACATGGCATCATTCTGATAAAGGACATGACATGCTGAGGCCAGTTGGAAACCTGGGCAAGTATTGTGCTTATACTGGTCAGTCCGATGAGATTTAAACATGTGTAAAGCAGATGATTTTGCATTCAGGACTGAAAGCTTACACTGTATATCCCCAGAAGTGAAGGAGCCATCAGTAGTCGACATCTTTTGACATTGTATAAATAGTTCACTCGCATGCTGCTTCATGACACCTGATACACTCGATCCTACTGGTCCTACTGGTAATAGTCACCTTTAAGTTTATAGCCTTAAAATATCAGAAATTTTAAGGGAAATTTTCCCTACTGATGTTTGTTTCCCCCAAATCCATTACCAAGTACAATAACTTATTTATTAAAAATTATTAAATCGTAAATCTAGTATTGTTAAATACTAGAAATAGGGCGAGTCAGCATTTCAGTATTGAATAAAAAAAATCAATTATTTTTTACACATTGAATTAGAATAAAATTGTGATCCGTACAAAAATCGCAGAACAAATTGAATCTGCAAGTATAGTGATATTTCTTATCGGGTGGTCTCTGGAGATTCTCATTCCTATTAAATTAGACTGGAATTACTGAAAGTTATTGTAGGAACTGGAGAAGGTTGTCAGTTAATGCGACGACATGCTACAGGCTGCAACCTGTAGTAACGTTTTAACAGCTTGTAATTTGACCTTAGAGTTACCTGATGCAGTTTCAGTCATTAAATCTTAGGTTTATACTGCCCTGAGAGAAAGCTTATTTACATTACAGCATTTGGCAGACCGTCCTGATACAGAGCGATTTCTCTCATTACACATACAAGCAGGTAAGGGTTAAGGGCCTTGCTCAAGGGCCCAAAAGTGGCAGCTTTATGGCAGTGAGCTTTGGACCTGGGACCCTTTGTTCAACTCATTAACCACTGGGCCACATACTGCCCCTGCTTAAGATCAATTGAGCAAGATCAAATTTTGGCCAAAATGGTCTTTTAAGGATCTGAAGCAGGAACAGCTGTTGTGAAATTGCCTAAATCTTTTCCAACGTTATTCATTGTATAACCCAGATTCCTTCAATAGTTAACCAAACTAAATAAATCAAATAAAATGCTCAATGTGATTCACAGCAAATTCTCTGGTGCAATCAACTTATCCAGATTTTAGTTTCAGTGGTTTATGGCCATGAAGCTATGAAGGCTCTACATGTGTGTGTGTGTGTGTGTGTATATGTGTGTGTGTGTGTGTGTGTGTGTGTGTGTGTGTGTGTAGACTAGGGTGCTTGGAAGGGTGCCAGCAGGCTTCTGGTTTGTCCTGTGAAGCAAAACAACACACTTCCTGATCCTGGGAGTGGTGCTTGGCAGTGTGCTTTCATGCTAGGGCTTCCACACAGAAAAGAACAGAAGGGTGGGACTCTTCCAAAACACACAGCCAAAAACCCAGAGATCCCACTGACACAATCCCAGAGATTCTCCTCTGAGACTTGAAGCCAGGCATCAATTGAAATCAAGAGGCGTGAATGAGAAAGAGAGTGTTTCATTACAGCGGATAAGAATATATAATAGGTTGAACTCTTTTATGGAAAAGAATGGAATTTCAATTTAATTAACAACAACAACAGGATTTGATAGTCTGCTCATAATCCCGGTGTAAATCTTTGAACGCAGCTGAGTTCAGACAAAGTAGTGCTCACACACTTCCTCTTGTCAGCTGTAGCTCAACCAAAGGACAAACAAGTTACTCTTGCCCTTGGGGAAGGTTACCCGAGTGTAAGCTGCTCCATCACACACCGTCCAGGCCTGTCCCGTCCTCTAAACTCCTGCAGTTGACTTTGAAGAATTTAAAGTACTGCATGAGGGACAGGAACAGTACTACAGATGTATCGCGCAATAAGGTTAAAACATCCGCAGGTTTCATCATTCCAGTCTTAAACAATTATGACCTATTATTTCATGTACTTGTTTTCATATTGGAAATGCTGTATTAAAAAAAATACTAATCTGCCCCCATTGTCATTCCCATGCACTGAATGGTTCCCCATATAACCCAGGGCAAGAGGTATACCTTAGATGCTCATGAAAGTCTGTTACAAGCTCTAAACACATTGCAAACGTTTGATATCTGTATGACTGCTGACTGCAAAATGGCTACATGCAGCTTTTAGGCTTCTGAATAAAGGAAGTGAACTATGACTTTTGAAGAGTTTGCCAGCCTGCGCTGACTTCACAAGACAAAGTTTTTAGCACTTAGTAGAGTCTGGTGCATTTCTATAAGAAACAATCACAAAGAAATGCCCGACCACAGACCTTTTTCCTGACTTTTGACTTTAAGCTTGCGTTTTCTTACCACTTACACAAAAACACATTCAGAGTTCAACTAGATTGTTCTAGATTATGAAGCAAAAATGGCACTAAATAAGCCTTACTTTATGCCCTTAGAGCTCCGCCGTTTTTAGTTAAACAACTAGACTTTTATAAAAAATTACTGCAATGCAGAAACGAGAGAAGACCTCAGAGGAGATGCTTAATGCGACGTTCAACTCCATTCAAAATTGGAAGCAGAGGAGAAGAAAGAAGCCAGAAATCCGATGCTACCAGGTGGATCGATCGCACTTGTTCCGGTCTGCTTCACTACTATGACACTATTTAATAACAGTATTTTATTTGACAAATGCAACCACACAACAGTGTTGTAAACTTTATGTGGAAAAGATAACCGTGTCGTAAGTGAAACTGCAGTCCGATGCGCAGCCACCTATTTAACTTGTGTTGTGACGAGCAGTGCTGACAAAGTTGGCATTTTCTAAAATATTTACCCTTGGCTTTCAAATGTTGGCACTGGGGGCAAACAGATGTCCTCCTTTATAAAAAAAATAAAATAATAATCGGATATAAAAAGAATAGTTCTCTTTTTTCAGTGTAAAATATTGTGGAATACACCAGGTACTGGTAGCGGTATTGTCAGGTACTGGTGATACTGGTGCATCCCTTTTTACTGCTAAACAAGTCTGAAACCTGTGGCCAGAGCGCACACGAGTCTCATACCATGCAGAAGGCTGATGTCCACGCTAGATCCATGATACTGGTGTAATGGATGCCTGAAGAAACCCAGAAGCGAGTCTTAATCTTTCAAGGCTTGTCTTAATGCTTCAGTTTGCTGGAATCTATAAGCACCAAGATGCATCTTTCTCATCCAGAAACTGAAGTCGATCAATTTTAGCTAACCTACTGGAAACAATCAGAAGTATTAAATGAGCTCTAAAAATGTACTTAATGAGGAGAAGCTACCCCATCAATATAGGACTAATGTTTTAGCTCAGCTGAGGTAATGATTCAGAGCTCATCAGGGAGTCGGACAAGAGGTCCTCATTCTCCGAGACGGATAAGAACATGAAGCCATAATAATTAGCGACAACTGTTAAAACTTAATAGCTCAACCGCATGATATGTTTAAATCAATCATATTTGCTACCGCTCTCGATTGGTACCAGAACAAAATGAGGACAGCTCTGCCGAGAGTGTTTATTTTCCCTGCTTGATTTAATCAGGGCATGGGCTATTGAAAAACTGCAAGGCAACGATATTGCACTATATAATAAACTAAATTTAACCAGGACAAACACTTCTTTGGGAATATTCTAGACAGCTCTATATTCTATAACTCTACTCACTGCTCTTAATTTGTCAGTCAGTATGAAGTGAGGTAGAAATGAGCTCTTTTGAGTAAAGGGGGCACAATAACATTTCTGTCTGACTTAAATTGGTTAAGCTCACAGCTCCTGACAGCAGCGTCTGATTTAGTATTTTAGACACCGATTTCAATATTTCGCCTTTTGTTTTTTGCTGTGGGTGGAGAACTCCTGCTCCACTGCGCCAAAATGGAAAGGGAGACGTGGGCAGATTTTTGTACTTTGTAGCAGGCACATCAACATGGTGTCTGTTTCCAGTGCAATGAATGATGGTTTTCAATTAACTGATGAATTGCAGTTTATCTTAAAAGGTCAAATGTTATAGTCATTTTTAAAAAAGCGTTTTTAATCTTACAGTGTAAAATTTGTCTAAATTCATCAGTTGAAATACAAAATCAGACTCCGTGTTCTAGCATGCTTGATCCTCATTTCCTCTGTGTGCATGTGCCAATCTTATCCTCCGACCTACACAGTCAGAGCTGATAAAGTTGGATGGCACATGAGAGAGCTTTGATCTTTATATTTTCCCCGAAATATCAACAATATTATTCATAGCGTGAAAGTTATTTGTGTTTAAAGGTGTTTGGCTCACAAACTAAGTATGTGCATACTGCTACCTGCTGTATCGAATGGTGTAAATATACAAGTGTACCCGAGAACAGAGCACAAAATAATAATAATAATAATAATAATAATAATAATAATAATAATAAGTGACCGCTAGCCAGTGGGGGAGCAGGGAGGTGGGAAGCAGTAGTTCCTGGGCACCGACCATGAAAACCCCTTTGAGGAAGTACATTTTCCTAGCCCATCAAAACATCCATGTTTGGGACCTTATCAAGCATTTCCCAGAAGAAACTCTTTCAAGTCCGAAGTTGATGAGGTCACACTAGAGGAAAATTTGCTTGTTTAAGCCCCAGTCAATAGAATTGTGGAAAATATAAAAAGTAAGGAAGGTTTTTCTATTTAATTGTTTGTTCATGAAGACTGGGGACCCTTCGGGTAGGTCTCCTTTAAATTTTTATTAAATATTTAGAGGTCACATCTGCTGATCATGGGGCTGTAAACAGCACCTCCAAAGAAAGCTGGTTTGTTTTACATGACTCAAAGGTAAAGCAGAGAGAGATTCTAGAATACAGTATAATGAAAACTGGGAATAGGGATTAAACAGAATATGAATAAACAAATATGTGGGAAACACACTAGTTGTTTTGCTTTTTGTTTTTAAGTCTAAAACTTTGCATTAGTACGTGTGATGCTAAGAGCTGCAAGAAAAGAAAAAATTGAGAGTGAGAGGTCTTTACTTTTAGATGACGTTCATTAATATGAACATAAAACATTTGTCTATTGAACCTCCTGCTCAGGATTGCACTGGTTTAAAAAAGATTACTTAGCACATGTATTGGTAAACACATGGGTTTTCAGAGACATAATTTAAAAGGTTTAAATAAAATAAATAAAAGCCAGCCCACGCTGCATTTCAAACTGGGTTAGAGAATACAGCTATTTGCAGCTCTAAACAGATATGGATAGTGTTATAAATCACACGAGAACTGATGTAATCATTCATGTCTGAGGAAGCCCGATGAGCATCAGTTCATCAGTATTTAAAGCTTAACTGCGAGAAGACAGCTAAAGCTTATCTCATTACCAAGTTTGGTTTTATTTTAAAAAGACGGAGTAGAAACCAACACGAAACTGGCAAGGTCTGTGGGAAAAACATTTAATCCCTGATTCCAAGTTGAG
Organism: Leiocassis micropogon; assembly: GCA_028565275.1. Lineage (NCBI taxonomy): Eukaryota > Metazoa > Chordata > Actinopteri > Siluriformes > Bagridae > Leiocassis > Leiocassis micropogon. The sequence continues at coordinate 7,330,326 of JAOVVA010000032.1, read as the reverse complement.
GAACACACTCACTCACATAGAGCACATAAAAGTCTTGAGCTGTCCCTCAATTCTTAATATTTAGCTTCTACAGAGCAAAGCTTTCTTGTATTTTTAATGTAGTCTCGAGGAGTAGTTCTATAGGCTTCCTGTAGGACTTTGTTTGACTTTCATTCTTTCATTTTTAGTCTTTTGGAACAGACGGGAGGGGAAATGAGGTTGCTGCTGAGGTTGTTACATAAACAACCAACTTTTAGATTGTATATTTAGGCACTTCGCAGCCTGTAGCAGGTAAAATATTTGTTCCTATTCTTTAATTACAATTAATTTAATCCAAATATGAAATGAGGGGTGGTTCAAGACTTTTGCACAGTACTGCATTTCTCTCAGTAGTTTAACTCCAGCTCAATAACATTGTATTCCTCTTATCGGACATGTTACCCAGTCGAACAGCTAACGGCATCCATAAAGAGACTGAATGCAAGATGCACTGAAAGTGTGTTCTAACGCATTTCTCTTTAAACCAGGTCATTACGATTCTGTCACAGTCTGTTATAATGTTTTATTAGCAGACCAGGTGCGCGTGTTTAAATCTGCTGCCTGTCTTGTTTTATTCGCCCACCCTTTGTTTTTTCCATTTCTCATTTCTTTTCAGTATCCACACAAAATAATGTCTTTCTGCATTACTAATTAACTGTATGCGTACCTTTTAGGTGTTTTTTGCATTTGTTTTGGACTTTGGATTAGAAATGTAAGCACTAACTGAATACATCATGCTTGTACAGACAGGAAAAGAAAGCTGACTTACTGAAATCTACAGCAAACCAGAGGCGACTGTATACCTAGAGCTTGGGTTGGGGGGGCAAGGAACAAGACCCTGAGATGGCATCAGGAAGGAACGTGGGAAGTACTAGGAGCACATTCTCTTCTAGATGCCAACATATTGTAGGATTATTGTGTGTACTTGTATAGCAAAAGCAACCCATACTAACTGTGCTGGAAGGACGTTGAACATGAACATATTTTGAATAAACGCCCTGACATGAGCCCAATAAAGTAGTCTTGATTAAAGAAAGGCCTCTGTTCTTTCAGTGCCAGTCAGATGATTTGTCTAAGTGTTGGGTTGCAAACAAGTCAAACACGTTTTCCAGTATGCTGTATGTGTATTCTTTCTGGTAAATGAGAAGTGTATATGTGAACACATCAGAGACAAAACATTCAGTTCCCAGCCAATCACATGCTTCTCTAAAAGCAACACTGAAATCATGGAGGAACAAATATTACTGTTTCATTCAGATTCCAGAGACAGAATTAAGAAACGTCCCATAATGGTTTCACACGGGGTGAGGCTAGGTAAACATGTTCAAGTAGATCAAGAAGGTGAGAAACTGAAGAGTTTATAGGATGGCGGTGTCCGATTGTAGGTACTGTAAACGAACTTCTTTCATCCCAAGTTGCATAACAAACTGATATGAACGGAAACTGATGCTAAAGGTCATGAGATTGTGGTTTCATCAGGCAAACAATCATAAAAGAGATTCCAGGCAAATGCTTTAACACCCTGTTCATTCACCTTCTGTACTTTGTTAACAGGAAACACAGACATAAAAAAGTATTGTCTTGTTACAATTCCTGCTTGACAACAGCATTAACGTCCTCCCTTCCTGCATGCTAAAATTAAACAGGGGACAGAGACCACCTGATACTGCGATATCATGATACCCAAGTGCTGATTAGATTTGTTTAGTGATTCTGTTAGTTTCATGAATACATAAATGTCCAAATTTGTTAGTAAGATTTTGTTACAATTGTAACAAAGCAAGTAATATATTTATACCACACACACACGCGCGATACGAAACTGTATATTTTTCCCCATCCCATCTTTAAATAAACATTATATTAGTGACAATTTAATTATTGGACATTTTCACAGAGCAATTAAAATTACACACAAATATTTCAAAAATGTATATACAATATATTGTAGCTTGAATTTTAAATTCCTGAGAAAACTAAAAAACAATTCAAGACTTGAAAAGTAGTGTGCGTCTCTGCTAGGAACAAGAAGGTCACAAGTGAAAATCCCAGAACTGTCAGAGAGACACCCTTGATTTAAGTGTAATAAATTTGTCCAGACCATGACTCTAATGGGACATGAAGATTATTAGGCCAGTCTCCAGGAACAAGCCTGGGCTATATGTTTTTAGGTCCAACAGACATGGAAAAAAATTCCTAACACGTCACTACTGTAACTAAAGTATGTTCTTCAGAATCCCACCACGCTACACACAGATAATCTTTAACAGCATGCTTGGGTGACGGATGATCGTTTCAGAATCGGGAACTTGGGGCACGTGGAAACAATGACGAAAAGCAGGCAGAGAAATGTGCAGAGCAAAACGGTTATATAACTCTCCTGCTAGCAGAACATACAGTCACATTACAGTTACAATATACAAATGGAAATTAAAGAAATCAAATAATACAGTTTACATGTGGCACTAGTGGGAAAAATAATCGTGCCTCATGGCTGTGTCCAGCCACAGAAATAAATAAATAAATAAATAAATACTGTAAGACACAGAATGATCGCATTCTCTCTCTCTCTCACACACACACACACACCATGTCCTCCATCTCATTGTGCTCTTACCCACTGCCTAGTTATTAGAGCAACATGTAATAAGAATTAAAAGTACATGTGCTTTTTATTCAGTTGCTGTTCTTCTACCTGTTTCTCTGATACTATTTACTTATTTATGAGTGTGCGTGTGGTATTTTCCTGATTATTATATAATCAAGTAATTCAACATATAATCAAATAATTGAACAATTTCCCTCTGGGATTAATAAAGTTCTTTGAATCTTGAATAAAAATATTAATAAATTGTAGTTTATAATTATAAAATTTAAATACTTTCATAATTATCTACCACCCTGTCTTGAGAGTGATCTCACAATGAAATAAATATTTTAATTCTAATATCAAAAGCCTACATCTGTGCCTTTATTAAGCATGCAAATATATTCATATTTAATTAGGTGAAGATTAATTTGCATAAATGAATTACATTTTTTAAGTTCCAACATAAAAAAAACTCATAAGAACATCAGTTTGCAGATCATCTTGCCTTAAAAACTTACAAAAAATTATAATAAATAAAAACATGCACATAAATGAGACTAAATGAGCCATAAATATATATATTTTTAAAAACGCTCTGCAGGCTGCTGTTTGCGCATGTGGTATGGAGCTTACACAATCCCATTCAATATATAAACTGCCTATTGGACAGATGCTGCCAATTCCAAATCTGGCTGATTTCAGCCACTTTGCTGAAAACGCTGTACCTCAGAGAAAAGTGCCAAAATGTTACTGAGAATAACCCCATGACAGTTAACACATTACAGTTCTCATGGACAAGTGCTCTCAGGAGAGGAACTATCCCAGTGTCAGGACTGAGACATTGCTAAGTTGCCGGCAACATCACACTGGCCTGAGACAAGCGACAAATTGTTACCTGAACGGTTTTCCTCTTGCACTCGCGTGCATTTAAACAGATTGCACTCTAATAGACTTAATTACTATAGACATCAATGTTTTGGGCCCAAAATCACCATGAAAACTGTTTACACTATATACTGAAAGTTCCATCAGTCCACACAACAGTAACAGCTGGGTACTGTGATACTATATTTAAGCAATAACGCACGAGAGGGAGTGTTGTACAGCTGGATATAGCACAGCTTTGACACGGTTGATCCCGGAGACGTCAATGACATAACATTATCAGTTGTGCTTTCTTGCTAAACTGCTTCTGTTACTGGTTCTGAATGTGTGCGTTTTTTTTTAATAGGCAGATTTATTATTCTCAGTATGGCAGACCAAACAGACCTATTTTCACCCATGCGATCAGAAAGACCAAACTACTTTGAGCCGACAGTATGAAAACAATAACGCAAATATCCACTCTATGTGACCATGGTGAGCAGAAACGAATCTCATGTCAAACCTTGGGGGAGGGGTGGCCTACGTGCGGGCAGAAAATGACCTCATCAAACGTCACAGGCTGGAGGGCTGAAGATTATTAAAAAATGTGCTGTGTGTTTAATCTTGTGGCATAAAGGGTTAAAATTGATCTTTTTACCTTGTTAAAACGATACCAACTGTTGTTGGGATGGGAATCATCAGTCACCACCCGATACGATATCACAATACCTAGCTGCAGATTCAATTAATATTGCGATTCTGGAATCATGATTTTTTTATTTATGAATATCCTCATATATTTTTTTCCTGATTTTGTTACAATTAAAAGAAATAAATATTAAAAAAAAAAAAAAGACTATGATTCAACCTTGGATTTTTGTTTAAAAAAATAAAAAGTTGAGTCGTTACTCAAAAGTTTTATACCTCAGCTTTATTCTACAGCGTCACAACTGAATTGAACGTTAGTAATTAATTGTAGCCAACTCTTCTCATTTAAAAACCAAGTGCAGCATTCAAACAATACAAACTGACTTGAAATACAAGATTTTAACATTCAACTTAAAACTTAAACACAAAGCAACATTTTCACCAAGCGGCTCATATCTCGAGTATCTGCCATATTTATTTATAAACAAACTTCACAAATAATTCACTCCTACCACACAGGATGCTGGTGTGGAAATAGTTCAGTGTGGACCACCTGTAGGATTATAATATATATTTTACCGTCTTAACATGCTTTAATGCTGCTCTTAACGTGGGCAGGTGTGGCTTCTAACAAGACTGAGTTTGAGACTAGTTTAATCACAAAGGTTTGGAGAGAAAAAAAAAAACAAACAAAAAAAACTTTAACGCATGCAACTTTTGATAACGTAACACCAGTATACGATGTATGCCATGCTTGTGTACTCGGCATAGAATCTGTCCAAGTCTGATCAATTTGTGAAGTTATCTAGCTGGAAAAAAAAATCTATATGGTACAAAACCTCTGATCTCACGAAGCATTGTATGGCATAGTATAGTATTTTGGTAAGCAACCCAAATAAACAAAATTAATTTCATTTATTCATCCATAGTAAAGTCTTTCATATGGTCAGGGTATCCTTTACATCCAGAGACCACACACTCGCACACACAGAGAGAGGAGGAAGTGCTAAAATAATTTAATTAAGTTAGCTACAAACTTTTAGTCTAGACAGTCAGGTTTCTTGAAAAATAGAAGAAGAAAAAAACAAAAACAGACTGTGCAGCAAACTAGATGTTTTATTTACTCCCTGAGCTGGACAATAAATCCATGTCTTGGTTTCTTGGACTGTGTTTCTGAAAAGCTTGTAACACTTGACTACACTTACTGAACTTTCAGGAACAGAGAGTGAAAACTGCTAAATGAATCTGAGCAACGTTCTCTGGTGAAAAGCTAAAACGAGTGGAGTACACACACCTCCAGAAGCAAGAGATGGGGGTGGTTTGTGTAACTGAAGGCACTGGAATGTTTTCAGGCTACTGATGTACAGATATGCGAGCAGACTAAAGGTTCTGGGCGAGTCAGAATGCTGCTGTAATTCCTGTTCGTACTAAGAGGACGAGAGACTTGCACGAGTCATGTGGTTCAGATATGCGTTGGGAATCTCGAAGTCAAACTGTTGACAGGTTCTGGTTCCTAGCTGAAGACCTGCATAACTTCCACTGAACACAGTCAGACACACAAATGACTACACTTGAGTGTGCGTGAGGCTCGACTCGAGCTCCCTCACTGAGCTCAGGTACATTTGGAGATGTCGGAGACGTGATGTTCAAGACCCATGAGAGTATCTTCGGACTCTCTGTTAACACACGCGCGCGCACACACACTCACACATGTGTTGGAAGTAAGATGAAAGGAATGTATGTCAGTAGTGGGCTCACCACAACCCACTCAGGAAAACCACAACACACACACACACACACACAGTTGCCATTATAAGCAGAAGGAATGTAAAGTAATTAACCCTTAAGGGTCTGCGATGCCAATCACTTTTTTTCCCACAAGTGTTTTTGTGAATGAAATTATATTGTAGCAACCCAGATAAAATTATGTATACAAACAGTAAACGGTTTTCTTTCCAAAAAGTTAATCTCCAAAAAAATGTTTGTTATTAAATTAATGTTAAAAATTAAAAACAGACACATGTCAGATTCTTGTCTCCACACGCGTTGGAGCTCTGCCCCCGCACTCCATTCACATGCAAGATTTATGTAAATGGATCTATTCAGATGTAAGTAAATGCTAATTGCTGTGTTGTTTGGGGGAAGTGACGTGCTGATGCATGCGTGTCCAACAGAATAGGAAGGGCTTGAATGAAGGAACAAAAATAAATATTATATATTTTATTTATTTATTTTACGTAAATATACTTATACGCTCGTAAGAATCTCTCCATGATAAAATGACTCGTGGCATGAATCCACACAAAGCGCTTCAGTTTCAAATAATCATTTAATGCTGAACACAAACAGCAAAAAAAGCATGATAAAATAATCAGAATAATAATAATAATAATAATAATCATGCTTTTTTGCTGTTTGTGTCCAGCTGTGAATATTTATTTAACCACAAATGGCTGAAAGGACTGAAATAAAGCTGCTCACATCGCGCGCGCTTTCACTTTTTAAAAAAATGCAATGTTTATTAAGTAAGTATATTATATTTGTGCTCTGTTGTTTTTTTCTGGGGTACTAATTTTACATTTTGTCTGCTTTGCAACAGTTGCCCCCTTTGTGATCTGTGTATATTATGACTGAAACAAAGCTGCTCGTATCGGCAGCGTTTTGCACAAAGGGGAGATGAAAAGTGCAAAGTGAAAGTATACAGCAGAAAAGGCAGCTTTATTTCATTCAGAAAATACTCTGATTACAAAAAACAACATACTGTAGCACAACATAGCACAATGCATGGCGTCTGTGTGTGGCTGAAATGTGGTTGTAGAAGCCTTTTAGTGGCTAAAATGTCCGCGTGAACCCGCGGCGCGCGCGCTCTTTCACTTTGCGGAGTTTTGATCAAAAGGCAGATGAACGCGTGCGCGCCAATATATAGATTTATAAGAGTTTTTTAGTTTCTCTTCACATAATCTCCTAGAAATACAACAAACAGATTTATACTCGCTATAAAAAGCGCTGCCTTTGCGGCGCTGCGCAAAACGTGCGCCGATATGAGGCGCTTTATTTCAGTCATAATATAATGCAACATATTTTTGCTGTGTAGTTTTTGTGTGTGTGTACATAAGAATCAATTAATGCTTCAGAAACCATGCTTTATTTTTATCTCAAATGTAGCCATGTTTGTGTGGGGAATCGGAGTATGTAGGTGTGAACAGCTGAGACAATAGGAGTCCTGGTGAAACCTGATGTTACCTGAGCCAGGTGTCAAAGGGTCTTACATATTCATGAAAAGCCATAGATTATTCAGTGAAACAGAGGTTCTGCTGAAAAAAGTTAGGCACATCAGTCACTTTACCCCAAATAAAAGGTCGTTCTGAGTGTTATAATTTAGTTGTTTTGCTACTGACACACACACACAACACTTTCATAAACTCGTTTCTGTGTTCAAAACTATCTGCCAGATCTGTTTATTCTCCCTTTTCTCTGCTTTTCTGCTGAAGTTTGAAATTGTATTTTTTTTGGGTGTGCAATTGGACATGAGTTTAAAAGTTGTACATGAATCTTACATATTTACATCAGCCACATTATGAAAGCCCGGTTTGTGCTCTACATAAATAAGACTAAATGTATTAGCTACTATATTAGTAAAGATATGAAATTTACACAAATTTAAGAAGAGCGCTGAATCACTGCAGGTGTTCAAAAAGGCCTTAGACCCCTTAAGGCCTTAAGACACCGAACAGTCTAATCAGAATTACATAACAGAGGTACAGAGTCCTGTCTAGCCCTTACAGTGTCTCTCTCTTTTTTTTTTCTCTGCAGCTCTCCCGGTCTGTCTTTTTTGCTTTCCCTGCCTCACTTGATACATCAGTGTGCATCATTCTCAGCATGTCTTTTTCTTTCTGTGTGTCTCTCTCTGTCAAAGTGTTAGTACATCTCATGTTTGCACCTCTCTCCCTCACTCACAGCGGTTCAATGTGTACAAGTCCTAGTGTCTCAATGTCATCCCCGTCCCCTCACACCCCCATGTCTCCCTGTCTTCATCCCTCATTTTGTGTCATTTCACATCTCTTTCTCTCTTTCCATCCGTACCCTCTCCCAGTCTTTCCAACTTTTCATGACCATGCTGTTCTGACAGCTGTATTAAAAATATTTTTAGCACAACTGTCAGCATCATGCTTAGTGGGACTAAATAGTAGGTGGAAATAAGTTAATAGTTAAGTAAGAAATCCAAAACTCCCCAGCAGCATTAAGTCTGCCACAGTTACTATTGTTTTTCTATATTCCCTTCTGTACATTTTGTTTATTATTCATCATTTAGGTTGGGATAAATAAATGACCTGACTGCATTAGATTAGATTACTTGCTCACAGACTTTTGAACCCTGATGTACACGCAATTGGTCTGGTGTTATTCGTATTGGAAGGATCTGAGGTATTTGTACTGGCCTGATTTCTGTGCCACCGCTTTCTATAGGGGTTGGCTTTAAAAAAATAAAAAAGAAACTGAAAGAGTACATACTCCATAATCAAAACAGGATTTATCTGGATAAACCCCATGGTAGATTAGCTAGTCTGGCAGTTTATTTTTCTAGATGTCAAGAAATTATGGCCATCTGTCTCACTGCTATCAGAAATTTTCCCATAACATCCAAATTGGGACTGTTTTCACAGTCCAGAGGGAAAGCCAGTGGGAAGAGACTGAGCTGTAGGAAGCCAAATCGCTCTGTGGCACTGATTTAAAACAATTTAGCTTTCAATCCCACAAATCACCACACAAGGATGTTGTAAAACTTAATTACGTGGTGCAGACCAGCTGTAGCGAATGCAAGTGTCAATAGAAGTAAATAATTACAGTTCCTGCAGTTACTTTTCCAGAGCTATTGTAAAATAAAGTGAATTATGAGACTACCTTCTTCTAGGTTCTAACACAATGCTGTATGCAGAGGATAGGATGTTATCTAAGCAGGATATCCTCTACCTCCGGGGCATAAATGCTTCCCCACTGATGTAGCCTACCTGAGCAGCTTATACTCAAACCTACTGTGGTGAAAATGCAAGTCGATCATCACAATAGATCATATGTGCCTACTGGCCATATGCCTAATGGAGATCTCATTAGGCACGGTTTCATTTTCAACCTCCGAGAGCACTGGAATGCTGAACGGAATGCGTGCTTGACGAATACGGTCAATCCAAGAGGTGAGCGCGAGTTCACTCGTAATCTGAAGAAAAATTGCCGGAAGGTTCTAGAGGCTGAGCTCATAGAGGCCATCTTTAATTGATTAAGCTGTTAGGAAAACAGGGCTGCAACTAATATTCGATGAATTTGACAAGTCCTACTAAATTTAATTCAAAACTGGTGAAACTTTAACCTGCACAAATTTTCGATACTGCAAGACAATAATGCCATAAAAATGAAAAATGTTCAACCTTCACTTCTCGAGCAGGAGAAAACCCTGCGATGGCAGTATTTTGTATGTACGCTTGCACAAATATCAGCAAATTATAATTTTTGGTCTGCTTTAAACAATTACTTCAGGCTGATAATGTACATTTTAAAGCTTTTGAGTCACTAGCATGATCAACAGAAAAGCCTTTAACGCGGCTTGCACTCTACTGTAGGGATCAGAATCACCAAAGAACCAGCCGATACATCACGACGATATCCACGTGTCGATTTGACCTGATCCAATGCCAAACAAATAATTTGCTTATATAATTATGTGCTGTCTTCCAATGTGTAAAGAGTTTAGATTGTGCCACCTGCAGTGCTTTTGCCGTCAGTGTGGTGATATCGGAATTGCCACACAAAAGAATCATGATACATCACTGAATCGATTTTTCACCCATATTTGTCATCAAATCATTAACTAATGAAAGGAAAAACAACCAGATTCAGACAAAAGTTTAGAGAAACTCAAACTGAAGATGTCTGGACTCAAATGAGGAATAAAACGAAGCAGAAAATCAGAGCTCGTCGGAACTATGCAAAGATACTCACCTGATCCTCCATGTTGTATAGTTGAGCAAGGTGGGGGAAAAAAAGAAGCTTTTCTCTTGGACCATGGATGAAAGAAGCAATAATACACTTTTATTAATACTATCGTTAATGTTTAAAATAAATAAATTAAGTTAAAGAGAACATACAGTATGGAATGGGAAGTATCTGAAAGGAAGTGTGAACATAGCCCCACCAGTCTCAACAAGACAAAATATTTGCCCAAAACATATTACAAGTAATAGTATGCAATCGGTTTAAGATCATCATTACTGGGAGACAAACATTTGCTCGATTACAGAGTAGAGTTTCAAACAAGATGAATTAGTTCTAATGGAACGAATAGCCAAAATGTCTTCTTCATTTACTAAAACAAAGATTAAAAAACAAAACAATAACCAATCAGTGAAAGCTAGTGAGAAGCATAAGAGCTTTATCTGTTGTGTGATAGGCCTTCATGTGACTATCCACATGTAAACACTGCATTTTATATTCAACCATTAACATGAATTAAACTATGAACAGTAATTGTGTAAAAATGTAGTCAGTCAGTTAACAGTACACTTAGTGTATATACACACATTCTATATAAGGGCCGTAGCAATACACTATCTGTTGATCATCTGCATACACTATACTCAAGATAAACATGCCCCTAATGTGACTGAACACAAGCCAATGTCTTCACAAGGAATGGTGTAAACACCCCTCCCCTGTCCCGCACCTCCCCTCAAGCCAACACACTGCTGCCTTTAAAACTTGCCTTAAGCGGGAAGTAGAAACTCAGAAATTAAATTTTTTTACCCATCACCATGTCACATCCAGGGGGAAGGGAAGGGGAAAAAAATGAAATACAATAAACCAACATATGTACGTGCGTCATTTATTCCGTTAATAGTTTGAACGAGCTACCTAAACACATACTTCTACAAGCAAAGTCACATGATCAAGCTTTAAAAGTGCCCCAATTATGCCATTTTAAAGGTTGCTAATATTGCTTAATGAGTCTCTTAAAAAAGGTTTACATGTATGCAAGGTCAAAAAACACTAGTTTTCTCCAAAAATAGATTTAATTTTACCCCATTTCTAAATGA
>JAOVVA010000032.1:7300924-7310987 GCA_028565275.1 Leiocassis micropogon | reverse complement strand
AAGTTTAATTAAATAATTTAAATAAATGCTAAACAGCAAAACACTCAGACAATCCTGGCATTAACTGTCAGTCAAAATGTCACAGTGTGTGCACGAACTAAAAGAAAACCATTTAATCTCTCGCAGGATTTGTACATCTTGTCAAGCGGATTAAGAACAACTACAGTGGCATTTATTATACAGTTTAATAAAAGACTAATGCAGTAAATGTGGTGAGAATGTCACACTTAAGTGAACAGATATTTGTCACTGTAGATTTCTCTCCATAGCTTCTCAAAGCTGTGTGGCTTTTGTTTCATCTGTCATGAACAGGATACTCTCAGCCAGACGCTACAGAAGATTAATATTCATGAGTGTATATTACCTGGGAGAACACATGCAAGTGTGTACTGATGAATAATGAAACAGGAAAAAAAAAAAACACTGGAGCAAATTAAATAGAGGAAGTGGTTTGTGCATTTATAGTGTGTAATTAATTGTATATTAGTTTGTTTGTGCATTTATGTACTGTTCATATGCATATCCTTTTATTTACATGCCATTTTAAATGAATATTTTAAAAACTGATTAATGTAACTTGTCAGAAAGACGTAATATTATGTAGTATATTAAAGTAATATATTGCAAAACAAAATGACTTTACAGTTCTGTATGTTTTATAATTCATTATAAAATAAATTAATATTCATGCATAAAACAAAACACCATAAAACTTAAAAACCTATCCTTGAGCCATGCATATATACTGTATATGTATGTGCTGTTCACCACAAGGTGGCAGTACATGCACAAGCATGTAGAAGGAATTCCTTTCAGTTAGGATTTGTCTTTGTTAAATATCAACATGCTTTTACATGGTTTATTATTAGACCTAGATTTGGCAGCACATCTGTAATGTAAACTTAATAAACAAGTGCAGTAATATAACCCTAATTACAGCCAGTCAGCATGGTAGCCTTCAGGGTCGTGGTGACGGTCAGGGTCGAGGGTTTCAAGCCTTGCCTATGGCTCTATGTGTATGGAGTTTGCATGTCAGAAATGTCTTTCGTGTTCGAGTGAGTGAGTAAGTATCCATTCATCCATCCATCCATCCATCCATCCATCCATCCATGCTCTCTCCATGCTTGGTGGGTTTCCGATTTTCTCCTCATAATCCAAAGACATGCAGATTTAGCGAATTGGCATTTCCAAATTGACTGTAGAGTGTATGTGCTTATTTCCTTTCATGGATTATAGGGTATAGCCGTGTAGGGTATACCCCCCATCTAGTGCCCTGAGTCCACTTGGATAGGCTCCAGGCCTCCCACGACCCTGTACAGGATAAGCGGTATAAAGAATGAGTGAGTGAGAGTAATTACAGCCATAACTACAGTACTTTATAGCCATAACGTTGAGAAAATTAATCAAAACCTTTTGACTTGTGAATTTAACGGCACCGTTATCTAACAATAAAAGTGATGTATTGTAACCCAAGCATATTTTAACTGCCACTGCAAGGATTCCATTTGTACCCATCATTTTGCAATATACTTTGCATAATATATAGGCATAACTTACTTCAATGTAGAAAGTACTTATGTATCCTCATTTTGGCCCACCTTTGTTTCAGCCATTCATTCCTCTGAGTGCATTGAAAGAATTTATTTGAGTTTCATGATGCCAGACTTTTAGCCTAATTCATTTTCAGGTGACGAATGTAATATTGAGAAGATGTCATTTAGCATACCGAAAAGTTCTAAGCCCCAGAACCATCTTTGAAGAACAGCTTTTCTTTTTTTTTCTTTTTTAAAGCAGGATAAAAAAGTACTTTCTTAGTTATTTTACATCCAGCTGCACATTTTATAAGACCACTCTGGGAAAAACCTTTCTAAAATTTAGTGTTTTTTTTTTATAATGGAACTTTGATATCACTTTGTGTGAAGTGTAAAGCTTACCGCGAGTGTCATTCACATGAGTGCATTTTAAGAACTTGTATGCTTGCATAGTGCAATATAATACACAGAGGTATTGTTTTGCGCCTTTCTCCCAAATGTTTTGATTTATTTATTAGCTTTGATAACCGCGTTGCCTAAAAAGCGCTGAAGATGGGAATGTAATTTGTAGCCCGTGTGTGCTTGTTAAATCGAGTGTGCTTCGACGTGATCTTCCTGTTCTTTATCTTCATTTAAGTGCACTAATAAAACAGCCCAGAATAGCACAGTTTTTACTTTAATTAGGGAAGAGATGACTACAGAGCCAAGTTTTTTAAAATTATTGGTCGACTAGTACAATAAAAATGAATAATCCCAGGTTTCATTACATTCCTGTGTTGCTCCTACGTCTCATCTCAACACAGTAGCTTTATTCATTACCAGGTCAGAGCTTTTGGTTGCTCAACAGCAGGTGCTTAACCAATACATTTCAATATTACACAGCGGCCTAGAAGATGCTTGTGTATCTAGTGTATCTAATAATCCTAATGCCATTGGAAAAAGCACAAGTCTACTTCAAAGTGAAATCTAGGTCATAGGTGCTTATTATTCTTTTCATGATCCAACTTCTAAGCCAGAAGAATGTAGCTCAATATTTAAATATTGACTAAATAATATGTGTTTTAGCTTAATCAACATTATATATGAAAAAATGTCTTTAAACTACCGATGCAATGGCAAGTATCTGAGCATTTATTTGATTGTCGGACATTTTCACTTTTCTCAACGTCCTTCGAAAATCCCAGCCAGCTATATCAAAGATAATTGGCCATTGTTAAGTGATGATCATCAAGCCATAAGCAGTGTTGTGCCGAATATCGTCCCTCGGAACATAAGGGACGCATTAGATAACAGTTCCAAAAAAAAGGGCATGAGGGAGCTGCTGTGAACAGATGTTTGCCTTTTCATGTGCCAGTTTGAAAAAGTCCACAGTGGAACTGTGGTAATTGTGATTAATAAGCGCAGGTGTGGGGACTGGAAGAGCGAGCAGAGCGAACAGAGCGCCTGAAGAGGCTGCCGTTGATTGGCTGCTGCTGCTGGCTGATATTTTTGGACGTCTAAGCACCATTGACAACGTGAGTGCCAACATTTCAAGTGCACCACTGATAGGCGTTTGCACTGTTGTGGTTTTAATGATCTCTATGGCCAGAGTGATGGAGAGAGGAGCGTGACCGGGAGACAAAGGACACTCTGCCTACACTTAGACATTACAGGCTGTATACGGTGATGTTGTTGCCTGTATTTGGACCTTAGATTCTAATAGAAAAGGGTTGTGTGTGAGGATAAGTGTTTTCATACCACTGAGTTTCAAATCAAGGCCTTCTCGACATTAACTCGATGGCAGTGATGGCTGGTTTTAAATGAGCTAGTAGAGCAAACTGCTTTGTCTTTCGACCATGAAAATGCATCAATATACAGTTTTATTTTAGCAGGTCAGATCATTTGCCATATGAAAATGTTTTAAGGTGGATTATTTTGGATGTTTGCAGAACCAAGCACATCAGTACCACCAAGAGTGCATGGAGACAACTCTGGGCTGGTTTCTTCCTAGTCCAGATTGTAGATTTCAGTGTCAGTCCTGGCAAATGACCACACAGAGTGAAAAAGTACTTGATACCCTTGATTTATCGTGCATTGTGGCTAATATTTTTCTTTCCATTTGGCGGACATATTCATAGTACACATCATCAACAGTGACTTAGACAGCGTATGTGAAATACATTTACAGTACAAGTGCAATCAGGGTCTCTTGTGATCTCAGAGCTCATCTAGCCGTCACTGCATGCAACACTGGGGTGACCATTGGCCACCAAATGTTCTTCTCACCTCACACAGCCGCACTCATCACTAATTATTATGTATACCATTAGGAGGATCTGGCCTTTTCTGCTCACACACTGTTAACCCTGACAAATAGACATTATACAAAGCATTTGAGGACATTCATTACCTCAAATTCATTACCAGCTTGTTAGGAGGCAGGGACAGCCATGGTACGTCATCTCTGGAGCAAATAGGGTTAAAGAACCGTCCTGCAGTTTAGGGTCTTGGTCCTCCAACCTTGTGCTTATTGACCTACAAGCTTAACAGTTGAGTAACCACCACCCTACCCATGCTTGCGTTGTTTTTATCTTTCACCATCAGACTTCAGTGATAATACTACTGGAGCTATGAGATTAGGTATCATCTATCAAACAAGCATACACTTGTTGAACCAATGAGAATTTGAATAAGGATGATGGGCAATGCAAAAAAGTACTATTTTAAGTTGATTCCCCTAAACATACTACAGCATTGAGTGATAACCTTATAATATCTCACATAAAGATTGGTTAAGTAATTCTATAAAATTATATTTCTGTTATGTTGTTTGACCCAACATTCAGGCTAACTGTGCAAAGGCTCAGGTGCTTGTTCATTCCATTGTCATTTGGAGACGACCCACATCAGATTGAAAACCTTCAAACCCACTCACCTACTCACTCAACGTCTATACCGCTTTATCCTGTATTCAGGGTCATGGAGGGCATATTCCAGGAGACTTAGGGCATGAGGCGGGGTACACCCTGGACAGGGTGCCAATCCATTGCAGGGCACACACATACACTCACACACACACTACAGGCAATTTGGGAACGCCAATTAGCCTAATCTGCAGGTCCTTGGACTGTGGGAGTACACGGAGAAAACCCACCAAGCACGGGGAGAACATGCATACAGAAATGGATTCGAACCTGGCCAGGAATCGAACCTGGACCCTGGAGGCGAGAGGCGACAATGCTAACCACTTCCCTTCAAACTAAAAAAAACAAACAAACAAAAAAAACACAGGCTAGAGTAGTGCTTACAACCTTACAACAATTATCACACCACCCTTTACATGATGCTTCTCCAGCACTGATGATCCTCCAGCACTGCTTGGGTATACCTATTGTCTCTTGTAATGTAAGGAAGACATGCATCAAGTCTCTTCTTTAGGCTCCTGCTCTGTATTAACCTCCCCAATAAGATTTTAAAACTGTTAGAATTCTTAGTCCCTGACCAAGTGATCTAATAGGAGGATATGTCACTGTAAGAACATCTGCTAAATGGCGTTACGGTAAATATAATTGGTTAGGTTTACTGTTTACTTAGTAGGACATTATGGACTTTTTTATTATGGATATAATGTAACAATTAGAAATCATAAATGCAGATTTTTACATGCCTTTAGGTGCGTGTGTGTGTGTGTGTAAAGGTTTTCCCAAAATTATTATTACTATCAGTGAGATCTCATGACATAATTCATTGCCCAAGCCTTTTAGTCATTGGTGTGTCCTAGACATTATCCCTTCCCAATGTTTTTTTCTTCAAGCTGGTTAGAAGAGCATTCTAGATAACATACAAAGTGCAAAATGTGGGAAATACCTTCTTTCTCACTTATCCCATCCCCCCACACACACTCACTTACTAAAAGCTTCCTTCATGCAACAGTAAAGAGGTTCTGCCCTCACTAAGCTCCAGATATAAAATGCAAAATGTCTTTGCATGATTGATCCTGGTAAGCACCAAAGCAGCTTTTGTGTAAGAGAGACAGAGCAGGAAGAAAAGAAAAAAGAGAGAGAGAGAGAGATTTGTGCAATACATCTCTCTTCCACTAGGCCAAGGAAACTTAATCCCACATTTCTGTTGTTTTTTTCCCCTGGATTAAGGAGCTAGGGCAGCAGAAGTGCAGCTCAGTGGCACTGGAGGGGAGAAAAACAGAAGGATTAGAGGAAAAACCTTTTGCAATGAGAGGATAAGAAGGCCAGGAAGAACAGGATGCTTGGCTAGATGGTACTTGACAGAGCTGGATGACTAAATAAATTCATTTCCTTGTCAAGCCTTATATGGGTGAAGAAAAAGTGCTCTGATATAGAAGTTGCTTATATCAATAGCAGTTTGTCCCTTGTGGTGACCTCTAAACAATGTTTTTTTTTGGTCAGGGTGGTATGTATGGATATGTAATGCACATATAGAATGTTCTATTGTATTAATATGTATTGTTTGATTAAACTGTATATTGTGCTGTTAAACCTGGAAAAAATGGTCATGTGGCATGTCCTTCCATATTAAGTGATAGAAGTTGAGTGGGTAAAAATTTTAGTTGTTATGAAAGGTTCCAGGGGACAGCTAGAGGACTGGTCCAAGAAGTTTGTGGAGTCATTTCCATTTGTTGCCTAATTGCATCATTTTTATCTTTGATTATGGTGCACAATCTGGTGGCCACATGTGTGGAAATTATTCCTCATGCTCCCAGAACCACTCTTTCATAATTGGAGTCCTGGAATATGGCTGTGCCATCAGGGAGGGAAAACTCCACTGATGGCATAACCTGGACATTCAGTACATTCAGGTAGTATTTTTTTCTTACTACTGTAGCTTCACTAAGTAGTGGTTTTCTTATAGCCACAAAGCTGTTTAGACCCATTCCTGTGAATTCTCATCATATTATTCTCATCTTTCTTTGACTATTAAAATACACTGTATTTCCAAACGTATTCATTCACCTGCCTTCACATCAATATGAACTTCAGTGCCATTCAATTCCTAATTCATAGGGTTTAATATGATGTTGGCCTACCCTTTGCAGCTATAACAGATTCAGCTGTTCTGGGAAGGCTTTCCACAAGGTTTAGGAGGGTGTTTATGGGAATTTTTATCCATTCTTTGTTTTTGACCAAGCGCATTTGTGAGGTCCGACACTGATGTTGGACGAGAAGGCCTGGCTCGCTGCCTAATTCATCTCAAAGTAGTTCTATATCAGGTTGAGTTCAGGCCAGTCAAGTTCTTCCACACCAAACTGGCACTGGTGCACAGTCATGTTGAAATTAGTGTGGGGTTGTATTTCAGGAGTTGGGCTCGGCCCCTTACTTCCAGTGAAAGGAACTCTCAATGCTTCAGCATCCCAAGACATTTTGGACAATTTCATGCTCCCAAATTTGTGGAAACAGTTTGGGGATGGCCCCTTCCTGTTCCAACATGACTGTGCACCAGTGCACAAAACAAGGTCCATAAAGACACGGATGAGCGAGTTTGGTGTGGAAGAACTTGACTGGACTGCACATAGTCCTGACCTATTTATGTAACCATATGGATTAAAAATGGGATGTTACTCAAGTTCATATGCAAGTGAAGGCAGGCAAATTGTGTAGCCATGATTTCAACTGTGTTTTTTTTATTTATTTATTATTAATTAATACATTTTTATGTTTTTTTTTTCTAACCACATTTGTTCCGCAAGGCTGATATTTAAGTACAATTTTCCAGGTTTTAATAATGCGTTGGATGGCTTTTGATCCATTTCTGGTAATTCTAATGTTACTAAGGTAAAAGTTGACTGCCTAGGAAGTTCACCCCATTTATGTGAAACCATAAGAATTTTGTTTGTGGTGTCCAGTTGTTGTTAGAAGTTGCATAATTAGTTGAATTAAAGTGTCACATGACCTAAATATAAATATGCCTGTTTTCAGTATACCCCATGTACTTAAACAGCATGATGAAGACCAATGAGCTATGAAAACAAACCTGGTTCTGTCAAAGTACAGATGTTTTTTTATTATAGAATGTATTAAGTATTATACAAAAATCTAATCTTTATTCAATCCATTATTAAAACTTTGAGAAACATCAAACTGAGAACACCATTTTCACAGTGAAGCATCACATTATGCTTTCCATCAGCAGTCTTCAGGAAACTAGTCCTGGTTAGGGCATGATGAATGCAGCCAAGTACAGGGCAATTTTAGAAAAAAACATGTTCAACTTTACATTAGAATTGAGTCTGGATCTGGAACATGGACAACTACACCACAGCTAACAGACATATCAGTAGTATTCTTTTCATTCTCCATGTTTCAATCATACTGCTGCTGTCATACACACACAATGTATTCTTATATATTCTTACCATTTTATACCTCAAAGTTTACTATTTCTTTCTGTACAATCTGCACATCATGCATAATATATACTCTTTTATTTTAATTATATTTTATTTAGGATTCTTTAAAATTCTTCAAAAATTTCAGCCAACTTTTTAAAAATTCTATTCAAGTATTACCTTATTGAAAAAAAAAACCCTGTTTTTAATGTAATTGTACTCTCAAGTGCAATTTATTTCATTGTAGTAAATTCATTATTTTTAGGTCTTTGAGACTGGACCAAAGGTTCATCTTTCAACAGGAAAATGAGCCCAAGCATACTGCCAAAGCAACCTTGGATGTTTTTTCCCCCTCAATCTTTAGCTGTCCAGTTTCACAGAGTCTTCTTAAAAGTACTGACAGTGGTGAAACTGAATTCCATTCTGAGATGCTTTTATGCTCACCATGGTTGTAAATAGTGGTTATTTCAGTACTTAAGTTAAGCCTTCCTGTCAAGCACTCTGGCCATTACCATCTGCCCTCTCCAAGTATCAAGGCATTTCTACCCACAGAACTGCTGCTCAAGAAAATATTTGAAACCATTTCATCTGGAATCAACATCCATTCCATGGTTACAGTCACTGAGATCACATTTGCCCTTATGCTGTTGTTTATTTTAAACATTAACAGAAGCTTTTGACCTTTATCTGTATGACATTATCCGTTGTGCTGCTGCCATATGATTAACTGCACAAACGTGGAGGTGTATAAGTGTTCCTACTGAAGCGACCTGTGAGGGCATATTGTTCAAATCAAACACTAGAAATGGCAATTAAGTTTGTTTTAGTGTCGAAAAGTTCAAGTGTAGTGAATACTTATGCAGTGCACTGTAGTTATAGTACAAGAGTGAAATGTAAACCGCACACGCTAGGTTTCAAGAGGTTCAACTGCACTTGACTAATAAAGGATGAAGTTGCTAGTAAATATTAGTCAAAAGTAGGTTTTGAAAACACTATTCCTGGCGTATTGCAAATGAAGGTAAAATGGTGAAAGCAGAATACACAAGTAGACAGAATAACATAACCACCTCTCTACAATTTAGGGAGCTTGTGTGAAATTTATTTCAGCCTACGGGCGATGTGTTCTTTACGAGATATTTTCCCATTAATCTTTTAGTTATAATACTGTATATAACCTACTATTACTATTTTGCAAATGTACCCATGGCTGTAATGTAACATTTCTACTTTTATTCAATAAAAATCAAAGATCAAATAATTCTACAGAGGAATTTATTCATATAAAAAAAAGAACCTAAATACTGTATGCATCTCATTAATATTTATATTTTCACTACTCTTAAATACAAGGGCTTTAAAAGGTTTCTTCAGTTTGTCCCTTTGGGCCAGTTTTAAGGGCTCTATGTATGGACTTAAGATAGGAACACAACCTTTTTTTTTTTCCTAAAAGTGTTTCAATACATAATACATGCGTTTCTTCTGTAAATACATACCAAACAACAGCTTATATACTATATGCAAGGACATGCCAGTAGTAAACTGGCACACATGCACCAAAGTTAATTTTACTTTTAATTTTTCAATTAGTATTTAAGATTAAGAATCAATTATATGTCACATGTACAGTACTTTACTGCACAGGGAAATTATTTTTCACATATCCTACAGTAGTTAAGAAGCTAGGTCGGCCAGGATACAGCACCCCCTGAAGCAGATAGGGTTAAGGGCCTTGTTCAAGGGCTCAACAGTGGAAACCAGGCGGTGTTGGGGTATTAACCCCCAACCTTCAGTTCAATAACACAGACCTCTAACCGTTTGAGCCACTACTGTCCCAGATTGAAATTTACCCATCTGTAAGCAATTCTAGAAATAATAATTCCAAAGAAACCTATTTGAAAATCTTAAAGTACCCATTTCTTCTCTTAACCAAATTATAATTCAATTTGAAGAAAAGCCCAAAACTTTAATGCCATCATGGACAACCTGGAGATTCTAAAAATGTTTCATGTTGTTTGAAGCTCTCTTGAGAACAATTCTCTAATTCCATGCCTAGGACAGTTGTTGCTTTTAAACCTGCTAAAAGGAAATTCTACAAGTCTTAAAAACTTATTAATAAATATAACCTTCCTTGCTGACAAAGTCTGCTGTGGGAATTTGATTATACTGTACAACTACAGATATCTATTTATAT
>JAOVVA010000032.1:7284877-7297581 GCA_028565275.1 Leiocassis micropogon | reverse complement strand
TGATAAAAATTACAGGCCTCTCTCATTTTTTTAAGTGGGAGAACTTGCACAATTGGTGGCTGACTAAATACTTTTTTTTGCCCCACTGTATGTGCATGAGTTCAGGTATACAGAAGAGGGCAGATAGTACTTCTTTCCATGTGGTTCATGCATACCTAAACACATGCACATATATCCCAAAGGATAGGACCAGTGTTCATGTGCTAAGGTATGCAAAAACCAGGTATGCAAAAGTTCCAAGTGATGCAGCTTAAGCTGCAGTTTTGGGAAGATGCTATTGTTGGATTACTTATTCAGCTGTTGAATAATAGTTTAGAGCTGGCTGGTTAGTAGGAATTTGGCGGGTGACCAAATTGGGAAAACCAACTCATAGGATAACAGTTTTTTTTTTAAATTAGTTTATCTTTACATGAAAAAGAAGAGAGCGAGAGAGAGAGGGTAGTGTAGTGTAAACAAAATGGATGTACTGTACAAAGAAAGACAGAAAAGAAAGAAAAGAAAGAAAGTAAGAAAGAAAGAAAATGATATGTGCTATGGCTCAGGCTTCCCAAAATTCCTGTTTGGGATCAAATTCAGGAATTTCAGAAAGTCCCTAAGTATCACTAAATGTTTTAAACATTGTATTAACTTTTAGATGTACACATGCTAAAAATCTAAAAAGTGTTACAGTCAGGGAACACACACACACACACACACACACACACACACACACACACACACACACACACACACACACAGCTGCTGTGTTCATATGCTAATTCTAGTATTTTACTATGCCAAAATCTCTCTCTCTCTCTCTCTCTCTCTCTCTCTCTCATTGCAGTTAGACTGAATACTCATGTAGGAGTGACATTATGTCACATTATATGTGAACAGGTTGTTGCATACAAAACAGCATGCAATGACAAATATCACAATTCATTCTCTTACTTTTGTTACATCTGGCATGGAAACCAAAACCTTCCCACTGCCAGAGCATTCAGTCTGTGGCAAAGTTATGGCTTTTTCAGTAGACCCCCAAAGAAACCAACAGAGAGGTTTTTGTGTAAAGTTTTTAGAGGGCCAAGTTAGAAGCAGTAGAAGAAGGATTTTGAAGTGTGTTAGAGTCTATATACAAACACACAGAGCAGAGCAGAGGAAAGCCTGTCATCAGTATGAACTTTGTGAGAGAGAAAGGAAACAGTGACAGATATGAGGCCTTTACCAGTAAGAGATATGTAGGCAACGCTGCTTGAGTCCCATTTAATGTATGACAGATCTGACATCCATCACAGCTACAGGATCCATCACCCTGACAGACAAAGAAAAACACTCTCATACTACATTACAGAAACACACACGGCATGTTTAGTAACAGATTGCCCACACAAGCCCATACATTTATGACATGCATGACATTGCCATTTTATTAGGTACATCTAGGTACGGTATTGTGTCTTCACTGGCCGTCAGAATAGATTTCCTTTTAAAATTTGCGATTATTTCCACTTTTAGGCAAGTCACTATGATAAATGAATCAATCACTGTGATGCACTGAATTATTCCTTTTGTTCAGCTGGTGCTGATAGGCTTTGCAGTTGCAATCCAAAAAAAATGGAACTGTGCCAGCCAAAACACCTTTTTTTCATAATATATAAAGAGATGCTATTTCGTGTTGATGTTATACTCTATGATTTTTTTTGCCAGGGTTTTAGACAGATCTAAGAATGGGTTAAGTCAGTTTTGTGCTCCTTGAGGCAATGAATCCTTTCAGTCATGACTTGAATTAAGAGGATCAGCGTTTGAATCATGAGTGAGATTCACTCTTTTTTTCCGTTGACTGTGTTTGAATCATCACATCACTCAGATGACTTATTTATGTGTCACTTGATTTATCTGCTTGTGTCTGTGAGTCTGCACGTGTTTTTCTTTTTTCTTTCTTTTTAAAACATTTAAATTCAATTCAGTTACATTTTATTTGTATATTTCTTTTAACAATGGTCGTTGTTGCAAATCATCTTTACAGAATGTCAAAAAGAATAATAATTAGAAAAATGTAAGGAAATTTTAAATAAAATTTTATTTCTCAGTTTGTCTTTGATGAGCGAGCTGGAAAAGTAAAACACCCTAATATGAGAATAGGAAGAAACCTTAAGAGGAACAAGAATGAACAGGGAACGCAGCCACATTTGGGTGATACAGTAGCAGAATAGATACAGCAAGGATTATGTGCTACGAGCTTGAAAGTTCAGTATTATAAAAAACGGTTTAAGTTAATTTAAAGTCCACTTTTGTTGTTGGAGACTTGGGTACAAAAACTGTTCGTGGGAAATGCAGTGCTGAACTATCGAGCGACTGCAGTCACAAGCCATCACATAAAAACCGCCTGCAACAGCCCCAAGTGTGAACTGTGTGACTCATGCCATGTGCCACTGTTTCTGGTTCCACGAAGTGAAGAAATAATCAGTTTTAATGCAACTGTCCAATAAAAAAGCAATTTCAATGTTTTGACTTTTGTCATAGCCAATTCAAAATAAACCGATTCATTATATGAAAGCATTATACCGTTCCATCAATTTTGAATCTGAATGTTTGTATGGTTGTCGCAAGTTACTTGAGCATTTCTCCCTATTCTATTTTGTGCCCTGTAATTTTGCCTATTTGTACCAATACTTGGCACACACACATATACACATATAGCACATAAAAGATGATACAGTACTTATTTGAGAGTGACAGATTGCTCTGTCGTTTTGCTTCTTCAATATTCAAATGAATAACCTTAATGAATACAAAAAATGCATTTCACCCACCTTTTAGCATGCAATGCAGTTATGTGGCATATTATTCTCACTCACTCAGACTCATTACAGACTCATTGCCCATACTGCTTATCCTGTGCAGGGCCATGAGGGGCCTGGAGACTATCCCTAAAGGATGGATATGGGGCATGAAGAGGTTTATATCCTGGATGGTGCCTATCCATCACAGGGTGGCATGTAACTGTTTCGTAAATATAAACTGTGTGATTTATTTATTTACCCCACCCAGTTGGCACTGTTGGATTATTGCGCAAGGCTCAACATGTTGGGTTCTTGAGAAAATCCCTTAACCCTATCTGCTTCAGGGGCCCTGTATCATGGTTGACCCTGCGCAGTTAATTTTTTTAATGGTTGTTTGAAGATCAGGATGGTACTTTTAATGAGTAATTTAGTTTGGTGGATTGGTTTAAAAATATTCTAATGGCTTTAATAATGTGGTCATATTGGATGTTCACAAATAAACATCAAATTGTCTGATTTTAAAGCTTAGCTTTGATTTTTACATGTAAACAATTTGATAGCAAAATGCAATAGCTTCATTTTTTTTCTTTAAATGATGCTTTCTTTCTTTCTTTATGTTACAGGGGTGTTAAAAAGCAAATGTCAAAAAGAGTCTAAATTGTTTTGGTATGCAAGTATGAATATTGTGTAATATAATCACTTGCAGACATTTTACGTTTGGTAACGTTTTGTCTCTGCTTCACAACAGTGCTTACACTACAATATCCCACATAGTGCAACTTTTGTCATGTATTCTCCATAAGAGTCCTGTCACACTCAGACGAAGACCATGAAGTTCCCATTGCTTCGTAAAAATGTTGAAGAACACAGTGAGAACGGGGTCCAAATAAAAAATGTGCATTTATCAAGCTCATGCTACTTCCTAGCTACATCAGGAATGTTCAGGTTCTCAATGCCTCTATACTGTTGTTATAAACATCCTATAACATACAGTATGTTCATGTGCTCATGACGTCCAATAAAATCAAGCAGTTTCATTACTACATTCAATCAGATTGCACCAGATTTTTGTCTGCTCCTACCAGGTGCTTATCACATGTTTACTTGGTTGTCATTGTGTTCTGTGGTTTGGTAAAAACATGTGCAGTGCTTTTCAGAACAAAGTGATGATGTGAGGAGTCGGATTCAGTATTTTTTTTTTCTGTGTGACCTGTGAAACGTGATAACCACATGAAGAGTGTAATATGAACTTAAAGAGGTCTTCTACAAAATGCAATAAACTTACAATGGTCATAGCCTGAAGAGGTTCATCTGATAATCCATTGATCTAGCATCAACACAGTTACATCTGGAGTCAAGACCATGTCCAATCTGTGGCATGCTTGTAGTACTTCAAAAAAGAGGTGTCTCTAAGAGGTGTTAGTTACGTTGTTCACTGGTCAATGCCATCACTGCTATGTACTGATTAAGTTCTTCCTGCATCTTCCTTTGACCATGTCCTCACTTATTCTAATTATGTGTTTCTGCCCAGTTTTTATTTACTGCAGTCACCAATTTTTTGAGGATGTAGTGTGAATATGGCTCAGTGTGACAGAAGTTTAAAAAGAACTTTTCTGCTTCTCTATTCAGAGTACACTGAATTGAAGTTCAAAAGTCACTTAAACTTATACATGGGAAAAATTCTTGCTAGCTTATACTGAACCTAGACAAGGCTATCTTATTCAAACTTCTTGTAAGTTGCTTCTATACCTAACTGTGCTGGGAATAAAAGCCTATATATAATAAAGAAATTTCCACTTCTAAAATGCTAGCACTTTTTTAACAGATTATTTTCTTTGAACTGGGGTTACATTGGCTTACTGGTTAGCACTGTCGCCTTGCAGCTCCAGGTCCCGGGTCCGATTCCCACATCGGATCTGTGTGCATGGAGTTTGCATGTTCTCCCAGTGCTTTCCTCCCACAGTCCAAAGCCATGCAGATTAGGCTAATTGGTGTTCCCAAATTGCTCGTAGTGTGTGAGTGTTGACTGAAAGTCCTACCATGGTCATATAAATGGGAATCAATGCAATGGTCAACACTGGCCTCCATGGTCCCTAGTTGGACTACAGAGGTTCCTAGATGGATGTATGGATGGGGTTACATCAGTTTTTTAGTCATTTGTTGTCTCCCATCCATCAATCACTAAATTCATGGTGTTGTGTATGAAGTGTATTATGCAGTAAATGCATACATTTTAAATGAATGAGGTTGCAAAGGTGGCTATAGCAGATGGTTGCTTAAGGATTTGACCGCAGCACTAGATTGCAAAGTTAAAAGAGCAAATACAGCAAACAACACTAAAAACTATATAAAGAGCCACACTATGCTACTACGCCATCATGAGCCACCAGATGAGCATCAATGCATCTTGGCATAGGTTTTTCAAAACTCTGTAAAAGTACTGGAGGGATAAACACCATACTTTCAAAAATACAAACAAACAAACTGGTCTGCTGAATGAAATTCTTATCGCTGATTGAATGTCAGTGAGGCTGCAATACATCCTGTATATCTTGAGTCTTAGATGTCTTAAACCATGTAAAAATAATTTTACAGTATGTGCCACTTTGTGTTGGTATATCACATAAAATCCCAATAAAATAAATTTATGTTTGTGGTTGTAATGTGACAAATTGTGGAAAAGTTCAAGGGGTATGAATAATTTTGCAAGGCACTGTATGCTGGGGAAGTACCATTAATGTCAGAAAAGCAAGCAAGCTCAAGAACTGATAAAGAAGACTGGTTCTGTCCTGGGATGCCCCTTGCGGAAAGAAGGACATTAAACACATCCATACCTAGAAGAGAATAACATCCCACTTTATGAACAGTAGGTCATCAAGTGAATCACACCCAACAAACAGCACAACACCTTCAATAACAGACTCACTCTGCTCCACTTTAGTAAAGAATGCTACTGTATGTCCTTTTTTTTATCCAACAGTGATCACCCTGTACAACAATTCATCACTGTGCTGGGACTTTATTGTGCATTAGAGCTGTTTCCCAGAATAAGCTCATTGGGCATGGGTTGCATTTTTGCTCTCGTTGGCATTCTCTTTGATCTCGTTGTTTATCTTTGTCATTTGTTTATTCATCTCCATTCCACATGTCTGCACTCTCAGTTTTCATTTTGCTAAGATTTCAAACACTGATAGTGAAATCTAATTTGGCTTCCACTTGCATAATAATCCGTGCACTTTGTCTCACTTTGTAATATGAAGATGAGGAATGAAAATTCTATAAATTACCTTAACTATGGTGAGTTTTAAATCATAGGTAGAGATTTATGCCTGTATCTTTGCACCTGCATTTCCCTACATATACACACCCACATCTATGCACACACTTGCACTGTATGCTCCTGAATAGTCAGTATTTGCAGTCACACATTCATTAAGTATAATTTGGTGGCAGAAGCTCTTAGAGACTCACTGAATGTATACCTCTGAAACATTCCTTTTATTTTCCATTTGTTGTTGGCTCAACAGTGCAGCAGTGTGTGTGTATGTGCATGTATGTGTGTGTGTGACACAGATCTACAATATTATTATGTAAAGGATCCAAAAAGGCTTTCTATATTGTATATATTCTTGTATGTCTAAACCATGTATGGGGCAGAGAAAAGTTGCCTAGAAGCGCCAAACCACTTTGACAAGGTGTTGACAGATGAGGGCTGTCAGGTTGTGTTTGTCTCTCTCTCTCTCTCTCTCTCTCTCTCTCTCACACACACACACACACACACACACACACACACACACACACACACACACACACACAAAGTAACATAGAAACACACAAACCGATTGCTTGTTCCACCTCCCAGGGCCACATCTGCCACACCAGCTGCTGTTTAAATGCTCAGTCACACACAAACAGAGGTCAAGGAAGTGTTGGTGTAACTCCAACTCTTGGGCAGTGTTATGCAAATACTCAGCCTGAGGTGACCTCACTAGGGTAATGAAATGATGTTAAGGACAAGCAGTGTTTAAAGAGAGCCACACACACACACCTACACATAGAACAAAAACAATACAGAACCATACAGAACAGAACCATACAGAAGAAAAACAACTTTTAGGCTAGTTTCACATGACTGATTAGTAATTTCCCCAGGAACATTTCCTTCCGTCTCCAAAGCTGGCCAGCATTTACACTGTTTTTTTTGTCCTACCTTTTCAGGCACACATGCATCTTTACACTCTCCAATACAGCAGGTGGCAGTATGCACCTGCTTGGTTTGCAAGATTTCATTAAACACAAGAAAGAAGGAGGAGGAAAAAAGAAATGCCAAGCACTACATTCTGACATGCCTTCCTTCCTTCCTATCAGCTATGGCTGTGTAGGTCTAAGGATAAGATTAACACGCACATAACATGCACACAGAGATTTCAGAGAGGACCAAAAACACTGACGACGTTGCATTTAAACAGCGATCAACTTCTGTGCTCAAGTATGATTGGCTTCCATATCTGATTTGATCTATGCTCAAGTATGCTGTACTGAGCTCCAGACCACCTCATAAAGGAGACTCGGACACGGTTCCCAAGTCTTGAACAATTGTGTTCTCACAGATAAGCAGCAATAAGCACGAAGAGAAGAAGAACACAAGCATGTCACCCTTCATGCTATGCCTAATATTATTAATATTTCCAGAAAAAAATGACTTAGGCCATATACTGAAGATCAGAAGATGAGATTGGTGCATGTTGCACATTGATGTCTGAGCAGACAGATGGTGCTGGTTCCATCATGATCTAAACATGGCGGGTTTGCATATTTGATTAGAACTTTTAATCTTTCTGTATTTGAGAACACCTTTTTAAGTAGATTCGAGCAAGGTATGCTGATTCGTCCCCAGGTTCAATACAAAGTGTTTACATTACAAAAATTTACCAAACATTACAGTCAAGTGTACTTCAATCTGAACCCTACCACTCATTCTGCCAAGTTCTTTCCCTTTGTAACGCAAGTTATTTAAACTTTTAGAAGATTTAAAACTACTAGGTTTTAGGCAAACCATCAAATGAAGGCACATTACACAGTAAAACATGACACATCCAGAAAAGCCACTTACATCACTTCTTTCTGTCACATGTCCTCACTAATCTATTGATGGACAAAACAATAGCTTCCACAAGTGAATCAAATACATCTGGTAGGTTTTTGGATAATTTTGAAGCCAAAAAAGACTTTTAACTCTGTTACTGCCTGTGATGGCGGGCCTAGAGCCAGTGCCTCTTAATATCTGCCACCCTCGCACTCAACCAAGCAGAGGAAAACACAGTCTGTATTCAGCACCATGGTCAGCACCACCTCGCGCACAGAAGGGGGGCGGGGCACTTCAACTCACTGTAGCAGAAGCAGAACAGCACCTACCATCCTGGTGTCAGCACACAAAAAAAGTTCTTTTGCAGAACCAAGGGGTTCTTTAACCAGGAACAAGCTGCAGAGTACTCTTCCTCAGTTAATGACTTCACCAGACCTGCAAATTGTTCTTTTTTTTTTTTTTTTTTTAATAAAAGAGCACTTGCTTCCTATCCCTAGTGGAGAATGTGGCCAGCTGATGCAGATCCCAGAACACAACCCACCATTTAGCAACGTTTCCTGGATTAATTGTAAAAATTATAATTATATCCTAAATTAAACTCTTTCTCCATGTTAAGTAGCTTTAATATTCTATTTGATAATAGGGTGCTACCCTATGCTCCCCCCTCTAGAATCGCCCCTGTCTGTGTGAACAACAAATATTTGCAAGATCTTCTCCAGTTTATATATACTGTTTGTAGTTTGTAGTTGATTAGCTGAGGTGTGCTATGGTCTCTCTCTTTCTCTTTCGCCTACACTGGTGTATCCATGTGTCAGAGCAGCTGCCTTAGAGGTTGCCAATGCAGAACAAACAAACAAGTGTTGCCACAATGCTCACTGTCACACTGTCACACTGTCTTACACATACACACACACACACACAGATCATGAACCGTTAACAGGCCCTTTTCTCCAGTGCCATCAGGCGTGAAAGCAGCATGATGATAATGTATAAATACAAACCATTTTTATTCGCTAAAAACACACAAGCTTTTTTACTTGTGCCTTACACTTATGAGCGTGCTGCAGCATGCCACACATCATGAGCTAATCTCATACAAACATGCACACATACACACGCACATTTTGAATTATACACTTAAGTGTTTTGAAGACGCAGTGGAAAAAGGAAATTGTCTATGCTTTCTCCAGCCTTCAATTTAAGAGGGCTCTCATCTTGCAAGCTGTACATAAAGCATCCACTTACGTATGCCAGTCTCAGCCAAAGCAAGTGAGAGGAACACTGAGCATGCAGAGGGCACAGGTGGCCCCGGAGTTAGAACATATCACACATTCATTGATACAATAATGACACAGGGGCCTTTGCATATCCCAAATTCAGCAATGTCAAACATCCTTTTTACCCTCTGTTCTAACATCACCGGGCTCAATTTATTTCTGTGACACCTACTTACCATTACAGAAGTTGACCTTGAGGTTAAAATGCAACCAGAGATCAGAAAAAGATTTAATTCCATTTCTACTTTAATGCTACTCTCAGCATCTGACGTGCCTCCTAAAATCAAGAAATATGTTACGTACATAAACACGTTTATTAACACTAGCCTCAGAATTGTCAGGGATGCCATATGATTTGCTGTTAGCACTTCCATATAATGTATAAGCAGATGTGTGTACCAGCTTACCAAGTTCTCTTTGTAGAAGAGTGATAACGGTGATTAAACCCTTCTGGAAAAGGTCTGCAGCTGATCTGGTTATTATTAGGTTTGTGAAGAAGCACTAAGAAGACACCTTCCTATCTTATTTGCTCTATCTTTTTGTGAAATTGAACCAGGAAACATTTATATTTAAGCTCTTTCTTTTCAGAGACACATCAGATCAGACCAAACCAGATACCATAGAAAGCGATTGGAGACCTACAATCAAGTGATTATTAGACCATATCACTTCCTGTTGATTATTTAAACAAAAGTGTGCAGTAATACAGTTCCTATACTGTACTCCTATACCAGGATCTTGGCTGATCTCCTGGTTCCTGAATGATTTACATTGCTTTAAAGACAAGCACTTGCTTCTAAGCAAGAAAAAAAAAATTAGGGTGGTAGAAAATGAGGACTGACAAAGGAGATTACCTTTTCCCCCCTGCTGTCACTTGCAATAAATTGTACCATAAACACAAATGAGTAATGTTAAATACTGTAATACACTATATGGACAAGAAGTAGGCCAAGATTCAGACTACATACATAGTATGGCCAAAAGTTGACAAATACACCCATATGTAGTTTTTGAACATACCATTCCAATCTTTGTTGTTACGATAACCTCTCTTCCGAGAAGGCTTTCCACTAGATTTTGGAGTATGTGTATGAGTGCATGGAGTATGAGTGTATATGTGCATGGAGTATGAGTGTCTGAGCACATTCAGCCAAGCTAACATTACAGAGGTACTAATGTCAGACAAGAACTCTATGTTTAGTGGGCTTGAGGTCAAGGTTCTGTAAATGCCATTAGAGTGATTCCATATTAAACTTGGCAAACAATGTTTTTGGGGACCTTGCTTTGTGTACAGGGGCATTGTTATGTAGGAACAGGTTAAGGACATTTTCATATTAGGGCCCCGGGATCGTTTCTAAGAACATTTGTCCCCAAAGGTTTATTTTGATCAGTGAGAACACACTCGATCCATGCTCGGGACCTAGATCGAATAGGTGGTCTAAGTATACCTGAGCACTGAAGTAGATCACTGGTCACTCCTCTGAAATCTCTGTGTGCATGTAGCATGTGCCAGTCTCATCCTTTGACGTACATAGCCATAACTGATAAAGTAGGGTGGCATGCGAGAGCATTTCTCTTGACAATTGTTTCACAAAATATCAATATTAGTTAATTCTAATTTCCTGTTTCCCTCTGGTCAGATGTTGACAAACCTTTGGCCATACAGTGTATAATTATAACTTTCCACTATATTGCTATGACCAGAATGCAGAAAGGATCCTGACTGTGTTAATCACATGATAAACAACGTGGGTTCCTCTCACATTCATTGCTGATGAATTTAAAGTTCATTTTATAATTAAACTCTTGAGACCTGGACTTTACTGTTGCGCACTTTGCATTTTCTCCTCACTGTTTACTGATAACTATGAACTTCATCGTCTTCCAACAGAAAGAAGTTTGGAAAAAAGAATTACACCTAAAGGTCCTCATATGAGTATCTCACAAGTAAATGTAGTCAACTTTTATGATCTCAAATGAGGATCATTTCATCAATCATCATCAATTTGAGTCCATCAATTCATGACTTGGAGAACTTTTCCTTGGAGAATTAATAAAATCCGAAGGAGCATAATTACAGTATTAATATCTCATTTACAAAATTCTCTCACTCATTACTAGCATTGGTTTCATGTTTGTGTGAAGTATAGTATTGAAGCCTACAACTAAATAACACATACTTGTGAAGTGTTGTCGGTTTAAATGAAACGTGCCTATAACATTTCCCATAGTTACATACACGGATGTAAGAGCTAGTACAAGGCAAACAAAACCAGTCACAACAAAACTGTGCTGTGTGAATAACTGCACAGGAGAGCCATTTTGCACAACACACACTCAACAACAAGGCCATTTTAGGACGCGCCACATTCAGAACAGGACCCTGGAGTAGGCTGAGTCAGTTGCCTCATATAAGATTCTCTTTCTTATACACGTACACACATTGGACATTCAGGAGATTTATACTCTTTAAACAATAGCTGACACTCCATATGTCCTCGAAAGTGCTTTATTCAATGACAACGCTATAAATCTGAAAGCCTCCTGGTCCTGGCCTCAAAAACTTTATCCTGTACACCCCCTGTTATAGGCGCCGATGCATGAGCACTTTCTTGCAACTTCTAGTCATCAATCAGTACAGGTACATTACAACTCTGATCTCAGAACAGCACGTGGACCTGTGCTGCCCCATTAGCCAGGACAACACCTTCCTTTAAAATGCAAAGCTGAGAGACAGAGAGAGAGATACACAGTGGGAGAGAGAGAGAGAGAGAGAGAGAGAGAGAGAGACCGGTAAAATGTCTCTCTTAAGTGTAATGGAGGACATTACTTACCATCAGGTGTAATAAACTTCAGCCAGATGTATCAACACCGACAAATGCCTTCTGAAAGGCTTTTAGCAAAACCTTCCAAAGCCAAATTATCCAATCTTTCTTACATCTCTTTTTCCCTGTGTTACACTCACTCACTCATTTATTCACTCACTCACAGCAAAGGCAACATGTACGGGCTACGTACACAGGGTTGATGGGGCGGTGCGGGTGCAGGACACTGGTTTATCACTTTGCCCATCCTCACTGCACTGGCAGCAATGGACAATGCATTTACCAACCTTAAAACCCTTAGAAGAGAAAGACTTTCACTACAGCTGAACATTGTCTCAGTTTAACAGAACCATCATTTAAAAAAAGTAGGCATATACAGTATGTGTTATTGTCTGCTTTAGAGGCATCTATTGGGAATGAATCCAAATCTTTTGGGATGAAATGTAGAAAAATAGACAGTCTTGCACCTTGATTTGGTGTAGAGAAAAATAAACAACTATGGATCTTTCTGTCTGATCTTTCTACTTGTAAAAGTACATTCTTCTGTTCTAACTAAGTGGATTTCAGTTCAACTCCAATTCAACTTAACCTGAGCTTGGGATTACAAACCTGATTCCAAAAAGGTTGGGACACTGTACAAATTGTGAATAAAAACAGAATGCAATGAAGTGGAAGTGTCAAATTTCAATATTTTATTCAGAATAGAATATAGATAACATATCAAATGTTGAAAGTGAGACATTTTGAAATGTCA
>JAOVVA010000032.1:7273424-7283483 GCA_028565275.1 Leiocassis micropogon | reverse complement strand
TTTGAACTAATTGTAATTATTTAAGTTAACAGTACTTAATATGTTTAATTACTTTGAGCATTAGGGTTTACAGTGCAAAAACATACCAGTGTGTGGGTTGGCTAAGATAAATTGCCTCCATTACCTTCAAGTGTGGCAGCATTGTGTCATAGCACTGTCGCCTTGCACCTCACAGGGTTCGGGGTTGATTCTTGGGTGTGTGTGCATGGAGTTTGCATGTTCTCCCCGTGCTTGGTGGGTTTCCTTCTGGTACCCCAGTTTCTTTTCACAATCCAAAGTCCCGCAGATTAGGCTAATGGCTGTCTCAAATTGCCCATATTGTATGAATGAGCTTGTATGTGTGTGTACCGTGTGATGGATTCGCACCCTGTCCAGGGTGTAACCTGGGATAGCCTCAAGGCCCCTCATGACCCTGCACAGGATAAAGTGGTATAGACGATGAGTGAGTGAGTGAGAGTGAATAAGTGGATGCATAGTGCTTTGCATTGCTTCGATGGTGTATTCACACTTCGCACTCAGCGCTCCGGATCCACCACAAACCCGGACCAAGAAAAATCGGTTTTAGAAATGAGTAAGAGAGAGTGGATAACATGAGTAATCAGATCATAGATCGTGGAAAATACTGCATTTATGAACTTTAAGGGCGTAGTGTGCATTCAGCATTGTAATATATATATATATATATATATATATATATATATAAAGAATGACACATTCCGGCAGTATCTCAAGAGTAAAATGTGTGATCCTGGGTATATACTTTACATCCAGCTTATTACCTCGCATCCTGGCTCGTGAGTGAGTGTACTGTACTGTAGGTATGAGTCAGCCCGAGCATCAGGAGTGGAGCTGCTGCCTCTGGGTGGCGCTAGAACACCGTGAACTCAGACTCAGCGTGGCATCGAGCGAATCCAGTGGCACGGAGCGCTTCACTTCAGACCTTCCACCTTCTCCTCCGGTCCGAACGCGCCAGACGCTATACCGTTACACCATCACCGCCTTAGATTTCCTCTCCCAGCAAATCCAGAGACGAACAGGACACACGTGTAGGACCTGTGCCTGGAGGGCTCGCGCTCTGGATTGAATGTAGAAATATAAAAAAAAAAAAAGAAAAGAAGAAAAAAAAAAGAAGCGCTGGAGCGAAGTTTGGCGCGTCGCGCGCGCGGTGACATGGAGAGGTAGAGCAGAACGCGGCGCTGACACGCAACTTTTACATCCAGCTTTTGGATGTTTCTGCCAGGACAGTATTTCATTTCGCCCTGATTTGGCTGCTGCATTGTAATCGTAGCGCTGCTGGGTGAATTTCAAAGGGACTGGAGATCGTGAAGCGCGCGCCGGAGTGGATGGCCCGTGACAGAGGATACGAGCGCGCGCGTTGTGCATGTCCGGTAATGGAACAGCAATGAGAGCGGACTTTTCCCTGGAATAAACGCAAGCACTGGGCCAACAGGTAACAACCTTTTTTTTCTTCTTCTTTTTTTTTGTAATGTGCAATTATTTCATGTGATGCTGTGTTGCAAGAAAATTCCATGTTATCATAAAATGTGGTAAAGAATTAAATATTATATGATATGAAACGTCAC
The DNA here is from genome assembly GCA_028565275.1 of Leiocassis micropogon. NCBI lineage: Eukaryota > Metazoa > Chordata > Actinopteri > Siluriformes > Bagridae > Leiocassis > Leiocassis micropogon. The sequence goes on along the minus strand of JAOVVA010000032.1, from coordinate 7,281,900 downwards.
TTTGGTGTAAAAAAAATACTTAAAGATTTTAAGACCTTGCATCTAACGTTGTGCATCAATAAAAACTTCCTGCAAAAAAAAAAAAATATATATATATCATCTGGTAAAACAGGCTTATAAATCAGGACATGCAATATTAGACCACATGTACTGTAATATGATGGAGTGTGTTGTATTCACCAGAGCACTAAGATCTCTACATGACCCCATTAACACTTAAAAGCGTTGAAAGAATGATCTCTCTCTACCCAGAATTAACACCCTTGGAAAAGAACATCCACAATCCTGAATTAATCAAATACTGAGTGAACATGCAAACAGTTAAAACTTCTTTAGTATTCAAGCTCTGAAATAACCACACTGTAACATTCCTTATTCTAATTCCTGAATTATATGTATGTGTATTTGTTCATTCCGAAAGGGAAATTCACCCTCACAGTATGGTGAATGTATTCAAATCTTTGCTTGCTTAACATCTGTAATGTTGAATTAACATTTGACACTAGCATCCTACACGGCTTACCATGCCGAAGAAAATAATAACCTGTTTAAGTCTTTCAGGCTAATTAATTAATGGTTAATTAACATCTAAACCACCTATTAAACGACCTCTTAGTTTGTTGAGTTAAAAGATTCAAGATTCAAGATTCAAATCAAGATTCAAAGAACTTTATTAATCCCAGAGGGAAATTGCTTAAGTGTTCAGGTTAATGCTAACAGTGCTTATGTGCATCATAACTGTATGTGTAAACATCTAACTTTACACGTTTATGCATTACTGCTGTACAGTAGGTGTTAATTCAGCACTGGTAATTTTAACTTTGTGCCGGGGCGTTTGCTGTGTTCTTGAATGCTGCACTTCCTCTCATCCTCCCGAAGTCCCTCGTCTCTGTCATCAGGCTTCACTTGTCTCGCACTGCTCTTAAAAACTATAGAGCGTTATGAGACATGTGACTAGACTTCTAATTTACAGAGTGAGGTTTTTGACAGATATAGGCTACTACACTAATAACTTTTTCAAAGATGGGGAAAATTACGTCTCAAGAGACGGCTTGAGATAGAACACCAGTTATAGAAGATATTAAATGCCACAGGAGCAGCTGCTAGTTTTTGGGTCATTTTTGTGACAGGCGCTAGTTCATACTAGTTTGCGCGGCAAAATGTTACTACCAGTAAGCAATGACCTAAGTCCGTATGTCAGGCTATGCGCATATGTGTTAAGACTGATTTTTTTGTGAGTGTGCAACTAAATTCTGCTGAATAACAGATGGACAGACCAAATAATTACAGCGCCACACATGCACACACTCTCCATGCACTCATTGCACATATTGACTGAAAGAGTCACTGAGCGTTTTGAAGCCGGTGAAGTGAAATACTCAACCAGATGGGATATATTAAATCTGAGCTGTGCTTAAATGCAGTAGGTGTTCATTGAAAAGCTTGTACATTATTAATGCTAATCAAAGTATTAAACCCGTCCTGTTTTTATATACAGATTTTCAGTGTGCTAGGGAGGGACAGTATACAGTAGGTTGTTAAACGCTTCACAATAATGACTTTTGCTACATTAATCTCACCAAAGGTTACCATAAGTAAGTGAGTCATCTCACTCATCATAAAATATTTCAGCGTGTTATCACGTCGACTAATCTCAGCTAGGATTATGAGTGTTTCTGTATGGGGTTTTGATGAGTTTTTGCAGTCACATGATTTAACATAATGAAATTAACATACAGTACAAATGAATCTTTACCCCAGTCACAGTGTCACAGTGTAATGAGACCAAGTGTAACACAGTGACTAAATGTTTTTTCATTTAGTGCACTGCATGTATATATCCATATCATTACTTGGCCACAAGTTCAACGTTTGTGTGGCCTACTGTAAATGTAAAACACTGGGGGAAACAAACAGGTAGAAATGCATGCATTGTCAGTATGGTGCGTGATCGTTTCTAAAACACAGTTACATTAGTTGTGTTCAAAATTGGTTTCAAAAAATGTGTGCTGGAATGTTTTGCATTCACATAGCTCACTTAGTTATTTTTGTTTCCATTTACCATTTTTTAAAAAGATTTTTAGTTTTAGGTTTAGCTATTTTTCAAAAACTATTTTTCTGAACAAATTAATAGCCTAAACTAAACCACACTAAAAATGCTATGAATGCCTTAGGCATCACTTTATCACTTGAATGTAGTCCCTCACCAGTGCCCACATGAAAGCAAGAAACTTTTTTTTTATCTGGATTTTTTTTGCTTATTGTGTAATCATGCACAACTCTGTTGTCAACCAAATGCTCTGTTTTAAGCTTTGTGGTAAGCTTTATTTTAAAATAAGTTATGTTTCTATATCACATTCGTACCTGTTTAGAACTGATTATTGTATACATTCATTTGTCTAAATATTATGTTAATACAAAAACATATTCATGTATAGTTACTGACTTAATAAAGGCATATCACTAAATTATTTTCAGTTATGGTAATAATAAAGTTTATTGCCATTATGTACTATATGCTTAAACAGTAAGCAGGATTTTAAATTGACTTCACAAACAGATGTTATTTAGAATTTATTATTTTTTATAAATTATTTTTGCACACACAAACATTACAATTAAAGAATTCTACATAGGGGAAATGAAAAAAAAATTATAATTTTATTTGTCACGTACACAGTCATACACAGTACGATATGCAGTGAAATGCTTATACGACTGCCCGTGACCTTAAAAATAAAAGCTTAGAGATAAGAAATAAATATGAATAAAAAGAAATACAATAGAAAATAAATTTAACTAGGATAAAAAATATTCTGTACAAATAAAGACATTCTGTACAATATAGAAAAATATAGAAAATATAGAAGTCGGGGTAATTTCGCCCATTTTCGTGAAATTAAAATTCATTCATCATTTGTAACAGTCAGATTAAAGAAAATATTAGTTTATATTTTAATTAGTTAATTTTTATAATTATTAATTATATTAGTTAATATTAGTTATATAAATGTGTTTACTATGACAGTTAAATTATTAGATTAAAGTACTTTATGATAAAAAAAAAATTATCTATAGTTTTAACCAAATTTTCTAACAGCATGGAAAATATTTACATAAACACAATTAACTTAGGTTATTACACAAAAATAGATGGAATAAATATTTTTTCTGTTGCTGCATAGAAAATACAGAAAATAAAAATAATAATGTGCATACACAAATACTGATAATGATGCTTGAACGTTGAATGTTGCTGCTAACATGGTAAGAAAATTGTGCTGTACAGCAAAACACGTCTGTGGTGTAAATTCATCCAAAATTGGCCAAAATTATCCAACCATACCTTCTTTAAAAAAAAAAAAAAAGCCCCGTGAATAGGTAATATAAAAACAATAATATAAACATGAGCCATAAAAAGAAATCTTTTTAACTTCATGAACAATGTGTAAATTTTTTTTTTTATATATATATATATATATATATATATATGCTCACACCTAACACAGCAATTGATGTGTTGGTTAATAAAAATCTTGATTTATATGAAAATCATTTTTTGTTGTTTTTGTCTCAGATGATAATTATACAGTCACCAAAATCTAATCGTTCAAATTCTGTTGGCCGAAATCACCCAGACTTCCTCTACTTTCCAATTTATGACTGAAGAAATATATTCTGAAGAAATTTTTATATCTAGTTATGTTTAAAATACTGACATAAAACACTGTAGGCTCTGACAAGCAATCTTTAATAATGTAATGGAAATACACTTATGTGAGTGAAAACATAGACTAGCAGTCTGGCAGAAGTTGGTAGAACTCCCACAGTGCTAATTAACCTCAGGCCTACTGTTCAGACTAATTATAATAGTAAAGGATGAATTGTATAAGTTTGTCTTTGCTATTTAATGAGTGATTCATTGGGTAATAAACAGTCTCTTAAAAAAGAAACTCTGGTTGGAAACCATGTTGCCATCCCATCTTCCTCAGGGTGTGTGTTACAGATTCTGTACAAATCTTATGTAAAGTTTATTAGAGCGAGCTCCCATACTGTACAAAAGAGGGTGCTGCAGTGGTCCCTTGTATACAGTACCACCAAAACAGGTTTACCCTATTATTAAAGGCTTTATAATTGCCTTATAATTATATCTTATTTATTGCATCTTAATTATCTCATTATTCAGGGCTGAACATAATGATTTTTTTTATCAATTAACTATTGATTATTTTTGGATTTTATTTAGGGTTAATTGTGCCGTGATTTATTTTTTTTTTTTTGGTTGGATGATTCATTGTTTTATTAACTTGCCAGCAAATAATAACCATAACTTTGATGTTTAACATTTTAAGCTTTTATTCAAGCATTTTCTCTTTTTTCCTCCTTATTTGTATTTTATAAATAAAGAACATATAAAGAGCGAATATGTAGAATTATTAAGTCCAGTGTCCATGTAAGGTATTCATACAGTGACAGAATTTATACAGCAAAAAGTTTTTGATTAATTAAAAAATAAACATGCACATAGCTTTGCCTTTGCATAAGACCCCAAAAACACAACATAAAATCAGATATTTTACTTCATTCCTCCCAGCAAGGCTCATGTAGCTACCACTTTTTTAGCATGAAATCTCTGCGAGAAATGTTAACTCTACAGAACTCGCTCGCGGTTTGCTTATATTTACCGCTGGCCCTATGCTCACACTAGCGAGTGACGAAGCACCAGACGACCATTCTTTATTTATTTATTTATTTATTTATTTATTTATTTTTCACGTTTCAGTGATAGCAGAGTGACAGTGTGCCTATGGAAGCGTGAGCTCAGATTTTCTCAACTTTGTCCAGAGAAAAATCCAAACAACTGGCATAAATGATTCCTCAAGCCAGTTGTATATCGCATGTGGTCTATTTTTTTAATCACCTCTGGTACAACTTGACTCAAAAAATTGGAAGTAAAACTAATAACTCAGTTACAAATAAAAATTAAGCTTGGAAGGAAATAACAAAAGTCATTTATTTTTCTGGTGGGAGTTTGTTCCAATATAATTAGCTTGTGTTGATACCTTGCTAATGGCTAATATCAAACGTGGGATGAAACGTAGAACAACCAATTCTCACATAGATTGCGCATTATTTAATATCCGCTTCATGGATATTGGTGATTTTGGTTAGTATATGTAAGTACTACAGTTATACAGCTTGCACAAACTAATCTGCGAACAAATCTAATAGGAAACCTGGCAAATCTTGGATGGAACAAAAACTTTATTCACTTTATTAAAAAAGTAAAATTCTTTTAAAAGTCATCTCCAAGACAAATGAATCATATAATATAGCCACATATGTGCTGTAGGCTATATTTTGGCCGCAAACCTTCCTCATAGCTACAAATGTTCATGGACAGACACTACACGCCCACAAGTCACAACGGTAACTCGGTAACACAACGCTTTCTCCAAGACCCCAAGAGACAAACTTCAAGCCAGATGAGCAACTTGTCTCTTGCTAGCTTAGATATAATACTGGCCTGAATGTCAGATTTGATGTACTGGATTTTCTGAACCAAGCAATGGACATCATATAAGCTGTGAACGTATACAATATTGACCTTTTTTCTTTGTTTTGCATAACTATGAGTCAGTTCTCTTCCTGTGAGGATGTCTTTATAAGATCAGGATCCTGGATCTGAAGATCTGAAGCTCTGATATACTGTAGACACTCAATCACTCATCTCTGTACCACTTTATCCTGTATACAGGGTTGCGGGGGCCTGGATCCTATCCCAGGTACCCCTGAATGGGCTGTCAATCAATCTCAGGGCACAAACACACATACACACACTCGCTTGCTCATTCACGCACTATGAGCAAATCTGCATGTCTTTGGACTGTGGGAGGAAACCGGAGTACCCTGAGGAAATCCACCAAGCACAAGGAGAACATGCGAACTCCATGCATACAGACTCTAGGCGGGAATCGAACCCAGACCCTTGAGGTGCAAGGCGACAGTGCTAACCACTATGCCATCATGTCACTTATTCTGTAGATGCCACATCAAAAAAATGAAAATGCAAAAACCTAATTTTCCGCATCCGAGGCTTGAAAATTCCTTCAATTAATTGGTTTTAATATGTCTGGGCCAAAGACATTAGGGCAGGTTGCACATGGCTGGGAGTGTTATGCTGCAGTCTGCAGCCGAGGTCTGCTGTCAGCGCTCAAGAACGGTGTAGTGTAATTAGACCGAGTTTACAACGAGCTCATGATGGTGATTTACTAATCACTCTACCAGCAGGAAGCCGGCGCGGGGATGAGAGAGAGAGGCAGGAAAACAACGCTGGAGAGAAAGAGAAAGAGAATGAGACAGCTAATTATGTTTGGTAACTTGCACACAAGAGCTTGTGGTGAAGTGAACTAATTTCAGGCCTTTGAGTATCGGAGTGCGTTTTCCTTTTCTTTTTTCTTTTCCATTTTCAAAAAAACTCTGATTAAATTCTATTTATCTCATGTCCTCACGTCCTCTACTTAGTCCTTATCTGTCTAATTGCCTGACAGTGCCGCTTTCCTTTCTCCGTATATCTCTCTCTTTATCTCTTTCTGTCGCTTTCTCAGTTTATCTCATTGTTGTCTTTTCTTTCTCTCTCTCTCTTTTATCGAACGTGTCATGACAAGTCAACTGTTTTTCACAATAGGTTCTATCACGGAGTTACTGGGTATTTCAGAACGTTTTTTGTCATTGGCTCCTGCACTAAAAAGCTGCTGGCTTCTATTGCTCTTCTGATCCTATTCCTGTCTGATTAATTAGAGTAGACCCCCCCCCCACGAGATTATACGTGTGTGTGTGTGTCTGTGTGCCTGTGCAGTTGGAGTATTATTACTGTGTGGTTATTTGTGGGAATTGCTGATGGCTAAAGGTGAGAGGTCAGGCCTCATGGGAGCAATGCCGGGCTGTGTGGCACTCTGCGCGTATGTGTGCATGCATTTGTGCCACACAGTGTTGAGTTTCAGCTACTTTTAAACCGCCGAGAGCTGTCTGGGAGGCAGGATTAATGTCTAACAGACCTCCGCTCACCCATTATCCTGTAATTGATCGGCTGTTAGGTGATTAATCCATCAAAGACATTAACGAAGACAGAGCATCTGAATACCTCTGTTGTGTGTGTGTGTGTGTGTGTGTGAAGGTGTGAGTGTGTGTTCATCGAAGGGTGTTGATAAGGGCCTTGAGCTTTTCTCATATTAATTCAAACCATGTTCTACCAGCTCAGGCGGAACCGGTACCTGAACATGTACAGTTAAAATACTTTCTCTCCGACCAGGTGCTGAGGTAGGTACTGCAGAGAGCACCAAGATCTTGAAACTTTCCCTGCTTTTATTTTGTGACATAAAAATGGTTCTTGGCCAGCAAAATTGGTTCTGCTCCAAGAGACCTACTGCTGTGGAACAGCGGAGCTGATAATGTCAGGAGCCCGGGGTCAATCCGGCTATTCAAGCAACTTATCTTGTTTACACGGCTGCCATTAAACAACATATGCAGGTTATAAATATAAAAATGCACTCGACTTGTTGATAATGTCATGTATGGATACTCACTCAGCAGTCACTTTATTAGGAACTTCTTCATGCAGTTATCCAATCAAGCTAGTCACGTCCATGAACGCGGATGTGCATGATTGGTAGCGTGTACGACATACAGTAGGCATCCTCTCTGCCAAATGAATGATACTTGAGAAGGTTAAGAAGGTTAACCGCGAAACTGTAGCAACACTGTATGAAAACCTCTTCTGCTTTGTTTTCCCTTTTCTCTTCTCATCACCTTGATTGCTTAAAAAAAAACAAAAAAAAACTCCTTGAACGCTCCCGCCATCCTCTGCTTTTTCTCTTAGCAGAGGCAGAGGACAGCGAGAGATAATAGTCCTGAAAGAGGCTCACTGGGAATTCCTGCTCTGATCTACGCCTGCAGGCTTCAGCTCCCTTATCAGTTTATCAGGCAGCACTTAAACACTGGTTACTCATCTGAATCCGTGAACACCTTCCATGTCTACAGGTGTTTGTTCCAGCAATTCCCTCTGAAAATTCGTGGTTTAGTATTAAAAAGTGATATTTCTTCACATGGCCAAGTCAATTCTGTGTTGTTAACTATTGGATGAGCTCTCTACTGCACTGTACAAACTGTATAGTACGCTTATTAATGTGATGACATGGAGAGTTAAAAAGTAAGCATAATAAAAAATAAAATCTGTCCTTGCCATTGGCACCTCCTTTCATTTCAAAACACACTTAAACTTAGAGTTCTGTCATTTCTTTCTTCGTGTAAGTACTGGATAATATGCTCCATCACTGCTGATGATGTATAGCGGATGTTTCAGCAAAGCTGGCTTAAATAAACTAGCCCAAGATCTTATGGGTTTCTAAGGCATCTAGAGAAGGACCAGCTCCAGCTGGATTCTGCTTTATGATGGCTGGAGCTACCATCCTGCTCC
>JAOVVA010000032.1:7233243-7268078 GCA_028565275.1 Leiocassis micropogon | reverse complement strand
ATGAAAAGAAAATCACTGGGCGGCTCTTTATCATTGTAGAGTGGTTGTGTACACACTCTCCTAACACACATTTCAGTGCAAAACAGCTTGAAAAAGTGCATGTAGGACCGTATGACCCCTTTAATTTTTTTTTTATTGTGACTACTGATAAAATGTTCATTTAAAAACTATGGGTAGTAGAACAGCATATCATATAACACAACTTGACTTGATTTCATTACATTAATTAATATTACCAGCCTACATACTGTACTGTAATTAGGCCTTTGTATCAGGATTTGCATAAGCTACCACACATACTGTACTATTGTGCATAGAAAAATACACTTACACTTCAAAAGCTCATTTTGAAGAATGGACATTCCAAGTCTATTACCCAGCTCCAAATTCCTCTTCTATTATCCCTTACTGTTATAGTGATGGTTCATATCTGTTTATATAACCCCATTTTCTGCCCAAGACTAGACCATGCTGATTGATCACCCAAGTGAAGGGTACTCATTTTCTTTAATCACTGGTCTCCCAGAGAACATGGAGAATGCTTTACCTCACAAGGACAATGCTTTTTTTTGGTATAGTATTCGACCAAGATGTTATTGGAATCATCTCGCACAGTGTGAAAAGTAATAGACCAGAAAGACTGCTGAAATCACAACAGGCCTATGTCTGACAGAGTTTTCTATGAGTTTTCCCCTTCTGTATTGTTACTTGTCGGGGGTGGTGATGGTGGGGCTCAGCTCTTTTTATCGTTCCACTCCTTTCACTGTAATAAATGCCAGCAGGTTTTGGTCCAGTAGATCCCTAGATCGCTCTCGTATTGAGAAAAAGAAAGTGAGTGGGAATCAGAGGTGCAGAAGAGCTCAATCCAAGCGAGAAAGAAACGTAGAGTGTGGCCTGAGAAAACCTGGTTGTCACGCACCTGCACATATATGAACCATCATGTCAAATCAGGTATTAATTTAAATAATGCATATTTTCAGATTCCTCATTCAATAAGCTCAATTTATTACTTTATGATGTCCAGTTACTGAGATATGGCCAGTATGAGTTTGTTTACAAGGAGGGCGTATTTTTTAGAATATTTAAATTAAATTCTGTGCCATGGAATAAAAGAAGAAACCCTCAGTCTCATTTTAACACCATGATTTCTCTCTTACCTCTAAATAAACTTGTACATGTATTTCTATGACAACTGGATTATAAATTCATTAAAGTCTTTTAAAAAAATGTGTAGCATTAAATATTTTTCAATTCTGCGTAATGATTAGGAAGATAACTTTTTTTTTATGAAATAAAAAAATCGCAAAACTAACCTGTGCAACTTAATACCTGACTTGGTATGACAGGGTCATGTATGACTTTTTTCCTGGGTGACGGTGGGCTGGGGCAGAGAACAGGGAAAGGTGATAAAGATGTGGTGTGAAAAAGGTGTCTGTGACAAGAAGACACGTGTCAAGAGAGTCGTGTGTAATTTTTAGAACCATCTGTTATCTGCAAGACAAACAGCATATGTGCAATGAGAAAGACTGAGGCGTTGTGATTCAACTTAGTTTGAACAAATCCACATCACCGTGAAGAATTGTAGTCAAACAGGCATGGGACAAACATACAAGCATATAGTACCATCTCAGTATGCGTAATGTAGACAAAGGTAGGTAAGTCTTATGAGGCAGTGAAAAAAATGGAAAGCATTGTGAGTATATGGCTTGGTGATGTAAAACGATGAACACTAGCAAGGTTTTTACAATGTGACAGTGATGGTTGCTTGTTTATATAGACCTCTAGTAAGAATCTTTAATGAGCAACAGCTGTCTAGTAACACTGTGACTGGGAGCGAGTTAATACCTGAACTGGCTTGAAGATGGAGTTCATGCTCCAGGTGTTGTTTGATGAGGTAGCATATGTGACAATTTTCAATTAAAAGAATATCAACAAACTATGATGTCTCGTGAGACTGGCCTTCACTTCTGCTTCATGTTCGAGGTAAATCTATTTTCCAGGCTAGAAAACTGTACTTGTTGGAATCTGACAGTTTTCAAACATACTGCCCGTATTATTAAATTGCTATGATTTAGAGAAACTGCAAACTTCAGGTTTAATGCTAGAGCAAACACAAAGGGGGGGGGCATAAATTTATAAACACTTCAACTACTTTGGCCTTTTTTAAAACTCTAATTGAATTATGGCAGTAATGTGTAGTATTATGTTTCCTATCACGTGACTGCCAGAAGAGAGGCATATATTTTTCATGTTTAAGTGTATATACTTTTTTGGGCCCCATTGTATGTATATTTACCTACTGCCTAATATTGAGTAGGTCCCATGTTTTGCCACTAAAACAGTAATGACCTGTGTGTTCTGACTTCTTTCTATGGTAACCAGCATAAACCATTTTGGCAATTTCAGCTACAGTATCTCCTCTATTGGATCGGACTACTCGGGCCAGCCTTTGCTCTTCATGTGTATCAGTCAACCTTGTCCGCCCATGACTCTGTGGCCAGTCCACTGTTTTTTCTTCCTTAGACCACTTTTGGCAAGTCCTGACCACTCCAGCCTGGGAACATTTCACAGTTATGCAGTTATGGAGTTACACTGAGCTAGTCATTCATTATAATTTGGCCCTTGACAAAGTCTCTCAAGTCTGTATGCTAGCACTTTTTTTTCCGTTTTCCAACACAGCAACTTCAGGGACAAAATGTTCAGTTGCTACAGTAGATAATACAGTATATACCACCCACTTCCAGGTGCCATTATAATGAGATATTGTAACTGTAGCTACTGTGACAAGAGCCTAATTGTGATGAGTGATGTGATGGGTCAAGGCAACTGCAGAACTGTGGCTCTTGTGGGATATTCCCAGTCAGTGGTCTGAACATACCAAACGTGGTCCAAAGAAGGAAAACCAGTGAATTGTTGACAGGGTCATGGATGGTTCACATGGGAACGGACGCTGACCAGAGTAGTCTGATACAGTGGAAGAGCCCCTGTAGCTCAAATTGTTAAAATATGTATATATATATATATATTGGATGTATACGAACAGAAACATTATTGTTATCCTAATAATCAGGATTATGTGGTTGTTTTACCTTTAAGTACATGAGACATGTTGTTGCCCCACTTCTAAAACTTTCCTTGCAGTTGGACGTGTCTCTGTATCTCCGTTCCAGTGAACAACTGTTTGTGTTTGTGTCTCAGTCAGGCTCAGTTCTTTGCTCGAGGGAGCTGGAAACAAGCTAAATGAGCTACTCTGAGAATAATCAACCAACCCCAATGCTGCAATCCACTTGGCATATAGAACACTGTCTTATGCACATACAGACACAGTGATGTTTGCACATAACTATCACAATGTATTCTTTCCCAACACAGTATGACTGCATTGTTTTTACACTCAGTGTGTAGCCGGTGGGCTAATTTCAGCTCACTTCACTCTGACTAGGGGCACTTGCAAATTGTTGCTATGCTTGACTTCCCTGCAACAGCTTAGCAGCCACATGGCATACATACTCACTCAGCGGTTTACGAAATTCATGAGGCTGACTTGTCCTTAAAGGAAAAAATGATGCATTAAAACATTGAAAATTATCTTGATGTGTTCAGTGGTTCTGGTGCCAATGTTTTTTTTTTTTTTTGGATGGTGCTTCATTTTCATATTTCTGTAAGACATGTGTGCCACATTGATATCTTAAACAATCTTAAATACTGTATAAGGAATAATGCTCTGGGTTTTCAAGAGCTTCTTTTCTCACTTACCTTATTATTAAGAAATCCCAATTAGACGTAGCGGACAAAACAAACAGAATCTTTCGAGTGTAATACAGCTACAGTATGTGATACACTTGTGTTGAGTCACAACAAAGACTCAGTTCAGCAAGTTAGAGATATACAAGATGATTGAACATTATGCTGTTGATGCTGCATTAGGTAAAGACGTTTGAAGGATTGGAACATTATCTTTTATAGCAGAGTGCACAGATGAGTTAAATCACTAAAAGGAGTAAACCTTGGATAGTATTAAGGATCAGATAGTTTAGATATGAACTTATTATTCAGGGATTAACCATTTCTGTAAGAACTATGATTCGGTACTGTTGGCCATTCGTTGCAGCATGTGTGTGACCCGCAATAAAAGCATCTAACGGTCAACTTTTGAATATGCCGTCCCAGTAGCACCATCTGACCTCTTTGACATTTAAACATCTGACTCAAATTTGGGAAGTGTGTGCCCTGTCATTTTGGGTTACAACCCAATCATTACAATTTATTACTGGTAATTCATTAATCTTATCATTACATCTCCTCTGGATAAAACATTACAACATCCAATAGAACAATCCATCTTTCTGGACCAAGAGCTTTGTTCTTTTTTATGTCAAATTCTTTAATCCAAAACAAATTCTCAATCAAACAGAATATAATTCAAACAAACAGCTGAGCAGTTGGAGGATTAAGCACCTGACAGCTATTCTTTGTTAGTCCCGGGATATAAATCCAGCACAATCTGGTTACCAGTTGTTGTTGTTGTTTTTTTTCCAGAACCTTAATCACTGAGGTATCTCCTCCACACTGCCTTGAGCTTCGTATATTGAATTTTTTTTCTCTCCCCTGCTTCGCTCAAAGCTCTCAGTTGGAGCAATTCTTTTGTGTTTTTTTTTTTTGTATTCTTTTCTGTAACTTGTATTTGAAAGGTTTGGGAATTTAATGTTAGAAAAGGTCTCTTTACACTGTAACCCCCTGCCAGGTTGAAGAATAATATGACGGAATTCCCCTTATCCTCCCATTCTGCATTTCGTTCCGCCTCCGTTTCTTGTATAAACTCGTTTTTGTGTACTGTATGTACACTCACGACCCACTTCATTAGATACACCTTTCTATTGCTGGGTTGGACCCCCCCTTTTGTCTTGCCTCCCTTCTTCGTGGCATAGATTCAAGAAGGTGCTTGAAACATTCCTTGGAGATTTTGGTCCATATTGGAATGATGAGCCTCTTGTACTGTAATTGCTGCAGATTTGTCGGCAGCACATCCAAGATGTGAATCTCCCGTCCCACCACAACCCAATGGTGCTCTATTACTGTAGATTGAGATCAGCTGACTATGGAGGTCATTTAAGTAAAGTGACCTCATTGTCATGTTCAAGAAGCCAGTTTGAGATGATTTTAGCTTTGGGACATGGTGCATTATCCTATGGCCATGGGCAGTAACAATGCTCATGTAGACTGTGGCATTTAACCAATTCTCAATTGGTTCTAAGGGGCCCAGACTGTTTTGTTGTCTTCTATTGTCCAATTTTGGTGAGCATGTACGAATTGTAGCTTTAGTTTTCTGTTCTTAGCTGACAGGAATGGCACCGGGTATGCTCTTCTGTTGCTGTAGTTCAGCTGCTTCAGGGTTTGCTGTGTTGTGCATTCAGAAATGCTCTTTGGGATACCTCAGCTGTAACAAGATATTATTTGAGTTACTGTTGCTTTTGTATCAGCTTGAACCAGTCTGGCCATTCTCTCCTCTGACCTTCGGCATTAACAAGGCATTTTTACCCAGAGAACCACCGCTCACTGGATATTTTCTCTTTTTCAGACCATTCTCTGTAAACTCTAGAGACGGCTGTGTGTAAAAATCCCAGTAGATCAGCAGGTTCGGAAATACTCAGACCAGACCGTCTGGCATCGACAACCACGCCACATACAAAGTCACTTTAATTACCTTTCTTTCTCATTCTGATGCCTGATTTGAACCGCAGCAGGTCATCTTGACCATGGCTACATGCCTAAGTGCTTTGAGTTGCTGCCACATGATCGGCTGATTAGAGATTTGCGTTAAGGAGCAGTTGAAATGTTGTGCCTAATGAAGTGGCCGGTGAGTATCTACTATTTATATTCACACAGAATTTCCATGGATTAGGTGAATGCTGGAAATTGTACACAATTCTCAATCCTTTAGGTATGTCAATGTTGAACAATACATACTGATACCAATGTAAAGCAAGATGTGTATTTAAATGAACCTCCTTGTTTCCAAAGTTGCTGATGAGTTCCTTTATTTAATGAGATGCATTTGTTATCTCTCTTCTTATACTGTTGAAGTGCTGTTTGCTCTCTTGATGCAGCAACAGATAAAAAAATAAAAAAAACACACACACACACAGACAGTGAATCTGCCCGGCCTTGGAGAGTGCATTAATGAGCTACGTCTCTGCACCACGATGCCGGATTCCCAGAGTGTCCTCTTGGAGTGATAAGAGCGAGGCATGTGACATCCATGTGGGTGGTGTATACAGCATCTTATCAACCTTGAGTTGGATTATAATGAAGAGAATTTGTGACGAAGAGTCACTGAACCTTTGTCTCTGTAATGAAAGATCCTTCAAGGATAATGTGAGTGTAGCATTAACAGTGTCAGTGAGAAGAGTGTTATAGAGTACAATGGCCACTCGAACTCAGGCTCATACACATTTTAATGAGGAGATATTTACACTGATAGAGTGCTGCTGCGAGCCTGATATTAATGATTCATGGATCACAAGTCTTAGACTAACCTTATGAAAGTTATTCTAGCCTAAAAGAAACCATGATTTGCAAACAATTATTGTAAGCAATTATTATACCACATTAGTTACTGTTATACACTTGTGGTTATACTGTTATACGGCGTATCCAATCGGTGGGGGCAGAGCAGCATTAACAATAGCTGCAAACACAGTTACGTTTAGAATCTATTACGCTTAACTTATGCTGTAGAGATCTTGCAATAATGTTATCTACAATCAAAATATTTGCTATTTTGTCTGCCAATCATTCCTGACACAGATAATGCCACCAAGCCAAACAATTTAGATTAGATTAGATTCAACTTTATTGTCACCGAACAAGTATGTTACAAGGCAACGAAATACAGAACCATAAGTGCATTTGTCGCAGTAATAATTTGCATATATAAGTGAAGCATATCACGATCAGCACAGGATACTATGATTAAACAGCCGTATGCCCATAGAAAATCCACTTATTAGTAAGTCTAATGAGAATAAAGTCTTAAATTTGCTAAGGAACATACAGATTGGTCATGTGATCTGAGCATGAGGAATCATTTTCACAAGCGAAATAACCACCATTTGTGTGCTGTAATCTAAAGCTAAAGGTCATTAAATAAAATCTTAGGGTGCATTTTTTTGGTCATCCAGTGTAATATGAATAAGGTAGGACATAATGTTAAGCTATCATTCATTCAAATCGAGACATTGTGTAAGCAGAATATCAGCATAGCTTACATTCTGTTATTAATCACTTCAGCGATGTTCCTATTCACCCGTCACGCTGCTATCCGAGCTGTCTGATGAGTGACGGTGTCTGATGAGCTGATGGTTTAAAGCTCAATGTGCGTGCGCTCTCATCGGTGTGTTTAGCAGTTTAGCGTGTAGGATAAAAGTGGTCTGGTTTAAAATTAGTGTGACAGGAGTTCTCTTACAAAGGAGGATGGAGACAGGCTGTACATGTGAGTTACCGTGCATTTTATCACTCACTGTGAATTGAGCAGTTGCTTTTATGCCACAATCATTTAACACACACATTTGAGGTGGTGTGAGAGCCTTCTCACTGCCAACACAAAAAAACAACAATAAATAACCTTGATAACAAGCCACAGGTGGAAAGCATTATGAGTTACGTGAAGGCGACTCTTGATGTCCCTGCTGCCACAATTACATGGAAAAACCACCCGATTTAAGATTTGAGGAAACAAACATTAACATAAACATATACCAAGTGCTAACTGAATATCATGAGCAGCTCAGTAATGCTAATGAAAACATATTAACAGCCCTAGCCCAATTTAACCTCTCTAAGTACTCTAAATTAGCAAATGTAACACAAGTACATCATATATTGGGTATTTCCTGGTGTACACTGGTGGAAACCTCTGATAGTCGGTTCAAGAGGTAAATATTAGCCATAATGTTAGTCTTTCAGCTGCTCCCATCGAAAGGTCGCCACAGCAAATCCAATCTGCACACAACTTGGCACAGGTTTTATGTCGAATGTCCTCCCATTTACTAGCCTGGCTTTTGACTACCACTGCATCCCCAGTGGCTTGGGCTTGGGCATCAGGTGGGACTTGATTTTGGACCTTCCGCATGGCAGACAAGAAACCTACCACTAAGCCACCTAAGTAAATATGGCTAAGTAAATATTAGCCATATAAATGCTTGATATGTTCAGTTTCCTCATCTGTAAAATAGGGCACGAGGCAGTGTACACCCTGAACAGGGTGCCAATCCATCGCAGGGCCTATAAAATACTATATATAATATTAAGGTAAAAAGCTTTCTCAGTATCCTGGAGACAATTTTTGATCGCCTGATTCACATCTGAAACACTGGCTACCGAACAACTCCTTTAATAGAGCGAGATCGGGGGGGGGGTGTCACTGTATGGGAGATGTGGCAATAAATCCAAGTTGGGTTCCTACGATGTGCAACTGGTGCTCGTGAATGTTTGTGTGTTGAATTCTCACAGACAGATGTCTGTTGATATTCATCATATTCACTTATCAGTTGATATTCATGGAAACGACTACAGTGTTCTACGAGCCACCTCAGCTGGGATCGTCATTTACGGATGTTCTGCCTTCTTCGAAATGTTTGCACCATTCAAATTTTTTTATTGCGGCCAAGAGTCTAATAATTGTACTTTGCTTCAAAGTCTTCTATAAATGCCTTCATTTTATGTGACAAAATTCATCACAGTTCCTGGTCTTACTTATATTTCAGGCAGATTAAACACTTCACAGCGAAGAGGAACATTGTGCATGTCAAATATTTATGTCATGAAAAAGTTAAAAGTTATATTCTGATTGAAACATATCTTATCGGTTCAGCATCTATGTGAGGAGTTAAGTTACAATCTATAACAATTTAATTACCTGTGTTTAGATTTTGGCATTAAAAATTGAAAACACATTTCATCTTTTTTTTTTACCTTTTACTAGGTAACAAGTATTTCACATGCATTTCTGAATTATGTACATTATCCTCTTTATAATTCTCTTTTCCGCCACAAATCTTTTCCGTACTGGGTGTCTTAAAGCAGAAATTGATCTGTACGTCATGGAGACACTATAAACTTATATTTTGTCATTTTGGAAAAATGTGCTTGATTTCATTTACAATAGTTGATTATAAATCCGGATCTTTGTAGTTGTAGAGAATTTTAAAAAAGCACAAATCTGGCAACCCACGGAAAATGTAATCACGGTACAGGAAAAATAAAGTGCGTAAAGAGCTCTATTATCACTTGTTGAAGTTTCAATTCTCTGTTCAATTGCTAAGTGAGAAATTAGCAAATTAGCAGATGGTAGGTTTGTATCCGTCAAAACTTCCTAAACAGTATGTTGAATACCCAGCTAATATAGTCATTAAGGTGATGCCCTTTAGCATCAATTCAGTATCAAAGCCATGGTTTTACTATTATGATGGTTACTATGTCATTGCTTTAGAGCTGTGGTACTCTGTTGGGATCCAGGGGACCCCATGAATGAATAAACCCTCGAGCTTCCCCTGATTTTGTCTCCATAAAAGTATATAGTGCAACAAAATTTTATGATATTCAAAGTTTTGTCTTAAACCAGTGTTCTGGCAAGTTCGGAAGATGTATGCAGCTGGACTCGAGTACTCTTATGTCTTCCACTTTCTCCCCTTGATAAAGAATGATCTCTTTCTCCCCAGAGGACTTTTTAATTTACACAAAACCTCCCATGGCGTCAGGCAGAAGGAACCGTTCAGAATTGCTATTAGATTGTCGGTTCCCAGCAGAAATGTTCCCAGTAGATGTGCTGAGTAATGACTTCCCTGAACCGCCCCCAGTGGCGCCTGTGATTTGTTGCAGTGGCCACGAAGCTCTTCTTTACCTTTAATGTTGTTCAAATATTCTGAAAATGACAGGTAGAACAACCTGGGTTCTTACATATCATGTCAGTGCAGCTTTTGATTTCCATACTCTTGAGTGTGTGTGTGTGTATTTATGGGTGGGATAAGCACACTATATCATGCATAAGATGCTCTCACTGCAGTCTTACAACCTGGAAAAAAAAAAGTCCAAAAGGGGAAAGCGAGAGAATAAGAAGCATTCAGTATCCAATTCACAATGCTTTCAGCATGCGCTGGTTGTGTAAAGCCCTTTGATAAAACCACCATGTATCTTCTTGCTCTTATTCATTTCCTGACTTGTCATGTGGCGAAGCTCACTTTGACGTGGTACTGACGTGGGCCTACACCCACCAAAAGATCCGCAGGCAAGTAGCGGGGAAAAAAGAGACGTGATTTTTACATTCCCTTTGCTGTATGGAGCTGTAACCCAGAGAGGCTTCAAAATTGGAGACACACATCAGCTGCTGTCAGTCATGGCCCCGGTCACCACTTCTTAATGTGGACTGTTGTGATCTACACCATAAGCTATTCTACTAATTTGCAAATGAAACTGCCTCATTTTACAGTATAAAAGCACTGATCAGTCAGCCATTGACCACAACTGGATGATGTTCAGCTTGATTGGCTGTGACTGGTAACTGGCTAATTTGCCTCAGATGTAACTAATTCTGTGTTGATTACACATGGGACCCTGAGTAACACAACAGAAAACCATTTTCCTTATCATCCAGAGATTACAAATTTGCTTTCCTGCTTAGTCTAGGACTGGTCTCAGAGTAAAAGGTCACACACCATTCATAGCAATATTAGCCAATCTCGAGTGTGTGTGAGCTCATGTGTATACCATTTATTCCTTTATTCATTCAATCATATACACTTATCCTGTACAGGGCAGCAAGAGGCCTGGAGCCTATCTCAGGACTCCTAGGGCACGAGGTGGAGCACACCCTGGAGTCCGTGCCGATCCATTGCAGGGCGCACAATCACTTACACTTATTGATGCACTACAAGCAATTTGGGAATGCCAATTAGCCAACTATGCATGTCTTTGGACTGGGGGCGGAAACCAAAGTGCCTGGAGGAAACTTAACCAAGCACAGGGAGAACATGCAAACTCCATGCACAGAGACCCTAGGCGGAAATTGTACGCTCAACCCTGCAGGTGCCTGCCACATTGCGAACCGGTATGCCTCTGTGCCCCACCTAGTCAAATTCAGTGAATCAAATTAACAGAACTGTAAATTTTTTTGTGAGGGCTGGAAAAAATATGGTATTTATAAACAGTTTCTGTAAAAAAAAGAAGGCTCCAGATAACACTATTCCAGCCAATGAACAACATGGGATGTTTGGGGTCAGTGATGTTTCATACGGGGTATGTATACCTGTATTGGAGTCGGGCTACTTTTCCGTAGCCCGCCCTGAATTAACATTGGTTACCTAGCCTAGTTGTAGCTGCAGACATGGCTCAAGTGGTTGAGGCTCTGGGTTGCTGGATGGAGGGTTGGGGATTTGAGCCCAACCACACGCCAGGTTTCTACAGCTTAACCCCAAGCCACTTAACCCTATGCCCAAAAAGGGTTTGGTGTTGGGATAGCAACTCAGCCCCATAAAAACCATCATTACTATAGAAAAAATGGAACCTGTAACAATAAATCATTGTTTTTGTATAAAAGTATAGTTCGTTGTGTGACATTCCTTACATAACAGCATGGCTTGGACACCAGTTTCCAGATGTCTTATGGGAGATTGTCTAGCCATGTCTGTATGGGTTACCTCAGTGTTTTTCAGTTCCTCCCACCTTCCAAAACATGCTGATTGGTGGATTAGTGACTGTAAATTGTCTCTATAGTAGGTATGAATGAGTGTGGAAATGTGTGTGTACTGTATCATGCCCTGCCCCATCTAGGATGTATTCTTGTCTCACATCTACTGTAGTGTTCCCAAGATTGATCCACAAAGACTTTGATCAAGATAAAGCATGTCTTTGAGGTGAATAACCAAATAGTTCTTTAGCAAGTTTGGATTCATTTTAAAATAAACTAAAATAAGATTAGCTGTGGAGTGAAACATATTTGCATATCATTTTTTATCATAATCACAAAATAAGGCAGAATCAGAGCAAGAGAAAGAAACTTCAGGCTTCCATACTTTTCATTTTGACAGGCTGCTGACTCAGTAGGTTGAAGGATGCAGGTTCTAATAGCCTTGATTTTCCTCTAAGCTTTTTGTGCTAGACTCTGGAACAAAGTACTTAACAAAATGTGCTTTGAAGAGTCTCCTGTCACACAAGATGGCAGAGTGACAGACTTTGACTGTGCTCTGAATGTCCAGCTGTCAGACTCTGACTCTGGCCACAAAGATGTCATCTTCCACAGACAGGCTCACACCTACCTACATCATTATGCATAATACATCTGGCGTGAAAAAAAAAAAAAAACAAACAGACCACATCATATATAAATCAGATTTGTGTAATTTTCTTTATTTTGCTATCACTTGAGAAAAGGGACACATATGAAAAATGAAAAAAAAAAAAAACCATTGTAATAATGAAAAACACAACAACCTTTAAATGAATCTATTCCCCAAATATACTTACTGGAGGTGTGAGTTGACAATGAGCTGAAATGAAGCAGAAATCCGCAAAAAGCCGCAATGTGCCCTTTAAATGAGTCTGAGGGTAAATCTGCCACTCACACACTCAGACAGAGATTTAGTTTAATTCCCATCGCCCTCTCTTGCCGCTCTGGCTGTGTTACTTTAATGACATCTTCACCTCCCACACATGTCATTTTAATAAAACTCCATTTGGTCTCATGACATGGAATAAGACCTTTAAATGAGAGAATTTGTTGATTTAAATTGACTATACTGACTTTAAGAAGATTTGACCTTTTAGCAGTTTTATCTGCTTAGACAGGTAAGATACTTCGGGGTATAACAAGTGTGTGTGCGCATGTTTATGCTTTTGTGTGATGCTGAAAGGATGAATGTGGGGATAAAATGTATACCTGCCCCTGTTAAAATATAAGGATTTTATCACATTAAAAAAAAAGAAATAAATCATAGGTTCCAAGTGAAATTCAAGTGGAAATATAAAAGCTTTTGTGGAGTTGGAAGAGGGGCGTGGGGTATATGGGTAGGGGCTTATGTATAATTATAATTATCATAAAATCATATAAAAATCATAATTGATCAAATTCGGTCAAATGCATTTATTAGCATGCTCTTGTCATACGTGAAATGACTCTAGCTGTTTCTGTAGGATTTTCTTGACATCTGTGTTATAGTACTGTATGTTCCAGTCATTCCATTGTCCAGTCATTACAGTCCGTTCCATTGTATGTATCAGTCTGCCGAAGCCATGGTTCATAAAGCACTTGCAAAGCAGCCACGGAATCTCATTGTTAAAAGGTATCGATCAGGAGGGTAACCATTAGATGTACCATGGTACACTATGAAGGCATTATCAACAAGTGGAGAAAATGGGGCACCAGAGTGGTATTACCAAGAATAGGATGTTCCTCTAAAATCTACAAAAGGGCAGAACAAACACTTTTTGGCTGCTACAGTACAGTATATCACATTACTTAAACTCAGTTATAATGGAATCTCAGCTATAACATCTATAACGACGTTTGCAGTTCATGGCCGAACACCCACATAAATGTGCATTAAAAAACTTCATATATTACGCACTCGCGTATGAGAAAAATTCGCTTATACAGGAATAATAATTAGGTCCCTGTAGCTGACAGGTGTAATTTTATTCAGTTATAATGGAACACCAGCAGTGTATTGCTGCAGGTTTACACTGATCAGACGGACTGATTACCGTTCAACGATCACGGATTATAAATATCTACGACCTAACACGCCAGCACAGCGGGCTGCATCGCCAATGGCTTGAGTTGAGAACAGCATCCATGGATAGCTCACCAAAGCCTGTTAACTATTATTGGAACTTCTTAATTACACTTGATAAAATGTTGGAGGAATTTGCTACAGTAGTTCAAGGCATTGTGGAATGTATGGTGAATAATGTAAGAAGCCTGAGATTTTCTGCTGACTCATTTTGCTGTAAATAGCTCTAACTTTCAATAGACAGATAGACTGAGATACGTACAATATATTGTATATCTGTATGCTGACATTGACTTCCCATACCTGCCAGAATCATTTCAGTGAGCACTGTAGGTATGTCCTTGTGTGTAGCATGACCATCTTTAGATATAGTGGACACTGGATATAACAGACTATCCTAGCTGGTGCTTTGACATGCATTTTATTGGGAATATACTGTATAGGGATAAACTATGCGTGGAAAAATCTCTGATATTTGTTATGTTGGTTAATTTTTTATATTACTAAAACCTGCACTTTTAATAGGAATGTGTATTATTATTATTATTATTATTTACTTATATCATTTTTTTATAAGTTAAGCTGCTGGCAACAGTGGAAAACAGTGATATAAAAAACAGAGGTTAAAATGTCATCACTGTCAGCATGATCTACAGTACATATTATAATTCTAACAGTTCCTTAACCTCAGTATCACTCAATTTCATAGCAGACCTCAGCTAGAGATGTCCATTTTACATCCCACTCAGAAGACATTATTTTTATTTGTACCTGCTCAATAAATTTTCTGACAAATCCCAAATACTTCTTTTCTCCTCTATTTATCAAGTGTCTAATGTTTCTCCCATCCTCACCTTGCTTTTAAGAACTTCACTGCGCTGAGCACAAAAATACATATTCTATTCTTTTCCCGGACAATGACTGATGATTCTAGATGAGATGAATCTTGTGGTAAAGCAAAGAAGCCTGTATACCTGCATAAAATACGCTGTGTTGTGGCGCGTCGGTATAATCGGCACTTTTGATTTAAAGCCTCTCATTTTCTGTCCACAGAGACCAAACCCCTGCTCCATAATCAATAATATCATGAGAGATAGCACATTCCCTGTCGGGGAATCGCTCTCCAGCCTTTTTACTGCATTGCATGTTTTAATCTTGACACAGATTCCAACAGAGGTGTGATTTGTTGTGAAAATTGTTTCAATCCAGATCTAGAGAATTCTCTTTATTCTGGGAAGTCATGCTGACCTGGCAACAAAATCAGCTCTATTTCCAGCTTTGTGAAAACAGTGATCATTAATGAGCGCTCGAACAATCTAATTCCAAGATCTTATTCGTGTGCGGTGATCCTTGGTCTCTTCAGAGAAGTCCAGTTTTGCACAACATCGACAGGTCATTTTATTGCACTACACCTCTCGCCTGATATAATACAAATTAATCAGTGCCTCTCAGGCATGGCAGGAGGACAAATATAAACCTTTAACCATGATTTTTAACTGACCACATGACTTAAAGGGACACAGTGGCTTAGTGGTTAACACTGTCGCCTTGCACCTCCAGGGTCCGGGTTTGATTCCAGCCTCGGGGTCTGTGTGCATGTAGTTTGTACAGTGTCCCCGTGTGTGGTGGGTTTCCTAACTAAGCTATAAAGAACTATTAATATAGAACATGATAGAATTTCAGTTTATACTCTTTAAAACTTTGCTTTGAGATGCACATTCTACAGACTTTTTCCTAGTTCTATAAAACTCTATAGACCTGCAACAGGAACTTATGTAATTGATGTTCTCCATCTTATAGAACTCGAAGAAATTTTCGAGAAGACATGTAGGCCTATTGAACTTTTCCTTTATTTATAGAATGTTTCCCTTTAAAAGAATCCCATCAGTTGTTTGCTCAGTCTTTGTTGGATTATAAATTCTTGTTTAATTTTCTATTTGTGTCTCGTGAGACCTGCCTATGGACGTGTTTGGATTAATTGGTGAGAAGCCTGTGGCCATTTTTTTGTTTCATACCCATTTTGTTCCTTTCAAGCTGTGCAGTTAACATTTTGCTTGTCATTATCACATTATTTTTTTTTACAGTGGTTCAAAAGACATTCTGCTCTACTCTGATGGGGTAGATTGAAGTGAAAGAGGTGGTAGTTCATAACCAGCAAAACTCCGTCCTAATTTAATACTGCACATTGGGACTGGAGGTACTGGGGTTCCTGGCGGACAAGTGGTTAGATTTTGGCCCTTTTATTGCCTTGACTTGGGCTCGATTTCTGGTCAGGGAACCGACCCTGACCCTTGGGGGTTGCACAAGCCTGTGCAATAGAAGTTATTATTATTACACTTTTTTTTCTACAGACCTGGGGTACTAAAGTTCTATAGGATTTCCACTGGGTTTTCCTATAAAAACTACAATATATAGAATGTGTTATTTAGGAAAAATATGAAGCGTTTTTGCAGGGTCTTTACTAAAAGCTAATTAAATAATTCCCCTGAAAGTATCCTTACTAAAAGTCTTAAAAATTTGTAGTTATTATGATTTAATAGTAAATGACTAAAATGTCAGTTTTATTTCTTTATAGGTAGACTGAAAAGCATTCCACTGAGCATCTCTTTTGATGGACTTATCAAGTAGTACACTCTTTGGTCTGATTTTAGCACTAAATGATTGTTATGGCTGGTCATGAGATTAGATTGGAGGCTGAAATCTAATAATGAATTAATGCACCAGTGAAAATGTTAGGGTCAAACACATCACATCGTCTCAGAGATGATATACTGTATCAAGAATGAGGTGGGGCAACCTTATATATCACTCACTCACTCACTCACTCACTCATTGTTTATACTGTTTTATCTGCTGGGGGGCTGGAGCCTATCCCAGGAGACTTAGGGCATGAGGCGAGGTACACCCCGGGGCAGAGTGCCAATCCATCGCAGGGCACACAAACACACAAACACACTTTAAGGTCAATAGGCAGCTACAGAGTTTAACTTCAGCTTATTTTTCTGTCTCTGTCTCTTTTTAAAATGTGTTCTATGTTCGGACAATGTATGCTCAATCAATCACCTTCTAGTTTCTCCTTCAAAGGTTTCTCCTGCTATTTTGGGACAAAATGAGGTTAGAGAAAATAATTTACCATTCTATTTCATGTGCACCTTCTCAAGCACTGCTCATGGTGTGCTATGAATTTGTTAGTGAAGTGGGGTAAAATAATCAGGCAGAATCTAGGAGGTGTTTCAATCTGTGTAATCACAATTGCTAAAGAGAGGGTGCATGAATCTGCAGTCTAGGCTAAAATGAAATCACCTCAGCCTAAGTGCTTTTTTTATAACAGCATTTGGGTGTGGTCTGACCTTGTTTTAGATCTGATACAATGCTACCATAATTTTTTACATTGATACAGATGACAAAACTTCACAGAATAAAAAAATAAATAAAAAGGTTTGATTCTGATTTTGAAAAGAAACCATGATAAATAGAGCAAGTAACCTTTTACTGGAACACAGATGTAATGATAACCTGACAGGATGAGTAAATTAGCTTATCCACAATGCAAAAAACAATAATCCCTTAAGCATTAATCCCCCATTTCAATAATCCCTTAAGCGTCTCCTCAGCAACTTAACTTTGCTAACCTATCAACTTTTCAGCTCCAGCTGGTCATTCAGTGTCATCCACAGGACAAGGTTGTTTGTAGCCATTAAAGCTCAGGGCATTTTAGCCATTTTATGTTTTGCTGTTTATATGTAGTATATATAAATCTATATTCCAAATTTAAACATAATGTAAGTAATGATAACTTTTGTTTTACCTGAAATACCCGAAAACCATTTTTTGGCTGACTATAACAAAAGTTCTATATAGTGGACAATTTCATAGTTCTTGTGCAGAGATGAATGAAAGGCAACACCCTGTCCGGAGACAATAAAAAATTGTCATGCAAAACTTATGACCAGAAACTCGGTGAACAATGCAAAAGAAGTAGCCAGTGCCTACTGTATGTTTAAATATTTGCTTTTATTTTCCTATGTTATGAAGTACATGTACAATGTGTTTCTATCCATTTGTATTAGAAATATGGACTATATTACCAATTTCTATTGCCTTGTTACTTTTTACCCACAATATTGCTATGATGTGTTGAAGGCACAAATCTGTGCCCCTTGGGTTTTAATGTTAGTGTGACTTAGACCAAATAACAATAAAATAACGTTGAATGAATAACTCAATCAAATACAACCTTGAAACAAGGAAAATTTTGCTTTTATTTGGAGCATTCAAGCCACATCCATTTTTTTGGTGATGCTCATTATGTACAAAAATTTTGCTAACACCAACAGGATGTTTCCGAGTGGTCCAACGTTCAGCACACTGTGCTCTCACTGCACTAGAGTTTGAATCCCACTCAGGCCATCAGTTTGGTTTTAATTTGGGTTGAAATTTTTGCCACCTTGTGTTGGGGCATTCTTTCAGTGTTATTCCATCATCATTATATAGTCAATGTTGTTCCATGCCATTTCATCAGAGTCTATTTCAGTCATTCTAACTTTTAATACCAATACTGTCCCAACATTTGTAACAACAGCTGTAGTGAAGGCTAAATGCACATAAATGCCATTTATGCATCTCTCAAATTTACCCACCTCTGACTAGCGTTTGCCCACCTCTGGCTAACATTAGCATAGCCTTAACATTTTTTTTAAGCTATTCCTAGAATAGCTCTCTTCAACTCATGTTACTCATATTGTTTCTTAAAACCAAACCGTAGCGTATTCCATATTGCACTGCTTAATCAGCATTTTTACGATACCCCTACTGTCTGCTGTGACCAATCACATTGTCTCCTGTGTCATCTAGGCGATCAGTTAGAAATTGACTACATGGATATATAGTGAATTTTAAAGCGTGGAAATAGAAAGTGCCCTCCCGCTGATGCCAGCAAAAGACCTCAAACACAAAATAAATTTAAAAACCACAACAAAAAAATAGACTATGTGTGGTCTTTTTGGTAATCTGAGTGGTTGTACCTGCCACATGTTGGTTTACATTAGTTTTTAGTAAGCTAGCAGTTTGACTTATACCATCGAATTGACAAGGTACTAACTTCGCTAATGTGAGTTAAGGGATAATGGATGACATGACATTCAGGTCCCAAAAATGTCGAGGATAAAGCATGGGTAAAAATCATAACATTCAACCATTTTTTCTCATTGAAATGCATTATGGATTGTTCAGTTCTTTGAATGGTCACTGGTGTTAACAAATTTTCCATATTGCCTTTAATTATTTTATACTCTTAATGGTGATTAATGAACTTAAAAGGCTTTAGCATTGTTTATTCCTTTCATGCTGTTATTAAATAGCTTCAATTCCTTTTTTTAATTCCAGGTCTGCCTTACCTTGATCATATATTTCACAGTTTACCCACCTCTTTGTTTTCTTTTCTTTTTTTTGCCCTGTCTGTAGCGTTGTCAAATTAATAGCACCACCAGATTTTGACAACCAAACGTTCCTGCTGGGTTATAGAGGTTGGGATGCCTCTCAGCCAAATGTTTAGCCAAGTTGTTGGCATAGCCTGTTTTGCAGTGGAGGAATTTCTAACACATTTGGCATGCTGGTTTTGTTGTGTCTGTTGGCTGCCTGTATTCATTAGCAACACTTCACTTATTGAGCATTTTTTTTCCTACAAGTTTCAGATGTGCGAGGCCATCCTTTTTATTGTGAGCAGCCATTTTAGCTAGGGTATTACCTTCTTACTGTCAGAAGCAGCCTGTTCTGTTAGTGCTGCCTATCTGAGTCAACTGAGCATGCACAATTTCATTCGCTTATTTAGAATACAAATTCAGTCCCTCAGGTTATATGCAGAATTAAAAGCATTGAATTTTACAGTATTGAATAATTTGAATAATAAAATCATTACATTTTGAAAACACAAAACAAAACATTGTAACATTCAATGCCTTTGTGTAACTCTGGAGAGTGGATAGTACTGTACATTACATGGATGACTTCTTCTTTTTAAGACGCCTCTCACATTTATTCCTGATGCAGTTAATCTCATAAATATGATGTTAGCACAGGACATAAGGTATATCTGCAAGAGGCAAGTGATGTCTACAAGTACTACAAGGGGTGTTCATGTCAAACCACGACTGATTGTGCAGAATAACAGAATGCAGTTATGACAGTAAAAACTACTTTGATTTCACTATGCAACACTAGTACAGGTATCCAAGCATTTTACTAGTGCATGGATACCATCAGCATAGTAAATTTTCTCAGTAGGCTGAAGCCATGGTTGGCCTGCCTGCTTTAGATCAGAAGGAATCCCAGGAACTCCTTTAATGGCCCAAATGTGTAGAAATGGCTTGGAGCGGGGTCAGGACTGTATGGTGGATGTAGCAATAACTCTCAGCCAAATACCTGTGACGCACAAGTGGTGTCTGTGAATGATTGTGTGTACAGGTCGCACTGAGAGATCCGTCTTTTCCGCAAGCTGGAGACAAGTTACAGTAGTTGTTGATTGTCAAGGATGAGGTGTTCCACTTGCTAAATGACTGCAGTGGGCTCGGAGCCACCTTGGCTGGGATCGTCATTTACGGACATACAGCCTTCTTTACAACGTTTGCATCATTTAGAGAGATGATTTACAGAGACTACAGTAAACATCTGTGCTTTAAGTCTTCTGTAAATGTCAGTGTACTTTAAGCCTTCATTCACAAGACATTTCTTCACAAAGTCCTGGTTTGTCTTAAATACCTCTGGTAATTGTTTAACGATGTGATTCCTTGTAGCTTGCTTTGTAGAGTTGAAAATTAAATCTTGTTCACCTTAAATCTTGTTCACCTTAAATATCAGCGCTATTGAGTACTGAAAAAGAGAAAACTGCAGCTAGCAAAACACTGTCTATTGAATTGGATTGAGCTTTAATGCATTAGAGCATAACATTACTAACATCAAATCGCCTATTTTGCAGGACACAATGCTTTAAATTGGCCATTTAAAAAAACAACTCTTTGAGTCCTGCCCATGATGTATGCTAAAAGTAGATGATATAAACAGTTTAGAGCTGCTAAGAAACATCAAAACCTTTACTGCGGCAAAAGAGCTAAATAAGGATGTAGACATGACAAAAAGGTGAAACCAATTAACAGGTGAGATTTAACAAGTCCAGGATGTTAGGACTAAAATAACACGGTAAAATGCCAACAGGCTTAAAAAAAAGGACAGAAATAGGGGTCACAGTGGGTGATTTTTTTTTTCTCTATGTAGGTGGTGATCTGGTTTCTATGTGCATATATTGTGTGCGGTATGCTGCATCCATGCCACACACCGCAGTCCGGTTCATTTTAACTTTTAAAACATCCATTTAAATAATTCATGTCCTACTCTAGCCAGCTCATCACTATCTCTAGTGCTCTCCGTTCCAACTCTCAATCTCTCCCTATCTCATACTGTTTTTTTTTTGTTTTTTTTTATGGAGTGGAGTGGAGAAGAGAATTGGAGAATTGGGTGGACTTGCAGCCAAGCTCAAATCGGTTTTTCTTTTTTTTTTTTAATTTGCCATGCCTCGCCTACTCATTTGTCATATTTTCGAGTGGATAAATGGAGGGCATTTCCAGATGGTAAATACAGGGATGGAGTGAGTTTATGCTAATCTTAAAAAGACGAGAAAAGAAAAGGTCATTGCTAAGGGTCAGTCAAGATTGTGAGAAAGAAGAATGATCCACAGATGATAATGACTTATTTAATTCAGGGGTATGTGAACAATCTCTGGCTTTCCCAAAAATCACTCCAATGATTTTTCTCATTTAAGAGTGCTCCATTGGGGCATATATACGTTTTCTGTACAGCTCTGCCCTGTAAGCTGGTTTACCATAAAATATATTCTCATACCCAAAGGCACTCATCTTTGTGTGCTTTGCCACAATGTGCCACTCTGCTGCAAATATCACCTCTGAAAAAAAGAGAAAAGGAAGCATGAACACTTGAGCAAAAATGCTAAACCATATGCTAATGACGCTCATTTGCAGCTAATCCAGGCTGCATGGTGATACGAGAATCATGTACACGCATAAACCAGCTCGGATATGTTGGCTGTCTAATCACAGGGTGAGAGGAAGCAAGTTTTTTTTTCTTTCTTTTTTTGCAAATCATTACGAGAAAGTATTATTCTTCATTTCTTTGTTAATTTATTAATTGAAAAGCTTTCATCCCAGACAAATGAGACGGTGGAGAAAATACAGTTGGCCCAATTGTTAGACTGTGGGAATTGAATTTCCGTACAGCACTAAGGGAGATTAAATGCAAAGTAATGATTTGCTAATTATATTGACATTGAACGTCTACTACGAAAAAGCTGTAAAAATTTGCGTGCATAGGGTGCTTAGAAGAGTGACAGAAAGTCATTAGTTTGCTTCATAATTTGTTAAAGAATCTGCATCTGCATTGTGATCTTACTTGTACCTCAATAATCATGACTCACATTCAGCCACATTTCTCTGCATCTTTACTCTTTTTACACATTTGATATAAAGGATCAATTAATCCAATCATAAGGAAGTCTCACTCACTCATCATCTACACTTCTTTATCCCAGGAGAATTAGGGAAGGAGGCGGGGTACACTCTAAATGGGGTGTCAATCCATTAACGGGGACACACACATTTATACACCATGGGCAATTTAGGAACGCCAGTTAGCCTAATCTGCATGACTTTGGATTGTGGGATAAAATCTGAGTACCTGGAGGAAACCCACCAAGCAAGGGGAGAACATGCCAATGCCATGCACATATTTCAGAGGCAGGAATCAAACCATCAACCCTGGAGGTACTGGAGGAGTGCTAACCACTATGCCATCGTAGTGGTAATTTATCTGTCTTTTTTTTCTAGCAACTAAAAATTGTATTTTTGCTCATTTAAACTCTGTCTTTCTTGTATGGGCTTAATTGCCTGTACTTTCTCAACATCTCTTATTTAAAGAAGAAATTCTGGAAGATGGTTCATTCTGATTAGCTGTTTTCCTTACAATTTAGAACCAGCCAATCAGAATTGGCCTTCTTACAGTCTCTGATTGGTCTGGGTTTGTAACGCATTGTCAAGCTGTGTGAGCTCAATCTGTCACCATATGATTTGTCTTGTTGAGCAGTAGTGCTGCCTTGTAGGGCAAGAGTACTCACCAAGAACATGCAAACATCCCAAAGGTGGGAATCGAACCCAGACCCTGGAGGTGCAAGGCAACAGTGCGAACCACTAAGCCAACAATCATCATTGTACCAAGACTCTCTCTATTTGTCTTACAATACTTAAACCTAATTTATGTTATCTTGCTAAAAGATAAATAGCTTTGTGTAATTTTAAACCAGATAAAACTGATGTATACTGTATGGAGTTAGTTTGCTTTCATATAACTTTAAGTAGAAGAACTTAAATCTTTATGACTGTTGATGAAATTCGTCATGGGAAGTGTTGTAACAAATTTTCAACAGCAAAACAGCAGAAATTTCAAATGTAATGAAAGCTTTCAGTAGTTTTTTTTCAGCTAAAAAGTAAAGGAGAGAAAAGAATCCATGTTGTTTACTGAGGTGTAGACATATCATTAATTAGTCAAATTACATGCAGTATACACGCAAAAAAATGGGATTTTAGTGTGGTTATTTATTTTATTTTATTTATTTTTCCTTGGGATTTGTTCCTCTTATTCTAGGGGTTGCCACATTGCATCATTTGATCTGCAAGATCTGGCACAGATCTTATGCCAGATGCCCTGGTTGTCACAGCCCTCAGATTTCCCATCAAGGCTTGGAAGCGCCACCGCATGCAGTCATCAGGTTGTATGGGGTCGTACGGTTAAATCATCAACCCAGAGAATCAAGCACCTGAGCCACCACTTTGTTTTGATGTGTTTATAATGAAAATTTTATAATGAGAAACTTTCTCTTGAATGCTATATTGATTATTATTACACGACAGTTAGATCTGACCGAGTAATCGGATTGGACAAGAGGCTTTCTATGAGTGGTAAAAATGCACGGTAACAGTGCTAGGACATTTAACTTTATGTATCACTCTATATCCCAGGTGTTCTACAATTGTTAAATACACATGACGGTCGGAGCTCGGGTGACAGTAGGTTGGTACCAGTCTAGTGCAGTACTGAGGAGAGAGCAGCTACATGCCAAAACCCACATTCAAAACCAGTCACATTTTAGCAAGAAAACACATCTGATAATTGTATGTCATTTTAAACAAGATTTAAAAATAGCTTCTAAAGTGTTCCAAATTGTCTTTGTGTTGTTTTATTTATGCCTAAGGCGAGCTAGAAGCACTTGTGCCTCTGCCTGGATCACAGCCATGCTGATATTTACCACAACAGCACTCTCTCTCGTGATTTTGCTTAACTGTATACCTATTTAAGTTTTTTTTTTTTTTGATGATGATGATGCAAATATGGAATAAAATAGTTGTTTAACGTATTTTTAACATTCAAATAGGACTTAATAATATTAAAGTCACGAGTTGTATAGTGGCTAGACATTATTTTTCAACATACATACCAAAGCCCTTTATTCCATTTGCATTAATTTTAACAGCATGCGGGACTCCTCCGGATTCATCCTGATGGTTCACAAGCAGCTAGTGTTAAAACCTAGGATCAGTACATTTGAACTGGAAGAAGAATCAATTCAGCAAATATTGAGGCAATTAGAGCGCAAAGAGTGTTCCCACTGTGCAGCGCAGGCACAGATACGTCAGCGTATAAATAAATAAAGCCCACCTCGTCAAGGCATCTGCTTTGTTTGGAAGTTCGAAACGACTCGACTCTGGCTCCGAGCGCGCTAAGTAACGAGGTGTGTAAACTTATCTCATTAAAAAGAAAAAAGGCCTCTCTGTCCAGTCTCACTTTTCACTTCATCTTTCTCTCCCCACCTCTCGTGTGCTTTCTTTCACTTTCTCTTCCTTGGTCTCTCATGGGCCCTTTTTCCTCTCTCTCTCTCTCTCTCTATCTCTCTTTTTTCTCTTCGCAGCTAACCTGCATGTGAAGCTTTTATAGCAGCCCTAGTGAAATCACCCTTCTGAGTCAAGGTGCTCTGGGCAAGAAGGTGCCATAAAAGATTGATTAGTGATGCTTCAGAGACAGAAGTGTCAAGTGCTCCATTTTTCCCCCTCTCTCTAAAGGCACGGACTACATGCTGTACAATAGGGCTCCAAATCTTTGCACTTAGAGAAAAGGTCAGCATGTGGAGATTCTGAGAAGGGGGTCATTAAAAAGCAAAGGATGCGGAGCGGGAAGACATAAAGGGCATGCTCTAATTTAAAACAAAATTTCTTCTTTTTGTTAATGTTGCTTGTTTTTTTTTTTAGTATTAGTCCTTCTTTGTGAGCAGATGAAAAAAAAAAAATCTATCGATTACATCACTACTCACAACTTCACATCTGCCCGCTCCTGTAGCCTCTAGAGGGCAGCGTTGAGTGAAAGGTGAAGCTAAAAATATTTCCCGAAGCAGCCCCAGGCTTGAGCAGTGCCTAGTATGAGAATGATATTTGCCCGAGGCTAGCCATCCATCGTTTAGCTGAGAGAAGGGAAGAGAGACAAACTGGTGACATGTACTGAAAACAAAATGGCAATAACAACTGGCTTGAGTGAATCAGCACCCAGTGGCAAAAAAAAAAAAAACGCCCACATATGCTTGAACGCAAACGCGCATGTCATAACTCGCGAAAAAGGGAAGACAATTTCGCCTTCAGCAGTCACCACTCATAAATTTTACTGCAGTATCCTTCTGATTTAAACGCTTGTTAATTTCTGATTACTGTTAGTGTGTAATGAATGGTGACTAATCTTTAACGCTAATGACAGCATAACAATATTGCGCTAATTCCTCATTTTCGGGTTGTAATGAAAAGGAAGGACACGATGGATGTAATTCTGGCACTCGGAATAAGAGCGTGTACATGGTCTGATTCAGAAATCTGGGTCAATCAGTAGTTATTTATACAATAAACCCTGACAGTGAAAAGCATAGCAAATGAACTATGTATGTATTAAATCATTTCAAAATTTCTACTGGCCTGGCTGTCAGCTTCCTCTGCTATTTCAATCTGATTAAGTCTTAAATGTTTCCCAATGAGATTATTTAAACGTTTAGCCGTGTGCATCTCAGAGGTGTATTAACGGTTTCTCCTTTGAAACCAGGCCGGTTAATTCTTTGCTGCTAGTCGGTTTTAACAAAAAAAACACAAATTGCTGGCCCCGAGAGGAGAGAAACCACATCACTCTGAGATTTATTCTGTCATGTCTGACAGGCAGTGTTTATATAAATAGTATGGTTTCACACAAAGAAAGTGACAGCGAGGCGGAAGCACGGACGGTGTATTTCCTATTAAAAAGATGCATGTATGTGAGTAAAGTAACACCTAGCTGATAGAATTTCACTTCAGAGTACTCAGACCCACAAATGAAGATTCAGATATTATTTCTGAATATACAGTTCCGGGATTATTGAGTGAAAGGTGTATCATTTCAAAGTGTGCTGTGATTCACTGTGTTACAGTGTGAGCTAGAAGCTTTATAGTTTAGCTCATCACAGTGGGTAGCACAGTGGCATAGTGGTTAGGTCTGTGGCCTCGTACCTCCTGGGTCAAGGGTTTAAGTCCAGCCTCGGGTCTGTGTGCGTGGAGTTTTCGTGTTGCTTGGAGAAAACCCAGGTACTTCGGTTTTCTCCCAACATCCAAAGACATGCAGGCTAGTTGGCTCATTTGCATTTCCAAATTGCCCGTAGTGTGTGTGAGTGTGTGTGTTTGTGTACCGTGATGAATTGGCACCCTGTCCAGAGTGCCTCGAGTCCCCTGGGATATCATCCAGGCAGCAGTGTGCAGGGTAAGCGGTAAAGAGTATGAGAGAGTGCGAGTTTAATATACACCACCTTGCAAAAGTATTCATACCCCTGTGCAAAGCTGGTAGAGACATAAAAGACTTGCAGCTGTAATTGTAGCGAAAGCTGGTTGTACAAAGTATTGACTCAGGGGGACTGAATACAAATGCATGCCACTGTTTTAAAATATTTATTAGTAAAAACCTTTCCAAACCATTTCTTATTTTCATCCCATTTCAAAATTATGTGCCCCTTTGTGTTGGTCTATCACATAAAATTTCCCCCAAAAATACATTTATGTTTGTGGTTTTTAAATGTGACAAAATGTGGAAAGTTAAAGGGGTGTGAATACTTTTGCAATACTTCTGAAGTATCATACTTCTAGCAGTATTTCCAGTATTATTCCTCTAATGAGTATTAGTATCAAGGCTAGATAGAGTACCTTGATACGGTTGACATATTTTCTGGTTTTAAATCGCTTGCTGGAAATGTCTGTCTAGTGTTGGCCTTCAGACTATATAGTTTGTTTCTGCTTTTATTAATAACTATGCATTATTAATAAATTTTTCTGTGTGTTTTCCACTTTCCATTTCTGTTTCATTTATTTTCTAAAAGAAGCCTTTATTTAGTGAAAATTTATGAATTAGAATTTTACAGAACAACTTACTAGGGATTGGCACAAGCAAACATAAAATGACCATAATGTAGATCAATGTAAATAGAATTTACTATATTTAACATCAGTGTGTTGCTTTTGTGGTAGCCTGCATGGCAGTTCTTTTTCTTGTTTGTGAGAGTTTTTCTTGGTCATGAATGAGCTGCACTGGAAAAACAGATGCATAGCACAAATCCCTGTTTACAGAGACATTCAATCAGATCATATGGTTATTGATTATTTATAACCATAATAACAAAGAAAATTGTTATATAAATAGCAGAATTTTATTTGTTATAAGTCCTGCGATAATCATGCGGGTGCACATGTACCGCCCATAGGTGTTCCCTGGTAATTAAACAAACAGCTACAGCTCTAATTATAGAATACTAGAGTAAAAATATGCATTCAGTTGACATGATCTACTAAACCACCACTAATTAAATACAATGAGCCCACCACTCCTCTTCAGCGTACTGTTTAAAACAAAATCGATCCTTCTTTCCTTTTGAATGAAGAAGGCAATGACTAGATCATACAGGCGATCCTTAAATAAGGCTTTAATGAATCCAACAGCATGTCCTTTTATTTCAGAAATTTATCTTTGGAAATAAACTAGCAAAAGGTCTCAAGTTAATCGATTACTACAAAAACTATTGAGATTGTAATATCACAATAAGAAAAGATTTTTTTTATTCTAAATAACCTGAATGTTTCTGGTGCAGGTGTAGTGCCACACTGGTCTAGTGAAAAAAGTCTCACACTAACAGTACCTTAAAATCGGGGAGTTGAGTCATGTCATGTCAATCTGGAACTTCATTCATGTCAGCTGGACTTCTTTCTTGTTAGGTAGAAACTAAAGTGATGCATAGCAGGCAGCTAGCGGTTTGACTCCAGCAACACAGCTGTCACTCAACTCGGCCATGCCCCTAATTATGCATCGTTTTACGACTTCCTATAATTTAAGTTACATAACAATTCAGCACCATTGAGTTGTCATGAATGGGAAATCTACAGTAGTTATGGAGGCCAAAACTTCCTTTCCTTTTTTTTTTTTTTTCTTTTTGTATCATGTTATAAATGTTTATTGCTTGGTATTCTTCAAAGCTGGGTATTTTATCATGGGCGATTGAGTCACTTTTGGAACCAACCCCAGTGGATATTTAAGCACCTGCATGTTTCGGCACTTCCGCCTTGGCTCCATTTTTTCAGAACCAGAGGTTAACCTTTGGTTTAAATTTGGAATGCCTTAAAAAAAGCCTTTAGTGTTTAGTAACCTCTTACTGATCTGATTGGATGACTTTTACCTTGCTCCCCAAGGGATAATTGTAAGTAATACTTTAGTTAAAGTGATGATTTGTTTTTTATTCTGAGAAATACAGCATGATGCCTTCAATTTTGCACTTCACATGCAGTCGAATTGCTTGTTATGGTTTTTTGCCATATTTTCCCATGACCTTCTTTTGCTGCTTATTTAGGCAAGCTCCCTACATGTGCCTACATATATAAAACCGTAAAAGTGTGAAATAGATTTTTTTGCTCTTGGTACTGCTGGGAAGCGGATTAACTAGATAAAGCTCTTGGGCATGAAGCTGGCATTCTTCAGCGCCGTGTAACAACTTGTTAAAAATAGATGGGACAGAGATCATGTTCTGCAAACAAATCATTAGACAAAATGTGTTGGCTTGCATTTTTTTTCAGATTTTTTTCAGAGACTGATGAGAATTTAATTTTACTTAGGAAAGCACAAGTTCAAAATTAGCCATTTGTCAAGTTTTGAAAGCAGACTATTAAATAACCTTTGTATACTGTTTTAATTGCAAGACTAGAGCTTGTAATTTGTAATGTTTATAGGAGAGTAAACATGCAGTGGGAAAACATGTGCTCTCTGTGCATGGTTGCTTTTCACAGGTTGTGATTTCTGTGCCATTCCTCATTAACATTCAGCACTGTACTGTGGTTTGATCTCAGTGTTAGGCTGATATTTACATATTTAACCCCTTGCTTAATTGCAAATTTTCAATGTTGGTGTTAATAAATACACGTGCACAATTTGCCTTTGTAACATTGCCAGTACATAAATATATAAACATAAATCCTTACATGAAATATGCATTTATTGTGCCATTAAATTTTTTATGCAAATCACAAAACACCCATCAGCACGATGTAATGGAAATATGGAGCTTTATTTCTGTGATTTCGGACCATGCATTATTAGAAAAACATAGAATAAGAAGATACAATTACTACAGTGCACTTGTCACATATTTGTCTTAATTTATGACGTGAAAGCTAAGTGAATACCAAGATGCTCACCAGACAACTACTTTCTGCCCTTGATGTTTTTTTTTTTCAAGGGCAAAAACACAATAGGCTATTTTAAAAAAATCAGGATCTGAGGATTTATAGTACTTGAGTATATGCTAATTTTCTTTTACAAGCATGAGTGGTTTTAGATGTGAAGTTGGAAGAACACCCCCACTTTCAAAGAAAACTCCTTTGACTTTAACGGCAATTGAATAGAAAGAAGATGCAGGTGGCACTGTGGTGTTAATGCCACACATTTGCAGGGTCACTGGTTTTATCCTGAGCTCAGGTTACTGGCCTGTGTGGAGTTCCACATGTGTTCACATTAGTTTCCTTGTGGTTCTCTGGTTTCTTCCCACCTTCCTAATAATGCAAAAAAACCTCACCATCTTTGCAGTTAAAATATTCTTGAATCTAGAATCAAACCTATTTAGAATTTCTTACAATAAGCTTACAACAAATGAAATCTAGGATTATTAAGTTAATTTCTAGTCAAATGTTACTAAAATTCATCTTCTATAGCGCTTATCCTGTGTACAGGGTCATGGGGAGCCTGGAGCCTATCCCACAGAAGGCAAGAGACAGGGTACACCCTGGATAGAATGCCAATCTATCGCAATGCGAGAACACACAGACCCGAGGCGAGAATTGCACCCTCAACCTTGGAAGTGCAAGGCGACAGTGCTAACCACTACGCCACCTGTTACTAAGAATTTCTTGTCCTATTTGGCAGATAAGTTTGCTTTTTTCAAGAAAAAAATCCCTAAAACTAGCAAAAATGATCTATCATTAGAACAAGAATGTTAATGCTTAAAATATTAGTTAAATTTGATTAGAAATAAGCTTAATAATAATTTCTTTTTTTGTAATCATATTCTAAGAAAGTTTAAATAAATTTAGTTTTATTCAAGATAAAGATAGATTTTTTGCCGAAGGTTCACTGGCTGTACTAAATTGCCTGTAGTTACGAATTATGCAATGGTGCCCTGTGATGATCTAGTTGCACCTGGTGTCAGCTCTAGGACCGATTAAATGGGGGGACTCGTGTCCTACAGCCTCACAAGTCATGACTGCTACTCAACAAGTCAAATTATCTGTCGTCATATTAGTTCATCTTTATTTAACAGAAACATTTAGTTTTTTTTTTGGTACATGTATGTACATGAATTGTTTTCACCTTATTCAAGCTCTCTTTCCTTTTATCAAAATCTCAGATGAGCTTGCACAGTCTGACATTGCTTTATAAACCCAGACCAATCAGAGACTGCAAGAAGGCTGATTCTGATTGGCTGGTTCCGAATCGCAAGAAAATAGCCAATCAGAAGTAACCATCTTCCAGCATTTCTTCTTCAATTAAAAGATGTTGAAAAAGTGTCATAGTCGTTAGCACTGTGGACTCGTACCTCCCCGGTTGAGGGTTTGATTCCTGCCTCTGGTCTCTGTGCTTGGAGTTGGCATGTGGTCCCCATGCTTGGTGGGTTTTCTTTAGATACTCTGGTTTCTTCCCAAACTCCAACGACATGCAGATTAAATGTGTGCATGTTTGTGCCCTGTGATGGATTGGCACCCTGTCAAGGATGTACCGCGCTCAGTGCTCCGAGTCCCCTGGGGCAGGCTCCAGGCCTCCTGTGGCCCTGTACAGAATAAGTAGTATAGAGAAATTAATAAGTAAGTATTATTCTTTTCCTATATTTTTTCAGGTATTATAATTATTAAAATGTGTTAATTAAAAATATATGTTGTTTATGATCGATGGATGGGTGATTATTGGTGGGACAAGGCTATCTGGGCCCCGATGATTTCTAGGATCTGTGCGGTCAGACGCCCATACATTACAGGAAAGGAGGTTTGACACCTTTAGATGTGACTAAAGTGTCATAGGAATTGTGACTTAATTAATTAATTAATTAATTAATTTAATTTAATTGCAAACCTCTTTCCATATTACTCATCTTTAGTGTGTGTCTTTGCATGTACATGAGTGTGTGTAGCAGATGTTAAACTCCACTAAGCTGAGCCAGTCTAACGCTCAGCTGGCCAGATTTGAAATCTGCTGTAGTCTGGATTGCCAGATAATGCAGCTGGTATGAGATTAACTAAAAAAATCTACATGTGAGTGACAGATACAGTTGGGGTTGATTCTTACGGGGATTACTTTGCTCTACTTTTCCTCTGTGGAGTTAGGGATGACATGCTGCTCCAAGCAGCATGTATATATATATAAAATGCACCAATGCACATGAGACCACTGGAGACGGGCTATTTTAAGGAAATCCTTTTTTTATTTATTTTATTTTATTTTATTTATTTATTTATTTTACATAAATTGGTAATGCTAAATACTGAAGCTTATTCACCCGTCTTTATACCGATCCTCAATATTAAATCCATTTTGGATGTTTATTACTGTACAGTATATACGATATAAAATTGCATTTGGACACTTCACAGCCTGCATGAATGTAATATTTCTATGTCTGTTATTCAAAAAATGGCATGTAATCTGATTTCTGTGTATTGCATCATTATTTCGTACTGGAGGAACAAAAATGTTACAATCCAAAGTGGAGAGAATTCAATCATCCTTAATTATTCACATGCTGATTAGAACTTGAGCTCAGGCTTATGGGTCATGCAATTTGGCATACTTAAGTACACTTCTAAGGGGGCCTTTTGTCCACTTGCTGATCTAAATTTGTCCGTTTAGCTATGGGCCGAAGAGCACAAGAACAGAAAACCGAGACGTAGTATTGAGATTCAAAAAGATGTCCTGGATTCTGCATTTGATTTTGATGCAAGCAGACAGTCTGTGTGATTTCCAACAGCATGCCGCTTTAGGTCATCACTGTTCCCATCTTTGTTCTAGTCTTCCTGGAAGTCAGTGTGGAACAAATCTAAGTTGTTAAGACTGATTACATGGAAGGCATACTTGTATGTGTCTTCCATTACTGTAGCCAATCTACAACTTCTAGCTCCATCATTGTGTGATCATCATGAATAAATTTGCTGTGGGCTTTTTAGTCCAAGCCTGCTGAGTATAAGATCATAATAATCACTGTGCTTTGATGTGTAGCCTCAGACAGTTCCAGACTAGCCTGGTGTCAGCTCTGTGAGATGAACCATGAAGAGAGGGACTTGGGAGGGAGGCACTGCTGGTGTCAGTAAGACAGTGGGGGAAAGGAACGCATTATTTCTTGTGGGGCATTGGGGGGAAAAAAAAACAGCACTGGCTGTGGCAGTAAGACAGAGAGAGAGAGAAAATTATTGGTACTTAGACAGTGGAGAAAAAGGCAGCAAATTTGTCAGTGAGACAGTGTAATCAGTCAGGATTATTTTCAGTGAGACAGCAAAGAAAGGCACAGCCTTAGAGGCAGTGAGACAATGTGGGAGAAACAGGATTATTGGTGGTGAGACTGTGGAGAACAAGACATCATTAGTAGAGCTGTGAATCACAAGTAGACTGTTGGTTTGATTTAATTTGTCTTTTGGCCATTTTGACTTTTTTTTTTTGAAAATTTGAAAATTTTCGCCATAGGTTATTGTCTATTTTTGTCTCAAGCAGCTACAGGATATAAGTTTAAAGACATTAAAAACTACTACAAGTATTTAATAAATATTGAAATGCTACAGTAGATAACTTGTGTTGTTGATTATTTAAACGTCTTAAATGTCTCATAAAAAGCAATAAACTTTTTTTTTTTCCCTGCCAGTCTTCTGCTCCGTACT
Organism: Leiocassis micropogon; assembly: GCA_028565275.1. Classification (NCBI taxonomy): domain Eukaryota; kingdom Metazoa; phylum Chordata; class Actinopteri; order Siluriformes; family Bagridae; genus Leiocassis; species Leiocassis micropogon. The sequence continues at coordinate 7,234,729 of JAOVVA010000032.1, read as the reverse complement.
CCAGTTCAGTAAATGGTGGTATTACACCAACCACACATAAACTCAAAAGAAGAAAAATTAATTCAGATCGGCTTAAAGTACCCTGCGAAGTACAATGCACAGTGTATTCAGCCATGTTAAGTGCAATTCCAACCCGCACGGAGGGAAACTGCTCAGTTTAAAGGGAACCATGAAGGTGTGTAGAGGGTCTTCACTTCACCGAAAGTGGACGTGCAAAATTTCCCATCAGCCTTACTGGAGCGTTATAAAAAAATGGAGCTTGTAAAGGGATTTATAGATCTATTATTAATATTATATTATAATATTAGAACATAATAAAAAATGTGACACAATAAATGTATATTATTACATATTTTAAATATTAAATTAATTAAATCATTTATTCAGGAGTTTTACACATTTCGCAGTTTAAAATTTCCGCAGCAGCAGCAACAGGTATTCGCGGTGCTTATGTTACCAGGGTAACGAACGGAAGAAGTGACGTCTGTGCTAGTGACGTTGCAGGGTGGAATTTTGTTGATAGAAGTTCCCTTAGCTGACATTGAGACAGAAGCAAAGCCAAATAACAGTATTTGGAGCAAAAGACACACAGAGAGACCAGAAAGAGAGACCAAAAGACTTGTACCAGTGGGGAAAGCAGAGGAGCTAATGTTAGCGCTGGAGCGACTCAGTAAGAACAGTATAGAGGTGCATATATAAGCCCATCTCTACAGTGAACCTCTTGCTATACACACACACACACACACACATGCATACACATACTAAAGAGGTTGTTTCCTGTCAAATGGGAGAACGTGTCAACAGAGCTAATTGTTTGACGTTACAAAGCGATTGTAGGGATTTTATAGCCTTTTCACAGTCAGGGGGAAATTAAGCCATTTTTCAAAGATGGCTGCATTCCAGTCACATTTCATGCCTTTGGGAGAGGGCTTCTAAAAATTATTTACTCTCCATTTGCCCTAATGTGTGGAATTCAATGAAGCCTTATATAATTTCAGTCTGTCTCAAAATAAGAGCGTCTGAATAATCATCAGCACTTAGTGCTATTAACGACTGGTGGCTAGTCAGAGAGATCGCGGGTGGGCAGCATGCTCACTGCTTTTGGAGAGAGAGGGTCAGGTATAAGAATAATTTATCAATAATTGTATATCCTACATTTTGGGGTCATAGTAAAGTGTTGATGAAAGTAGATAGCCATACAGTACACCATGGTTTTTAGTAACTTTGGTTTTATTTTTTTTCTCTTTTAAAGTTCAACATTTTGTAACACACTATGGGGAATAATTCATATAATTAAAAAAGCATTAGTGGCTGCTGTAACATCTGGCTTCATATGAGATCTTTTTTTTTTATCTACACAAAAAGTATATTTGCAGAGAAACATTGATTCCTTCATGTTGGAGAAAAATATATATATATACACACACACATATACATATATATATATATATATATATATATATATATATATATATAGTAACAGTTT
>JAOVVA010000032.1:7212115-7224417 GCA_028565275.1 Leiocassis micropogon | reverse complement strand
TGCTCAAGATGCTCTCGATTGTCCCTCTATAGAAGGTGGTGAGGATTGGTGGTGGAAGCTGGGCCCTCCTCAGCCTTTTCAAGAAGAAAAGACGTTCTTGGGCTTTCTTGTGCAGAGAGCTCGTGTTGAGGGACCAGATGAGGTTCTCCTCCAAATGGACACCCAGGAATTTTGTGCTCTTGACAATCTCCACAGTGGAGCCGTCGATGTTGAGCGGAGAGTGATCGTTCCGTGTCCTCCTGAAGTCAACAAGCATCTCTTTTGTCTTATCGACATTTAAAGACAGGTTGTCCCAGTGCTCATTGTGGTGGTGTTGGAGGTGCAGTTCCCAATCCGCACTGACTGTGGCCTTTTGGTCAGAAAGTCCAGGATCCAGTTACAGAGGGAGGTGTTCAGGCCCAACAGGCTCATGATTGTATTGAATGCTGAACTGAAATTTATGTACAGCATTCTAACTAAGTGTCCTTATCAAGGTGTGTCAGTGCCAGGTGGAGTGTGGTGGAGATGGCGTCATCCGTCGAACGGTTTGAACGATACGCAAACTGCAGTGGGTCCAGTGAGGGGGGCAGCAGGGTCTTGATGTGTCTCATGACGAGCTGCTCGAAGCACTTCATGATGATGGGTGTGAGTGCAACAGGACGGTAGTCATTGAGACAGGACACAGAGAACTTCTTCGGCACAGGGACGATGGTGGTGAAGCATGTGAGAATGAAGGCGTCCTCAGAGAGATGTTGAAGATGTCGGTGAGAACATCTGCCAGCTGTTCTGCACATTCTCTGAGCACTCTGCCTGGGATGTTGTCTGGTCCAGCAGCTTTATGTGGGTTGACTCGTTGATGCGTAAAGTTTTTCCCACATCAGTGTGAGACATAGCACCTGGCCGTTCGGAAGAGGGGTGGTCTTCCTCGCAGTCACATCGTTCTGCAATTGGCTTTATTATACTGTACATCTGCATTCTAGTGACTCACGCAGTTGGAGTGTTGAGGGTTTGAGCCCTGCCATTGCCAGGTTTGGGTCCTTGGGCAAAGCCTTTAACCCTATGCCCATAACCATATGTCCAGCCACTGGGTCTGCAAAGTATCCTCAGTTCCATTCTCAAACCTCGGAGAAATTGGTGGGTTGTGGCATTCTGTGTGGCCATGTTGGATAAATTCCTCTTTTTTTCACTTTTTCAGATGAGATTAATTAATCCCCAGCGCTCTCTCTCTCTCTCTCTCTCTCTCTCTCTCTCTCTCTCACTGATGTCATATATCAGTCTGGGCGTGTGTGAGCATTTGTATCAGGCACTATCTATGATCTTGATGCATCTGAGTATTTAAAAGCCTTCTTCTGTTCTGTGTGTTGTATATCACTGTGGTAACAGGTAGAATGTGCAGATGATAGGCTGATAGAGACCTCCATCAGCCACAGGGCTATCAGACACGATCACTGCTGACGCCCTCATTACGAGCCGAGATTTGTGTGTGTGTGTGTGTGTGCGTGTTCGGGAGGCCGAAGGGGGGGTTATATGGGGCTAGAGGGAGTCTTGTTAGCTGAGGAGAGAACATATAATTTAGGCCTGAATTAACGCCTGATTTTAATGGGATGACTTGCAGGCAGATGACATGAAAGTGTGTTCTATTTTTAGCATCACTGAGCGACTATGTAGGTAGAACAGGACGTCTTTTGCCAGCTCTCAATCGCCATTTCCATAACCGCTACACACACATACACAGACACATGCATACTGCTACTTTGAATAGTGCCCTTCTGCAAGACCACTGTCCTCTATCCACTAGAAATCACATGGTTGTATGGGTCAGTCTGATAATTTACTGTTGCCCCGTAAAATGAGGAGGTCACACATGAATTGTAAAGTGACCAAAGGTGTGCTACAGCTGGCTCAAAGGCTCCTGCTGAGTCTCCAAGCTGTGACAAGTTTGCTTTTCGTAAAACTGCACCGCACAAGCATAATTCTTGTATGTTTTTTTTTTTTTTTCAGAATTCAATGCTGTTTTGAGCCTGGTACATTCGGTCAAATATGAAAGCTGTTTTTAAACCCAGGTGCAGTCCACGGAACAAAAAACGGCAGTTCACTTCACGTGAACTCAGGTGAAAAATAAACATTCATAAAAATGCTGAATGATACCTATTGTCTTGCTTTTTGCAAAAATATGCGCGCACAGCATATGTGATTTATTGAGCTGCGGTTTGGAAGGGACTAGTGTGTATCTGTTAAAAAAAAACAACCTGTGACGAACATCTAGAAATTATCCTGAGATGAAAGAATTAAGGCCGGTAGTAAAAGCCCCCCTTTTTATGGAAGTGGGATCGATGACAGCATTAATAACTCTTTTCAGACATTGTACTTGTGTTGCATTGGGCACTGAATACATTGGTTCTCCTGCATGCTTTATTTTGGTATAAGACAATATACTGGAACACTTAAATTTGGCGGCATGGTGGCTTAGTGGTTAGTAGTGTTGTTTTGCACCTCCAGGTCCTGGGTTCGATTCCCATGTCAGGTCTGTGTGCATGGCATTTGCAGGTTCTCCTCATGCTTGGTGGGTTACCTCCCATAGTCCAAAGACATGGAGATTAGTCTAATTGGTGTTGCCAAATTGCCTGTAGCGTGCGAATGTTGACCGGAGGTCTTACCATGGTTGTACAAATACAATGGTCCCTGGTTGGACTACAGAAGTTCCTAGATGGATGATCATTTCGACTTTATTAAAAGCTTTCATCTGCCTATTCCCAAAATGAATCTTAATTCGAGTAAAAACAAAAAACAATATAAATAATATATAGTTTATTATATATCTATATCTATATCTATACTGTACATACTCACACACATTGTCACACATTTAGATGAACATTTACTAGAGTCTCAGACCTCTATATTTGTGTACAACTATAATTGAAACCCTAGAGGCAGGACATCGATTGATCAAACTCTCCCCTCTCATTAAAATGTGTGTGTGTGTGTGTGTGTGTGTGTGTGTGTTTGTAATTTTTACAAAGGGATTTATTTTCTCATTAATTATTATTTTTTTCTTTTTACAACACTATATTATTATTTTGGTCAGAAATCTGAGAGCAGAGCATCAACATTTCAGCATCAGCCTGTACATATCACATTATGATGGGGAAAAATATAATAGAATATTTGCCATTACATTGGTGCAGTGGGTGAGTGGTGCCATGTCACAGCTTCAGGGTCCCTGCTTTAATGCTCATCTCAGGTTACTGTCTGTATGGAGCTTCTTTTCATGATTGTGTGAGTCTCCTTTGCTTCTCTGGTTTCCTCGGAAAAACATGTAGGTGGACTGGCTACACTAAAGTTGCCTTTAGGTGTGAATGAGTAAGGAAATACATCTGTTTTGATGGCCTGGCACACTGTCCAAGGTGTACGCTCACCTTGAAGATATAATATTTGCCAACCAGTCATGTCATCATAATGGTAGAATATGGAAATGAGGGCTTCGAGTTTGATCATGTAACCTGTGATAATATATTCTGTTTCAGAAGGAACCTGATTTTTTTTTTTACCCGCTATAGCAATGCATGCCTTGACACTGCTCCACATACTGTATATAAAAATCAATGGCAACAAATCCTGACAATGTGGTGACATTTCCAAAATGAAAACAACCGACAAATACTCTTCATTTTCTCGGTGACAAGTGTTTATTTGACATTTCACTTTTAATAAATCATTTTAAATACATTTCAGATGCAATGACAAGACATATGGGATTGGTGGTGGTGTTGTTTTTAAGGAAACTTTTAAACTGGTTTCTTATTCGATTGTCAAAGAATATGTCTTGTGAAGTTTGGTGAAAGGTGAATGTTTAGTGCATTTATTCAGCAAGGTTATGGACTTGCAACTTATCTTAAAGTAGTCCGCTAAATCGAGGTTCATTCAATTACTTGCATGATAGCAGGTGCTATCAGTGAGGTGTGTGATGTTCAGAGTGCAGCACTAAGTATTTTAGCATTCTATGAAAATGAGCCCATAATTAATTAAAGACAGTAAAGCGTTTTTGCTCACAGCTAGACAATTAATTTCCTTCATTGGTGGCTATTATTCAGTGGCTGTAAGATTATGAATGGATGTAAAAGCACACAGTCTGGGGCACAGTGCAGTTAATCACCAAAGCTGTTTGGCTTAAGAGCATTTGACTCACACAGAGAAAGGCGGGAGGGGAGTAAAAAAATAGAAAGGGAAGACAGAAAATGGCGCGATTGTGCATCATTGGTTCATGGCTTTCCGTGGAGTCTTTTGTACATTTTTGTGCTTTATGACCTTGTCAGATCCTGGTTTGCTCTGTCACATCTTCCTTATTCACTCATTCACCTCCACTCACTTTTGGGGCATTTCTTTGCAATAAACTAATTTAAATCAAAGCTTTACAATGAAGTCACACCTGGGAGGTCTTGTTGTCTCTCTTAAAGATAAATAGATTTGCTTTGCTGATATGCACCAGGCTTAATTATTGAAAATACAAAAAATCTTAAAATCTGTTTTTATCTTCTAACAGCGCTTTATTAAAATATTCTGGATTTGTAAAGAGCAGGATGATTTTAAGTACAGCTTCCATCTCTATTTGAGTGAATACTTATGATTGAACACCAATACAAGGCCAAAGCGACATAGAAGAAACATTTTCTGGCCTTCTTTTATGTCGGCTAGCATCCTCTGCCTCTTTTTTGTATTTCTGTATTCAGGAAAAAAAATATATTTATTTATTTATGGTTTTTTTTTTTTAGAACAGCGGTTTCTGTGGTATTTTCATGCTTGCCCCATCTCTGATTGGCATCTATGCATTGGTTGAGTGAGGGTGTCAAGTGGCATCAAGTGTGCTCCCTTGGGAAGCAGCCATGTCTGCTCAGGGAAAACGACAACCCGCTGCGGCTGCATTCAAAACCACTTAATGTACCTAAGATATTATTTGCTACCACACATACTATTACATCGTTATTATTAGGCAAAACTATAAGCACACTCTGGATACTGTTTCATGTGTATACAGTTGCTGAAGCCTCCTGAAGAATGATAATGCCCCTCCTTCGCTGGGGATCATGCTGGTCTCTAGCACCTGCCTGTCTTATTATTTACATTCCTACAGTAGCTGTTAGTGAGCATTTTTATAGTGTTTAGTTTTTAGATTCCTTTTCTGTGCTTTGAAGGGAATTCTTTTTCCCTCCCAAACTAATCACTGTTTCCTGCATCTTTAGTATAACTGCCATTGGCACTGATTTGCACAGACAGTATTGAGAAAAGAATGGAAAACCCTTTTATTTGAAATTAATGAAAGCCTAAAAGCAACATGATGTATCAGAGATTAAAAAATTGAATTGTCAGTTTTTTAAACACTGAAGCCCTACATACTTGTACATCTTCAATAAGTGCTTTATCGACAGATTAGCAGTCTATCTTTGAAACGCTGGACTTGAAGCGAATACATACCCTAGATGGGATGTCAGTTCTTCTGCATAACGCTGGGAAGAAATCGTGTGAAACCAGTCCACTTGCTGGGAGGTAGGAGGAAATCAGAGAACCTGGAGGAAGCCCATGTACACCTAGGGAGAACATGCAAATCTCCCAACAGACAGTAACCCAAGCTCAGAATCAAACCATGGACCCTGCAGCTATGAGGTGGCAAAGCTACTGTACCGAATGCTGAAATGTAAGTTATTTCTTCTTTTTGGTTTTGTGCTATCCATTTGATCTCGGATAAAAACTAAAGCACTAAAGAGAGGGTTACATGAACATTTCATGAAGCAATTAATTTGCTTTCTAAAAGGAGGAAAAATGTAGAGATTTGATAAAAAAAAAAGAATTTTACAGAAATATAAAAGTACAGTAGGTTGCACATAAAGTGGGATTCACTTTCATCCAGCAACTGTCCTTAGATTTTCACTGGAAATAACTTGTGTCAACATTTAGTAATCACTATTAATCATTAGTTGCACATTATTTATGCACTAAAAAGTACTAAAGTACTAGAGTTTTAAATGATACTATACCCAGAGGTGGTTCTAGAGTTGAGGAGGCCCTAGGCAAACTTTGCAGCCGGGGCTCTCCAACCAGCATTCATCACTATTGTCTTATAAATAATTTATAAATAACTTTTTTTCAGCCCTAAGAGGCCCTCTATTGTCCCGGGGCCCCAAACAGTTGCCAGCCTTGCCAATTAACAAGTAGTGTCTCTGACTAAATGGGCATTTTAAAAAATGTATACTGTTACAGTATTATTCGTATGTCTGTATGGCCTTACTAATAGGGATATGTCTCTTTAAGTATAGCACAGAGAGCAGTGCTTTGTGTGTGTAGTGAAAAAAAAACAAAAAAACTCACTGGGTTTGTAATATGAGCTGCCACAGGAGCCGTGAATTGAGTCGTGAGCAATACAAGAGAAAGTGAAGCCCTCCTTTGTTTTATTCAGAGACGACTTGAAGAGATGGCTACGGTAAAAAGGCAGCCCGAAGTGAAATCTGGAGATATTTCAGTTATAAAGTGGGCGAAAAAGATGAGCGTCTAAACACAGCAGCACTGCTGTGCACACACTGTTTTAAAGTGTGGTAGAGTTTGTTTTATACTGGGACATTCACTGCACATTTGCACATTTTCTCGTCTATTACATAAGAAACAAAACACGGTGGGATATTAATGCGTATTGTTTTACTCTGGAGTGGACAGAGAAATGAGTACAACTGAATATATTTTTACCTTTTATGACCTTTATACTTAGCAATGGAGCAATGGAGTGTCTATATACAGTATATACACACACACGCACACCAATCAGCTATAACCAGAGGTGGGTAGGGTAGCCAAAAATTGTATTCAAGTAAGAGTAACTGTACTTTAAAATAATATTAGTCAAGTAGAAGTAAAAAGTAGGCATCCAAAATATTACTCAAGTGAGAGTAAAAAAGTATTCGGTAAGAAGTCTACTCAAGTACAATCGTAATGTCAATCGTAATCGTAATTTTTTTTTTTTCTACAGTAATTCTGTACTAAAGTATTCTTATAAATTCATAGACTGTTAAAGTAAAATTTATATGTACAATTAAAGTTAACATATAATCACACAAACATGAAAAAAGCATTCTAAACTCATCGCAAGATCGTACACTAACCGCAAGATCCCACTAGTAGCAGCATGGATTTATGGGCGTTCCGTAAAATTAGAGAAAGATGTGGAAACTTTTGTTTGCACATGTGCATTGAGCGTATGTAGGGCGGTCTCACAGGTAGGATGAATTTATAGAACACCGGCTGGATTTTTTTTTCCCACTATGCCTGACCTGATTGGTCAAACGGATTCATGTGATTATTGTTGCTGCGTCTGATTTGTGAAACAGTCATGTGGTAGATCTTAGAAAAGTTACAAGTCGAGTGGAGCCGAAGGTAGCGGAGTAAAAGTAGTGTTTCTTCTTCTACAAATCTAGTAAAAAGTATGGTGCAGTAAAACTACTCATAGAAATACATGTTTTCAAAAAGTTACTCAAGTAAATGTAAGAAAGTAAATGTAACTCGTTACTACCCACCTCTGGCTATAACATTAAAATCATGAACTTTACTCCCAATATTCTGTAGGTTCCTCTTGTGCCACCAAAACAGCTCTGACTCCACAAGGCATGACTCTACAAGATCTCTGTAGGTGTGCTGTTGTGTCTGGCGCCAGGATGTTAGGAACAGATTGTTGCAAAGTGGAGCCTCTATAGATCAGACTTGTATGTCCGGCACATTTCATGGATGCTAGATTGGACTGAGATCTGTGGAATTTGGAATCCGGATCAAGAACCTAGAACTCTTTGCCTGCTAAACAAACTGCTATTTGTTTCTGTGAACAGAAATCAAATTTAATGGTTTGCACCATATTATACTATATCACATCAAAGACGATTAATTTGTTTTTAAATAATCAAATGATATGACACAAACTAGTTCTAGATTTTGATAAGTACAGTATAATCAGTCTCATCAGAAGGTTTTCTAGATACAAGATCTCAAAACATTCAGTTAACTACAGAAATGCTTCCCTTTTACTTCCCAAGAATGTTATTGAGAGACATTCCCTTCGGAGCACTGAATGCAGACGTTCAGAGAACATCCTGAGGACATTTTATTTATAACTAAAAACAATGTGTTTATTTATTTTTTCCTGTGGATGGCTGTATCAGCAGCAAGGACTTGAGCTTGGATATACAGATGACAGGGCGAGCATACAGCTGGTACCGACAATTAATTACGCGTAGCTGGTAAGGACGATAAATCTAATTCACAGCAGAAGTACCCAGGAGAACATCCTGGAAAACGTTCCATGAAAACGTATACTATGATGTTCAGGGTGGGACGTTTCTGGGAACGGTAAAAAGGGACAAAGAATGAACATTTCCTGAAGGTTATATTCACGTCTGATTCGGAATGTTATACTGGAACCAAACTGGGACCTTTAGTAAACATCAGTAACGTCCTAATAACATTCCACAGGGAACGTTCGCTTGGGGACCAAAGATGAAGTGATGAAAAGTATCAAAATTCATGACGGTATCAGTATTAAAACAAAACTTTTGGTATAGTGACAACACTAGTAATCACTAAATAGGATATAGATGCAGTAGATGGAAAATAGATTCAAACATGCTGGAGAATTTCTTTCAGATGTTTTGCTTAACTTAATTTACTTATAGATTTTAGATTTTTCAGAAATTGACTAACTGACTGTTCTGACTGATTCTAAACTTAATGTTTGCATGAGCCAGGCACTGGGTGGGGTGTGAAGTCGTGTAGAGAGTCCTTTAGTAGGCACGTCTAAATGCCTCCAGTGACCCAGACAGTCTGTTCACCTCTAGACGTTATGCGATTTTAATCAAATACATGGCAAGCATGATGAATGAGGTCATTGAATTGTCATAACCATATTCTATGTGCTCTCTTGCACACTACTGGAGTTAGTGTGTGTGTGTGTGTGTGTGTGTGTGTGTGTGTGTGTGTGTGTGCGCGTGCACTTTTCATTGCACAGAATTAATATCGATCATAGAAACTAAACTTATGAGTCAGGGAAAACACAATATTACGTATTTGCCTGCAAGGATCTATAATTGTAGCTGAAGCTGCAACACTGTACAAAATGTGTGTGGTGGAAGGAGGAAGTGTGTGCGTATGTGTGTGTATGTGTAAATATGCATCATTTACTGATGGCATTAGCGGGACAGCTGTAATCGGAACCCGTCTGTTGGAAGCTCGTGATCATTACTGAGTCCAGAGGGAGCGAAAAGTACTTTAAAGCACATACACACACATACACACACACACATTACACTTCACGTAAATGAATACTCATGGAAGGGATTTTATTATGCCATTAACAGTTAATTTGAGTCTGTAATTAAAAATATCCGTCAGGCCAGAATGAGCCAATCGGCCTTCCTTTGGGAGGATCACCTTGCCAGGGACAATACCACAGATGAACACGAAACAAGATAGAGAGAGAGAGAAAGAGAGAGAGAGAGAAAGTGATAGAGACAGAGGGAGAGAGAGAGAGAGCACTGGTGCATATAAAATGTGTGTGGTTGTTTAGAGGATACGCATCCATAAGCAGATGATAAACTCGAGCTTGTAATATGTAATGTGGGTGTCACATTTGGCTGCAATGTTTGGTGTGTGTGTGTGTGTGTGAGAGAGAGAGAGAGAGAGAGAGAGAGTTATGACCTTTTTCTATGCTGTTCTGCTGTGGGGCTCATTAGTGTGTGTGTTCACTTATTACCATTCTCCTGTTGTCCCTTGCCTTCCTGACATGCATAACACGGCTTTCAGGCTGTCTGAGAGAGAGACAGAGAGAGAGAGAGAGAGAGAGAGAGAGAAAACATGCAAATTCACAGTACAGGAAGGATATGACACCTGCAAGACATGGTGACAGAAGCAAGCACATGAAGAAGAGTGTGTGTGTGTATGTGTGTGTGGTTGCTGCTTAGCACCATGGTCAAACACACTCTATAACAAGTGCAGTGCAGTGTAGTGTCCTCTAGTACAGCCCCGAATTAAAGCTCTAAACATGTTTTCTAATGGTAATGTTGTTGAATTATGCAGATCAACTTACTATATAAGGGTGTTTCTGAACATTTGGAGACAATTAATAACATATTAATCGCCCACCCTCATGCAGTGACTGTTTAATTTGTTATATAACGAATTGCACAACACATTTTAACAGTTTATAGTTGAATATGTGTTGCGCAATGTCAGAGATACAAGTTATTTTGTTACCTGTGTTACAGCTGTGATAAACAATCATTGCATCATGAGCCTCTCATTCTGTCTTGCTTTGCTAGATCATTTGCTCTTGTTCTCCTCTCGTGATTGCTTGCTCTCTCTCTCTCTCTCTCTCTCTCTTTTCTTTCTCTCTCTCTCTATCTCTCTGTCCATCTTCTTTTTTGAAAAAATGCAGCCATTTTACTCCAAAAACGAAAGAAAGCTTAAACTCCATTTTCCAGAGACTTTCCAGTGCTTGGCAAAGCCTTAAAATGGTCGCAACTACGACTCCTTACATCTATCCCTCCTTCCATCCAGCCATAAGTCTACACTGCCTGTCCTGTGTAGGGGTCTGGAGCCTTAAACACACAAGCTTGGGTACATACTGGATGGAGCCAACATTGATACCAAGACTTCTTCCATGACTATTTAATAAATGTCTTTATCAACAACAAAAGTCACCTTAATTTATCCTATATATCAAGTTGTTCACATCAATCTGGGACTTAAGGCATCAAACCAATTGAGCTTGCAGAAGACTTCAAGCACTGTAAAGTAATGAGACTCTTAACTGCAATAATAAATTGGTATGGTCTAAACATTTTAAAGATGAATGAATGACGTTCATTCATCATGAATGACGATGATGCCAGCTGACTTGGTTCGGAGGCCATAGCAGTCATTCCCATGAACATTCAGCAAGTGGAACGTCTGATCCTTGAAAATCGGTCAAATTGTCCACTCACCCAAATTCTGGAAGAGGCGCGTCTGTCTGTGGATTTGTGGAGTGTAATTATCAAAAGAGAGAGGACCATTTTTATCTCAGGGGCTTGGCCACAGATCTGAGTTTGAGTAAAGTGGACACTCCGTACGTGGCGTGCCAAGAAAATTACCGTAACAAAAGATTTGGACCAACTGAACAGTGGACCACTGTTCAGTTCGTACCCTGTTTTCTTGGTCTTGTTTCTTCTTTGCTGTTTTTGTAGCTCCAGATGGAAATGTACACCTTATTATGCGGTTCCCATTTTTAACTAAGTCCCATTGTTGAGTTCTCTGCATTCAGACCCTGTGGTTAGAACAACTCTCAGTGTTTAAACAACCGGTCTACAAAATGGTTAGAAACTTTGACGACATCAGACACCTTGAACTGCAGTTTGTGTTTTTCAATTTATCTTTGTGATTTCTTTGTGTTGGAGAACGATATGAACCTGCTTATATGTGTCATCCTGATGCGGCAGTGCTTAGTAACCACAAAAGAAAAGAAAAGCCACTTGTGAGGGAAAATAGTGCATGCAATTCCTCTAGAGGTTCATTATAAAAAAGAGCTGTTTCTTTATGTGGGTGTTAAAAAAAGGAGAACAGCGACAGAGAAAAAGAGCAAGACAATAAACGTTACATCTGTGGGTGTCCATTTTACAGTCTTTTGATTATTATTTCTTTAAAATATTTAGTATAGCCATAAAAGATTTGAACATTACCACACCTGCACATTCATTACCACACCCTCACCATCATTACTGCATCCTCACCCTCATTACCACACCCTAACTCTGATAATCACACCCACACACTCATGACAACCCCCTCAACCTCACACCCATCCTCACACCCTCATGACCACACCCACACTCTCATTACCACATCCTCACCCTCATTATCACATCCACACTCTCATTACCACACCCTCACCCTTATTACCACACCCTCACCCTCATTACCACATGCCCATCCTCACTACCACACCCTCACCCTCAGTGCCACACCATCACACTCCACATACACACACCCTCATGAACATACCCACACGCTCATTGTCACATGCCCACACCATCATTGCCACATGCCCATCCTCATTCCGACACCCACATTATTACACCCTTGCCCTTATATCCATGGCCAGATTCTTAGATCTCACCCACACTTTCATTACTATACCCTCACATGCCACACACATGCTCTCATTACTACGCCCTCACATGCCACACACACACACACACACACACACACACACACACACACACACACACACACACACACACACACATTAGCCTTCTTTC
>JAOVVA010000032.1:7189607-7204554 GCA_028565275.1 Leiocassis micropogon | reverse complement strand
GAATTAAAAACAAAAAAATATAGCGATTGAATTATTTATAAACTATGCTATTAGAACTGATGATGATGATGATGATGGTAATGATGATGATGTGTAAGTGTGTAATGAAAGGCACACACATTTTCTGGCATTAGGCAGAATCAGTAGTAATCACATTCTGTTGGCACAAGTATTAACCACTGGAAAGTCACCAGAGCAAACGCGGACAATTATTATGTATAATTACATACAGTAAATAAAGCTCTCTTCTCCTCTCTTCTTTTCTCTTCTCTTCTCAGTGGGTTCTCTGTACTTTCAATAATTCATAAAAAAAAACTTTCGAATTTTCCCCCTGCCCCAGAATCTGTGCAACTCAATCATAAATGTTTTAGCACATGTGCACACACATACTAACAAATAAAACCCCATACACACACTACGCTTCTGAATTATGCAGATCTTTTACTGACATACAGTAAAAATTACTTTCAGTATGCTATGTTTATATCACAGTCTTAACCTTAGCAAATTTTTGCCTTTTATAGTTTCAGTTTCTGTAACTTTAATTCATTTATTACTTGTGTAGACTATACTATAACTCACCACACGTTCAAATGTTAGACTTTAAGAATACTTTTATCATGTTAAGAGGTTAGCTAACTAGCATTGGTAAAACTCTAACCGTCTAGCTAGCCCAAGGTTGTATTATCGTTGTTTAACGAACGTTTCATCATTCGAAAATTTTGAACTTTTTAGCTGTTCCAAAAATAAAGGGATGTTTTTTTTTTTTATCAGTTAGCATTAGCTAGCAGCACGGCTATATTCAGTGTGCTGCTGAAAGTCTACTGTTGACTTTGAAGATGGAATGTTCTCTTGTGTGCGTGTTGACATTGTGACATAAATTTTTATGAGAACTTAGACCATTTTACTTTGGTTTGTTGAATTACTATATTGTACTGTAAAAACTTTATTGTAAAAATGTACTGAAATGTACTGTATATGAACTTCAACTGTTCCGAATATAATCCCCGTCACTTTAACACTGGTAGCAGTTTTTGACACGTTGATTTAACGTTATGCGTCAACTGTTAAATTACCCATGCAGAAGGTTTATTTAAGGGTACAATAAAACACACAAACGATAAAAACATTGTTTCATTACTAACCGTAAACCACAAATCGTTTTCAGTAGTAGCATGGATTTATGGGTGGGTGCTAAAGCAGCGGAGCATGGCGTATTTTTTTGGTCTGCCTATGCGTGGTGATCGTGGGTAGAAGATAGTGATGGGTAGGTCGAAATTACAAACCACCATTATACCTGTGAAGATGTGCACCTGCTTTTCAGTTACATGAATAGTAATTGAACAAACTAATCCTGAAAACACAACACACATGAACACGCACACACATTCAAAAACACTTTTGAACTACACAGAGCTGCAGACATTCCCTTTTGAGTCATGTTTGGAAGGTTACCAGGGCCACAATTTTTATACTGGGAGTGTTTTGGAACTAACTTGTGGGTGGAAAATTTGTAGGGCCAGTTTCTGGTTGATTCAATGATTTTTATTTTGTGTGTGTGTGTGTGTGTGTGTTTGTGTGTTTGTGTTTGTGTGTGTGTGTGGTTATTGAAAAGTAGTCGGGGTGGAAATTTTGCTGAGACCTGACAACTCTACATGGCTATACCAGGGCCTGACTAGAAAGCTAATATACAATATACAAAGTATACAATATACAAAGCTAATGTACAGTTTAGCTCTTGTTTCAATATATTCTACTAAGAATCTAAAAGGTTCATTAAACCGTTGTGTCATTAGTAGGTTCCTGAACTGAAGCCACATATTCACTCCCTCGTCTATACTGCTTTATCCTGTATACACAGTCATGGGGGACCTGGAGCCCATCCCAGGAGACTTAGAGCATGAGGCAGGGTACACGTTGGAGGTGATGCCAATCCATCGCAGGGCAAACACATTCACATGCTCATTCACACACTATAGTAATTTACAGAGTAATTTAATCTGCATGTCTTAGGACCGTGGGAGGAAACTGGAGTACCAGGAGGAAACCCACCAAGCACGGGTAGAACACACAAACACACATCACTAAGCCACTGTGTCACTGGCACAACTAATGCTTGTTTATGGCATATTAAAAATGTATAATATTGGGACCCCACTGTATTGTATGATATTGAAAATGCTCTTTAAGTATGTTACTTCACTTAAAAAAGGGGTAAAATATGTTATAGTTCTGATATTTACTCTTTGAAGTATTGTACGTTCTTTGCGATTTACTTTTGAAGTGAAGGAACTCGTCAGCGCCTGAGAAGCTCCTTTGGTCTCCACTAAAATGATTAATTCGGTCATTTACGTTGTGCAGCATCCAGCTGGGATCGTCTGGCACTTCTTTCTCGCCTATATAAAGAGAGACAGACAGAAAGAGAGAAACAGAGCAATGATTCAGAATTTGAAAATCCAGTGCGACTTTCCTCGGAGATGACTGTCTGATAAAAAATTAATTCGGAAGCTATCGTACTATAGGGAGGATGTGAAAGAAAGTTGAGCGAAAGAGTGCGACCTAGTAACACGTCAAGGGATTTCTTCATTACCAGCAGGCAGGAGATCAGCAGGAAGAATTGTGACTCAGACCAAGACACGGTCTGAAAGCAGCTGCGGGTCAATCCTATTTGCATCAGTGGGACCGAGTGTGAGCAAAATCTGGGTTTAAAGCGGATTAGGGCCTGTGTGCTGGGCTCAAATACTGGTGGTCTCAGATAGTGGTGGCCCCAACTGCCCCCCCCCCCTTTTTTTTTGCATACTGTGACTGTGTTTCAGTGGGCTCAGCTTGTAAGACCATTAATCTAAATTTATTCAAATGATCCTAATTTAAAATATATAAGCCCTTGCTTCCCCATGGATAGAGAAGCGACCAATCAGGCTGTGTATATGTGCGTGTCGAATGCAGCTTCTCTTGTAATCAATCCCTGAGATGGAGAAATTTTAAAATATACTGTAACTCTACAACGGTGCTTTAAACTGGGAATGCATGTGTGCGGGTGTTCAGAGGTTATGATCCTGACTCCGTTCCTGTTCTTTGCAGGGTGAGATGAGATGATTTCTTAAGACAGGGTCTTTTGTGTGTGTGTGTGTGTGTGTGTGTGTGTGTGTGTGTGTGTGTGTGTTTGATAAGATGCTAGCAGACAGGTATTGTCAGCTTCTTTATCAATCACACCCGTGCCAGGAAGGTGAGTGACATGTGAGCGTGCTCAGTGAGGCACATTGGCGAGTGGCGTTGTCAGTAGCAGTCAAACGTACCAACAGAAACTCCCTTCCTAAGATCAGCCCATAAGCCAGCTCTGCAGAAAATAAACACTGCAAATAAAAAAAACTTTTATTTATCTCTTGATTGCTTCCTCCAGGCTGAATATAGTCTGACGCATTGTGATAATATTGCAAGGATCAGAATAATGTTTAAAATTTTCCAGGCTGTAGCAGTGATCACTTTTTTTTTAGTGATTCAGGTGCGTCTATTCATGCTTTAAAGAATCAGCACAAAGATAAATAAACCACGCAGAGACTGAGAGGGTATAAAGCTGAATCTAAACAAATGCGCCCAGAGATGATCCTGTGGTACAGATTCAGTGGAGAGAGGCACTGTGCATGACTGTGCATTTACGATGGACAAAAGCAGCAGTGCTCCAGGTGTACCTGTTTAACTAAGAACATCGAATGGCAAAACATAAAACTGAACACATTATATTACTTTTTTTTTTCGTAACCAATGTGGACACATAAATAGGATAGGGTGGATTAAGCCTTGTCACTTCAATTGCCACCCTGCTTTTGACCTCAAATTATATCTCTAAGACATTTATTACTCCTATGTAAATAATTAAACACTGCCTTGCCAATTTAAGAAAGGGTCAAATTTTTGGACTGTATCAACCAAAGAAAACAACTACAGCACATCAGCACAATTTGAAAACCTGGAAGGACTTTGTTGAACCGTCAACTTTGTTAAAGTAATGTGGTCCGGAAAAAAAACATGTAGATCACTTAAACACATGGTGAAATTGCAATGTGATGAGAACTCATAGGATTGGTTCTAAACAACTGTGTGGCCATACAAAAACCACTAGAAGTAAGACTAATCAGACAAACAGGCTTTGAATTTGCTAGAGACCATAAAGATTGGACTTTGGAGCAATGGAAAAAGGTCATGTGGTCTGATGAGTTTAGATCCTATTCCAGAACGATTGATGCATCGAAGTAAGGGAAGCACATGAAGCCATTCACCCGTCATATACTGTATAGTTCCCACTCTACAAACCTCTGGAGGCAGCGTTGTGATCTAGGGTTGTTTCAGTTGGTCAGGTCTAGGCTTAGCAATGTTATATGGCCATAAAATGTCAGCTGATGACCTGAATGTACTGAATGACCACATTATCCCATCAGTGGAATTTTCTACCTTGATGGCATGACCATATTTCAGGACGAATCAAATTCACACTTGACCTCGCCACCACATTGTGTGCTTTAATCAAAGCTAAAAGTGATAGAAATTAAACAGTGTGCTATTTTTATTTTTGGCCACTCAGTGTATGAAGCTCATTTACTGTAGTAAATTTTTTTTGTTGCCAAAAATCCCTTCCGTATTAGAAACCATAGTGTAATGAAACAATAGCATTAAAGTAATTAAGTGGCTAATTGCCAAATTTAATCATACCTGGTGGTGCCATCACTTAGTGCCCCATTCATAAATACATGTCTGACAACCTGCCTATGTTTTGTTGGGATCGGCTCAAAAACGTTTTTGTTCTTCACTCATTCTTGAAAATAATTCTTTATTAAACACTGATGCTATTCTACAAAGACATCAATTCAATTCAATTCAATTCAATTTTATTTGTATAGCGCTTTTACCAGTTGTCATTGTCGCAAAGCAGCTTTACACAATAAAAAGGATTAGTAAAGTTTGTATGGAATGTGAATGTGTAGGAATCAAAATGGTCAGATAGTCCCTGATTAGTAAGCCAAGGGCGACAGTGGCAGGGAAAAACTCCCTGAGATGGCAATAGGAAGAAACCTATAGAGGAACCGGACTGAACAGGGAATCTACATTCTTCAAATCCCTTAGCAGTAGGGCATTCAACCCACCATCTCTCAAGACACCAGGAAAACTTGCATCAAGACTTTTCTTTGTACTGATATCATCTGGCTGTCTGAACAGCTGACTCACTGTCTTTAAAACAAGTCTGAAGGCCTACTCCCTTACTAAGCACTTAAGTGAGCTTAAATATATTAAAACACACACACACACACACACACACTGGGTTATACTGTTTGCTGCTGAACCAAATGATGGTAGTAACTTCCCTGCAATGGAATATTGATAGCAACCCTTTACCCCTGACCTATTTCCATGGAGACCACAAAATACTTCTGTAAGTTGCTTTGGATAATGTTGTCTACTAAATACTGTAAATATAAATGTCTGATGCTTTAAGCTCCCCCAGTGTTCTTTAGTTTTCTGCTTGCGAGCTGTGGAAGTATTTCTAACATCAAACCCTGGAGACACTACAGTGCCTAGCCAGTGAATCATTTCTTCATATTAAATTAACTAAAACATTTTGTAGATTAAATTAAAGAAACAGGAACAGATGTTTTATTGCAACATGCTGCAAAGTGCTTAAGGATACAATAAAAAAAAATGGTTGTGTATGTACAGTAATAACTTCAGCAGCAGCCTCATTTCCCCTTTTGTCTGTTTCAGCCACTCAGTATTCAGCATCACCAGTACACTAATCACTGGCCTGATCATCTATCATCATCTGTACCTGTTTCCCACTGGTTTATGTTCATCCCAATAATATTAAAAAATATTTTTATGTTTGAATAGGTTACTGTGTATCAACATACAACATAACTCTGAAACTGGTCAGGTACAGGGACTCGACTGAAAAATGAGAGGCTAAAAGTCCTCCAAGAAGCCTAGCAATCTATTTCTCAAGACCACATAAAAAAATATAAGAAAGTCTGGCCATTTGAAAGTAAAATATGAAAATATGAGGAAAAGTCTCAAGACTTTTGCACAGTGCGATATATTTATTGATACCACAGTGAACAACATGTAAGGACAAAGTGATGTCCAGGATGGATGCTTTTGTAAAACTATACACTGTAAAGTTTTGTTCAGTCATTATTTTAGCCAGTCATCATTTGTACTAAATCACAGCAACAGGTTCGCACAAAATTCCTAAAAAAACAGATGCGTTTTCGAGACCATCATTTTTGGCGTGTGGACATATGCTGTGATTAAGGAACAGATGCTGAAAAGAGCATCCTAAATATTCTTAGAATAGAACTAGTTTGAAACAAACAAGGTAAATGGAAAACTACTGTAATCACATCCTTGGGATACAGTATGTGGAAAATTGTACATTAGGGCTTTTTTTTCCCCATTAAGCTCTGTCAGATGTCAGAATAGTTGCATGACAGATTTAGGTCATTAGATTTTCATCCATGGTGTTCAACAATACAGTAGTTAGAGCTCGAAAGGTCTAAACTCTGCGTTGGTTGACATGACAGTCTTTATATAGTGGAGTAGGTGTATGTAGCATCTTCCATGCTAAATTGTCTAGACTGTCATGTGTTAAGGGCTGAATTGGATTTCTGCCTTGTTTTTTTTTCTCTTTGGATTTTGATATTGAGCTTAAATGTATACATTTTCAACTGACGATTTAAACTATTGACTGGTAATGAGCATGTCTTGAAACCTAAATACATTAAGAAGTTACCCTTTCTATGCTTGTTGTCTTCCAGTGCATGATAAACAACTCATTTGCTGTTCATTCTTTCCCCTGGACTCTATTATGTTCTCTCTGGATTGTCAGGTTGGGATTTAATTGGCTGTCATGTCTGGTGCCAGCATTTGATTGGTGTCTGGGCTCAGGTATGGGTAGGTGGGGGGAAAAAAGTCTGATGGATGCCAGGCAAGTTAGCTGTCTTGCTGGGGCGCCTGTAAGCCTGCCGAACCTCTGACGGCTGAGCCGCGGAACTGCCAACCCTCAGTCCAACAGAGCAGACGCAAGCTCATCTCTCTTATTCTGTCCATCTCTCCTTCTTTTCATGCCTCCCATTTTCATCTCTTAATTAAATATGGAGCCCTGTCACAGGATTGAGTGCAGAGGACTGAGCTCAAAATACTCATATCATTAGCTTTTGAAACAAAAGAATATGAAGTATCTCACCTTTCTTTGGTCTGTATTTTTCTCTATCTTTGACTTTGTTACATCCAGATATGAAAAGTGAAATAGGTCAGATTCAATGAATTCTGTTTTACAATTGACTGTGGCCGGCTTGTATTTTGTAAGACTCTTCCTTGGAGGAGAACTTGTTGTCTATTGCAACATGCTGTTGTCACCCAAGACTCCTACCATAAATGTCAAAATTATGATTTCCTATGGAAAGTGTCACAAGATCAACATTTACAGTAACATTTGACTTTGTTTTAATAACAGCATTAAGAAAAAAAAATGGTTTATCAGTGGGTTAAGATTATGTGTAGCTTTGCCATGCAGGTCACTGTGATTGAGCATATTATACCAAGAGCATAAATTAAGGGCTCTGGTGGCTCAGTGGTAGGTGTTTCGCCTGCCATGCGGAAGGCCCGGGTTTCGGTTCCCAGCCACTGGATGCGGTGCCGGTCCCAAGCCCGGATAAAATGGGAGGGTTGCTTCAGGAAGGGCATCCGGCGTAAAAACCTGTGCCAAGTTGTAGTGCGGACTGGGTATTCCGCTGTGGCGACCCCTTGCCGGGAGCAGCCGAAAGACCAACAACAGCATACCAATAGCATAAATTATTAGAATTACAACCAGCATTCGTGTTACCAATCAGTCTGGCCAATCATATTTGAGAATTTAACAACAATGTGGTTCCACTATATTATAATGAGATTTAAATAGCATTATGCCCCCAAAAAATCATAGATTATAACTTAGTGAGTGCTGAAACATACTGTAGAATTTAGTAGTTCTACCGTATGATTCATTCATATCAAATATCTAAGGTACTGTATGTGATATGACCTGGGATTCATGAGCTGGTAAGTCTCAGATCTATAACTATAAGTTTTATCTACATCTCAGTGGGTGGTGTCCAACCTACTCTCCTTTACTGAGAGCTACTTAATCTGCCTGCATAGGAATAGCATTCCGGATCCAATACGATATAGAGTAACTGGATCTTGGATTTGGATATTTTATAAAGAATGGAAACGGAGCAACTTGTGGACTGCGCTGCACACAATTAGTGCAACATTTTAGGCATTGATATTTGCATGTTCAGTGTGATCAGGGGTGACAGATGAGCATATTTTCAGACAAGTTTACATAACTGTATGGGGAACCAACCATAGCCGAGTGCGAAGGAAGCGTCTCAGAGGAAAGAGAACAGAAGAGAGAACAAGCAACACAAGGCAGAAAAGAGATGGACTGAGAGAGAGAGAGAGAGAGAGAGAGATAGTTGGACAGAAAGGGGGGAGTGGGCATGTTTTTTTTTAGTCAGCGAAGAAACGGAACAGAAATGTCTCTGTGTGATGAACTCACCATCTGCAAAGACGGAAGACCGGATTCCAGCGGGATTAATTAAACAAGTAGAACCCGCCTCTGTTTCTCTCTTTTTCTGGCTCTCTTACTTTCTCCTTTTCTTCTGTCTCTTCTTTAAATGAATATAATATAGCCGCAATGCTGTAGTGTCCTCTCTCACTGAGAATTGAATTATGCTTGGTACTGGCATGTTTTCCTTCTTTATTAAACAAAGCCTCTCCTCACTCCCCTATGAAAGAAGCAGAATTGATAAGCATGCTGTATTTCGGCACACCACCAGTCTACACGGTCCTGCTCCAGAATGGGTTTGGAATGATGCAAAATTGGTGGCTTCCTGGTAATAAAGGACCACGCAGTGCGTGTTTGTGTGCTGCACTGTGTGCGGTGGCAGAAAGAATGGCGCATCAGAAGCCTTTTAATGGAAGGAGAACAAGGGCGTGTGAGAGAATGTGTGTGTGTGTGTGTGTGTGTTTCTGTAGGAGTGGGAGTCAAGTGCTTTGCCACTGCTATTGACATGACACATGATTCTCTAATGCGTGGATGCAACCACATGCTTCTAACAAGGAGATTAAGCCCCGCTTCTCTCTTTCTCTCTCTTTTTCTGTCTCATCTCTCTCCCTCTCCCTGAAGCGTTCATCCATTTTTCACCTACTTACATTAAAACAACAACAAAGAAACACGGAAAACAAGTGAATTACCTGCAATTAAATCCTAACCGGAGTGTGGCCAGTAATTAGGCCTGGCTGCTTGAAGTGCTGCAGTGTATTGGCTTTGCTGGCTGCTGGTTATTTATGGCTGTATACTGTTCAGTTGTACATGGCTGTGGGAATAGAGCTAATAAATAAGAAGTATTTCTATTGCCCTTGAATTTTGTATATGCAGCTGCTTGTATTGTCTTACATACAGTTCTTTATATACAGTTCCTAGCTAAAAAGAAAAGTTACTGGAATTGGGTTAAGAGCTATCTAAATGCATTGTTTAAACCTGGAAAGATAGTGCTGAACAATCAATTTTATGGAGAAACGTATGTACACTTGGTGAAGTTAAAAGTAAATGACAATAGAAACCACATTTATGCTTTTTAGTAAAAGTATGAGCATTTCCACACATGAAAACTCCCAGGATTGGGACTAAACAGCTGTGTGTCCATAATAAAACCACTTCTTATTGAGACTAATCAGAAAAAGGCTTCAGCTTGATATGAAGCATTACACTTTGGACCATTGGAAAAAGAAGATGTGGTCCAGATTGATCCTACGCCAGAGTGGTGGACATGTCAGGGTAAGAAGGCAAGCACATAAAACGATGCACAGTTCTCGCAGTATGAGCCTCTGGAAGTAATGCTATGATCTGGGGTTGCTTCAGTTGGTCAGGGCTAGGATCAGCAACATTATGTGGCAATAAAACGAAATCAACTGCTGACTGAAATGGACTGAATGTCTAAGTTATTCCGATTAATACCAGAATATTTTTGTCCTAATGGCACAGGTATGCTCCAGAATAAATTGTAAAAAGATTGCTTCTGGAAGCATGAGGAATCATTTTCACACATGAATTCGCCACCAGATTGACTATGTTAAAGGTGGTCTAATGAAATTTTGTGAGGATAAAACTTTTTTGTGTGTGTTTATAATCTACTGCATACTGCACACCACTGATTTAATTTTAAGAATTCATCTTTTAAAAATGACATTGATTGCAAATGAAAATCCTTATCCCAATTGTTTTCATCCTTTCCACATGGCAAAATCTTTCTTATAAGTGGATTGGCCTCTGAGGTGTAGATGTGTGTGCGTACCGCCCTTAATGATATCCTATTCCATTTCCATAGTTTCATCTTGCACCCAGTGGTCCCACAGCATCCTCTACATCCAGATGCTATCCTTGACCAGGATAAAGTGGTAATTAGATAAATTAATGAACAGGGCCCTTGAATGTTCAACAGACTGTAACCCCATCTCATCAAATCCGGTCATAAGTGATGTTTTGGGTGATTTGAGTTACACATGTTTACAGATTCCTGGGTCAATAAGATCCACTCCGATAGCAAGTTTATTACTGTATCATGGCCGGTTGCTGAGATATCACCAGTGCGAGTTTGTTGATGAGGGGGGCTTCAGAAAACACAGTTGAAGTCCTATTTGTGGAACATTTAAATGAGGATTCCGTGATGTAATAAGAAACAGAAAACCCTCAGCCTCATTTTGACACTAAGATTTCTCTGCTACCCCTAAAAATAACTGTGCCAGCTGCCAAATTTTTAGCAAAAAAAGAAAAAAAGCATGTTTTTCTATTACAACTGGAGTAAACAGCTTGGATGGTATTTGTTTAAACAGTGTTTACAGCAGGATAAGCGATTTATTGTATAATTTTTGGCCAAAATTTAGAGCCACCCACTGCACTCTATTGGTACAAAACTAACCCTTTTCGACTTAATACCTTCTTTAATATGACAGGTCTGTGATTCTTAAGGAACATTTTTTTTTTGACCACGCCCACCTACCCAATAAACACTTACAAACTGGACTCTGCACCACGCTGGACCAAGACACAATGAACACTCTGCGAAGACATACTGCACAAGAAGACTTCTCTGTGCTCTGACATCCAGGTGGTTAAGTTGACATCTCAGTCTGTCTGAACAGCTGAGTCACTGGCTATCTTCAAACTAAGACTGGAGAGCCATTCATTTCTTCAACACTTTCCTCAAAGCAAGCGTTGAATCTTCATATAAATAGCAACCTTACGTCAAACTCTGAATTTGGCTGGCCTATTTATTCTAGCATGTAGATATGTCATTAAATAGATACTACAAAGTATTTCTGTAAGTCGCTCTCGATAAGAACATATGCTAATAGCTACAGTATGAATACAAAGTAAAGGTACACCGAGCAGGCACAACATATCTGGGAAGTTACATACAGTAGTGTGTTTCCTCTGACTGTACAAACTCGACTATTTCATAGTATCAGAGCTCAGTGCTACTTCATTGCACTGTTCATTTTTATAAAAGTCCTTATAGAGAACTTATGTGGACTGGGCATGATGTTTCACTCCTTCCAGTTAGGCATCATGCTTTATTTCACTGTCCTGAGTGGCATTTTGGCTTTTGGACCAGCTATTGATCATAGAGTCTATTGATCAATGAGTGTGTGGAAGGTGATGATGTCATGTAGTTTAGCAACTCCAGACAGTGTGAAGGAGAGGTTGATTATAGAGGTGATGGATAGTGGCATGTGTCGAGCTGTGTATCGCAGTTGCCTCTTTTGTCTCCTTTGTTCTCTCTTTTTCTTTCTGTTTTCTTCTTTCTTTTTCACTTTTTGTATGTTTTTTTTTCCCCCTATGGTTACACTATAGACACAGCATTTGTAGCGTTTAAATTCATTTTGGCAGAACAGTCTGAAAAATCTTGCCTTGGCGTATTCTATACTGGCACAGTAGTTTGGAGAGTTTTAGCAGTAGATGTTCTTTCTGTGTCTTCCTTTTGGGGTAGTCATAATCAGTATTAAAAGTCACATAGTGTAAATGCTCTTTCCTAAAATATGAGTTAAAAAGCATTCTACAAAAAATACAGTCTATACTGTATGTCTTTGAAATGTATACAGTAAAAATGATCATATCTATAGTATGTAAGTATAGTACCAAATCTATAATTTATACTTGTTCCTTTAATTTTCTGTCATCTCTTTGTTGGTAAAGTCCTATGTACACACTCGAGTATCAGCAGGAGATACGCTTTGCATAGAATCTTTAACTGTCCCTACAGGCATGTTATATACTGAGATAATTAGGACAATAAATCTACATAATTTTATACATTTTCACCACGGTCTATTCAAATCGTGCAAACCTGCATGATTTTTCTCCCATGTCTGTCTGACTAGCACTCTCTCTGTCTCTTTTCTCTATCTCTCACAGTCTTTCTATTGCTTTCTATCTTTCTACATCTGTCACTCTTGCTCTATAGGATTATTGTATATCTTTGTATATCTTTTTGAAATCGGAGTGTCTGTGAATCTGTTCTCTTCTGTGGCGTTATTTTAAAAAGAGCCGACTTGTCACAGCACTGGGCCCTCAGCCAGCCAGGAGACTTGAGCCTGTTATTGAGCGTGTTATGGTAGGTGTTCTCCTTGCCAAATGGAATGAAATATCCCAGTCTTTTCCTAAATCAGCCAATTGTTTCGGTCTGACAAACGACCTGTCTTCCTATATGATCGGCTTACCTAAAAAGTCACATGTGTATTCTCATTTCAGTCGCTTCTCGTTGGATGACGTTCACTGAACATGATGGCTCTTCTCCATTCACATTCCTATAGAATTAAATTCCAGATAAATTTTTTATTAGGAAACAAAAGTACGCTTGGACCGTCCTGGTGCCGAAGATTCTTACAGTAAAATAATCTCTCGGTGAATTGCAGTATTGATTTTTATCTGCACCAGAGCTCTGTGTTGTCCTTCAAACTGACATTTAAAACATTACCCTTTCTGTTGTATGTCAAACTTTTGACTCCACTCAAGTTAAAGTAAACAGCAATGTGTCATAAGCTGACTACATGTACTCATCAGGACGGTGCTCTTGTGGCAAGCGGCAAGAACTTTCTTCTTGCCTCACATTATCTGTCTGAGCTGCTACAGCTCTGGACCTCTGCTTGAACTCTCAGATATTGTTTGCTGGACCATGCTGACCACAATGTGGGCAATACTTTTAGTGCGGTATCCCTTAAACCATGGAATAACATCCATTTGACTGCACTCCTTTCTCACATTCTAAAATCCAACTTTAAACATACATTATAGTGCATAAATATATATACAGTATATATAATGGTAGTCGTTAACAGTTACGCAATTGATCATCAGTTTAGGAAAGCCAGTCAATGATTGATTAATAGTCGGTTTAACCACTCAGTACAATACTTCTTGCACTTATTGTGTTTCCTGAAAATCAATTCCACCATCAGTCACTATTAGTACACCCAGAGTACATTTCATATGTATACAATAACTAAGATTACTTGCATACATATTTATTATTTAATACATTAACATTACAGACACAACACAGAATTAGTCAAAGAGAAGCCATCATAGACCAACTGTTTACTATTGTACGCATTCTCCTTTGTTGATTTTCCTTCGTTGTTATTTTATTTGTATAATTTTTCCTGTAACTAAAGCATGCCCACATCCACGAGGAACACTTTTTTCAAGGAAAATGTAATTACAGGTAACCTTGAGATTGTCTGGCATTATGCACATCTATATTGAGAGTACACACAGTTACCGGTATTATTCACGTGTTTTCCTCTGACGTTATATCCGTTTACACTACACAGCAGTTGTCCGGGTTTGAAAAATGTGGTGTGTTTTAGGAATTTTTAACAAATAAAAGTGACTGACATTTTACAGAATCGATCGCTTGAAATTAAATGCACTGGAAATTAAATGATAATTGACTAGAACCATAATCTACGTTTCGACCTTAGTGCTGTCAGTAATTTAAAATATAAATGATATTTAGATACTTAAATTTGCAATGTATATTAATATATAATCTGCCAGCCCTGAATATTGACAGCTCTATATATAAACACAGGGTGCCTAAGACATTTGCACAGTACTATATATACACATACATACATACAAAATAATAATAATAATAATAATAATAATAATAATAGTTAGATAGATAGATAGATAGATAGATAGATAGATAGATAGATAGATAGATAGATAACTTATAAAACACTGAAAACATAAATTGCAAAAAAGATTTTTTTAAAAAGTAAGTACAGATACACAGACATTTGTCTAAAATATGACTATGATGACTTTTTGTCTAAAATATGACTATGATGACTTTTTATTATACTATAAAATTATACAGTATTATAATTATACTGTGTCATCTGTTCTGGTTGGGGTACTTTATTATTTCCTCATTTCTGTCTGTGGTAGCAGGTAGTCTTAAAATATAGAAATATTTTAGATAACATTATGCATGTGCATGTGTGTGTGTGTGTGTGTGTGTTTCAGAATGCGGGAGCGGGATGTACAGAGTATGTGTGCGTGGCTGCTGCTGCTCACCTTGGCCCTGTTGTCTCTTTGGGGGCGTCTGGCTGTGGCTTCCTCACACCGCAACCATATAGGTGAGTTAAAGTTCAGTTTGGTTACTGATCTCATTCTATACTATCATTGACCTTCATTAATTTATAATTTTTTATACTTAAATTTCCCCTTTTTTTTTATGTGAATAAAAAGCTTCAAACAGTTAACATACATTTAACATACATTTACACACACACACACACACACACACACACACACACACACACACACACACACACACACACACACATA
>JAOVVA010000032.1:7138750-7174668 GCA_028565275.1 Leiocassis micropogon | reverse complement strand
CAGTTAGGGTTAAGGGCCTTGCTCAAGGGCCCAACAGTGGCAACCTGGTGGAGCTGGGGATCGAATCGCCGATCTTCCGATCAGTAACTCAGTGCCTAGAAATATTCTGGACTTGCTGTGCATTGGGTCGCATCACACCATCCTTTTGTTGATTGTTTTCCTATTACATCATGCCTTGTTGTGATTTATTCCTTACTCATTACATATTGATTTTTACTATGTGTTGTGATGACGTAGTCATGGTTAAACTACACCGGTGCAGAATATAACGTACAGAGCATTTTAGTGAAACCTTGATATACTGTACTGTATATGTATGTGTAACGTATCATATATATCTTATATGTGAAGTTGTAAATGACATTAACTTTTTTTTTATCTGTTAGAGCTTAACTTCTATCTATTCTATCTGACCAGTTAGGTTTTTTGCTATGACAGCACAAAATCCTGACATGTAATGTAACTTGCTTGTTTGTTGGATGCAATAATGTTTCAGAGCAACAAAGTAGGTTTGGAAGTTGACAGTTTATTTTAGCTGTTTTTTTTTTTTAATGAATTGGATATCTGAAATTATATTTCATGAGCTATTATTAAAACATCTGCTCATTTGGACAGACTGTGGTTTCTGTTTTACCCGAGGCTCTGTAAGCTGGAGGAAAAAGTCCTTGAACATCAACCCAATCAAGATGTTATCGCTATTTGCCTGCCAGTTACAGTATGTTGCCTATTGATCCAGAAACCTCTACTCTTACACTGGTGTTCAGGCATTCTAGCCTAGGTTTGTGTTTTCATGATGATGATGTTGTACATTTTACAGTGGGCCACATCTTTGCTAATATACTATATGTATATATATATTGTATAAAATAAAATTGGAAATAAAAGTAGTGTTACGAGAAAACCTGTAACCGCTTATTTTATCTTATTTTATTATAAGCGTTTATACAAATCAGCTTGTTTGAATTTTTAGAAATCTTAAGAGCATGTGGTTTATAGTGTATGCTATGGGTGTTTTCAATTCAGTCCCCAAGGATCTCCAGCCAATTCACTTTTTCATCAAATTCTTAAACACATTTGAGTCAGGTAAAGCTTGAGATTTCTGTTTACTCAAGTGTGTAAGAGACTGGAACTCAAGGAAAACATGACCCTAAGGACTGAATTGAGATCCCCTGTTTCACTTACAGAGCTCTTCTACCGGATGGTATGCTATAGTATGGCAAATCAACTATAATCCTAGATTTTCTTGCTGCCTTCACTGCCAAGTGAGTTGAGCAGTGATGCTAACTTTAGACCAGGAACTTTACAAGATACAGAGGAACTGTACAAGATAAGACATCTAAATAGTATCTCTGGTTAGAAGTCAACCAGACAGGTTTACCAGCGCTCTTTAGTGGTGTAGACTTTACAAAAAAAATCTAATTATAGTATTGATGATTAGGCTAATTGGCATTCCCAAATTGCCCATATTGTGTGAGTGAGTGTGAGTATATGTGTGTACAGTATGCCCTGCAATGAATTGGCACCCCATCCAGGGTGTATCTGCCTTATGCACCAAGTCTCCTGGGTTAGGCTATGACCAATCGATGCATAGCATCTGAGTGAGCCTATACGGTATGAGCATGGTGAAATTGAGATCTTATAGGTTGCAAGAAAAAAAAAATCATGTAAGTGGTAGATTTTTATAGTGGATGAGAGCAGTCTAATGTGCAACACATGGAATAAAAAAGAACCATGCTCATTACTAACAGTGGGTGTTGCTCCTGACACTATATGTCCTGATATATGACCTCATTTGTGCTTGTTGAACTTACCATTCCAGATTTAGGCCAGGAAGATTTCCACTGGATTTTGAAGGCAACCATGACTGTAGGGATTTGTATATTCAGCCATAAGCGGTGATTATTCGCTAGGACTGATTGACGTAGTCGACTAAAATTGCTGAGCAAATTAGTTGCCAACAAATGTAATTATCAAGCACATCAATCACCCTCTAAATGATGTCATGAGCACAGTAATGCAGTGGCAACGCCTTCACTACCAAAAACCTCCACAGTGCGGGATCATTTGACTCTTAACTTGGCCAAAACGAGTTGCTAGCATCAAAGAAAAAAGACTTTGTAGTAGCAGGAGTGAGAGTCAGGTATGTAGGAAAGGAAAAGAATGTGGATAATTAGTGTCTGTCTGTTGCCGTGAGACGACTTTTTATTTCCAGGTTTCCTCAGTGAACCCTTTTTTTTTTTATGTGAATTACACAACACGTGTTGTTGCTGGTTTCTTAACCCTCTCTCTCTCTCTTTCTTTCTCTCCATCAGTCTCCCACTCTGCTCTCATCTTTTTTGTTTCCCAGCACACAGCAATACCAAGATTCTAATTAGCCCCATTCTCCTCATGTGTTTGTCCTTTTCCACTTACCTGACTCTCAGTCAGTATGTTACATGCACAGTTAAGTCGAGCTATGGTTATGGCTCGACTAGACCATTTAATTGAAGTACTGTCCTTGTTCCATTATACAAGCACAGCAGGGGAATTGATTTATTCAGGGAATGATAGGCTCTGCTAAGATAGGTAACAATCGACAAGCAAGTTAGCTAGTGGCAAAATGGTAGCATGTCGAGTAGTGACAACGTTATAGCACTGTGCATTTCGTACATGCTAAAAGCTTCACTTTTGGTACAAATGAGATGCACATTATCTCTTGTGGTGGGGCGGGAACTGTTTAGCATGTGCAGAACACCATGGCCAATTTGTGTGTCCCGTTGAGCTATATTGAGCTACAGTAACACAATGTCCTGTAAGCTGAGTTTCCGCACAGAGTGGTGCTCGACCACACCCCTCCCACCACAGACTTACTATACGATATGTCTCAGTTTGAGGACTTTGAAGGACTAATTTGAAGGCCAGTCGCAATGGAGGCTATCCCGTTTGGAAAGCTCATTCAAATGTGGCTGAGAAATGAGGGATTCTTTCCCATATTTCTTGACTGTCATGATTGCTATTGGCCATCTTTAAACTTTAAGTAACATACAGTAAGTAACATTTTATTACTGCTACTTTGCTAATTCTCATTTTTTTCTCTTCATTGTCTTTTATGTTATTTATGACATGCCTAAATAACCTCAAGCTAAATTTAAAAGCTGATAGCTCACTATACTAAGTAATAGAGCAGTTCTTGATCTGAATAGTTGATTATTCATTGCAATAATCAATATAATTTTGACTACAGTATGAAAATACCCTTTGGTTAAATTTTTCTGTCAGTTATGTAGCTTGGTTTGACAGTCCTCAACTTTGGTAACTTTATAAGTTGGGTCAAATGCCAGTACGTTCACTGTTCACTGTGTCCGTTAACTACACAGGGTATAACACAGTGACATCTGACAAAGTTTGCAGTTAATGTTAACTATGCTTTAGTTTAAGTATTTAGTAAGAAAAGAGGCACCACTGTTTTTTTTTTACCCACTATTTAAACATAACGTTTATTTAAAAATACTGCTTCTATTTAATGTGTAACATTATAAAATTAAAAAAAGTAAAGCATTTAACAGGACAGGCCAGAACACTAGGACAACAGGGTAGGACATGAAATGCTCTTTTATTAAACACACAGAAAAGGAAAAGGCAGGGTGAATCACTTAGTGAGAAGGATGTCAGAGTAGGGATCAGGAGTGCAAGTGCAGAAGTGCAAGGATGCAGTTCCTAGGCCTTCGTTGATAACAGGTCGCGGCAGGTCGACCAGCCATGTAGACAAAGTTAAAGGAGGAGGTTGAGCTTCTGTGAGAGCCAAATCTCTGTGGTTTGTCACGTGTAAGGGAATTTCCAGAATGCTCAGAGTCTGTAGGAGAAAGACTAATCTATGAGTCTCGCACCAGAACGTATTACTCACCAGAATCCTTGTATTCTCTTCCTTCCCGCCATTACAACAGTATAAGCACAAAGATAATAATTTATAATAACTATTATTAATAAATTGTATTTGCACTCAAGGTCACCTTACAATTCATAAAAGAATGACCTGAGATAAAAGCAAAGCACAATTACATAAACATATAAAACAATAATTAAACCATAGTTTAAATGCAGTTCAAAGTGAGTAGGACAACTTAAAAGATATGTGTCAAAAGCAGTTGTTGTATGATAAAATAATTCTAGGTTTGGATGTGTTTGTGTGTCATAGTAGGTCATACTGTGTTGTCGAAAGAAAAGTATGCAATATAAATGCATTTATTTGGTTTATTTGGTTTCAGTGAAATATGGGTACCACTAGGGGGCTTGTGTGTCCATTTATATAATATTCATATGCATAATCCTGATAAATGGACACCATGCGGTTTCTTGAATTAAAGATCTACTACCTTAAAGATCAGAGAAGCAGAACCTAAGGAGCAATAACTTGAATAAGAGCAAGATAGGAAGAGACAGTAAGTTTGCATTATTTCATACAAAAAAAAGGGTGAGGCATGAAGGAGAAGGCGAGAGTGAAAGTAATTTGATGTCATGCAGGTTCAAAAAGTTTAAGATGTGCAGCCCTCATTATAATCTGTGCTGATGAATACGATTAGTGCTCACAACCTTGCCTAAACGGACTTTAGTAAGAGGCCAGTCCAGCCCTCTAATTAAAAGGCTTTATAAATTAGTCATCCGTTTACATGTTAATGGGCCATGCTATATTAGCAGCATGCAGTGAGAACAGCAGCTGGTGGAGGGTTGGGTTCAGCTTCAGTAACTTGCTGCAATAACTCACAGAAAAACTACACACACTAATGGTACTTCCTAGATAGAGATGTCAAGACCGTGATTGCAAACTGGTGTCTAGTATTTTTGAGATTGTTTGCATGTACATGAAAGATGGCAAACAGTTGATATAAAAGAGCTTCTCTAGGCTGCCAGAGTGGATTTAAGGCCGTGACATTTTCTCTGCTGCACTCTCACTTCTGCCATGTTTCTTCCTCAAAAGCAGGGAGGGAAAAAGTGGGCCAGTGGTTGACAGGTTGAGGTTGGGCACAGATACTCACACACACAATCACAGAGAAATAGAAATTGGCATCCTTGCAGGAACATAGGCCTCTACGGGTATAGACACCAAAATGAACAATAACACTGGAGAACCTGATTGAGAATAACAACATGGCATTAATGGAAACCTGCACTATGCAACATTCATAAATATATTTGTACTAAAATATTTCTGATGTGCTTACTGATGCTGGTGCTAATTTATTTATGGGTGCTATATTGTCATTACTCCTAGAAGCAAGATAAGTGAACAAGAGTACTGTACCATTTTCCAGCAACACCGACCAGCCAGAACATTACAGTACTAGGTGAATTAAATAATCTTTCATCTATAATATACCAATAAACTGCAGACAGGAACATGGGCAGCCAAGGCCCGTCTACGCCCGCGGGGACCAGAAGCCAGCCAGCCTGTTCAGTCCAATCCCACAGACAAACCATAGAACCACCATTAAAGTCAACGGTATCAGAAAATTCAACTTCCAAATTCTCCAGATCTGACGAAGCATCCATGGGATGGACCAACAAGCTAGATTCATTGAGGCTTCACCCCACAATCCACAGCACCCAGTGGATCTTTCGGTAATGTTGCAGTGCAAGACACCACTACATACCCCAGAGGTCGCGTAGGGCCACGTCCCGAGGGGCCTGATCCACCCCAGCGGCACAAGGGGAACCTAAAAGGTGTTTTTAATGTTAATGTTTTTAATGTGATGGCTGAATGGTGTATGTTTAAAGTCCAATGTAGAGGAAGTAGAGATAGCAAATGTTGGACTCAAAGTTTTAAAATTCAATGCAATCAGTTTGCAATCTGACAAGCACAATGGTGGTAATAGTGGTATTACTATAAAAAATTTAATGCTGCATCGTTTTATTCCAACTGGTGCCATGATCAGTGGGCAGTCGAATGTCCTTGTATGAAACCATTTGGAAATAAACCAAAATGTAAATGAAAGACATACAAACTAAAAAAAAGTGAGCATGGAATTTCATCATAAAATAAATCTTTTACACATCTGAAGATATCTTATCGATTATAAATGTTGATATGCAGGTCATTTAGAATGGAGCATTCAATTAAAGCAGAGTTACAGAGATGAGAGCACAACCCAGACTCATTGATTCAAATATATTTAGATCAATTACAGAAATTAGAAGTCCTTGTGCATGCTGTTTGAGCAAAAAAATACAAAAGAACATATTTAATGATTACTTGCCATAGCTTCCCTCTACATCCCCTACACAACCACCCTCGCCCCCTCATACAAAGGAGGAGATAAAAGCAGCTTGTAAAAACTGAAATGTGCTAGTTTTCCCGGCAACATCCCGATCCCACTGACACACGAGAACCTGACTCCAAAGAAAAGCACATCAATGATGTTTTCTTTCTTTATAGTCACACGCAAGCACACACGCGCATGCATGAAGGACAAACTGTTCTAGTATCTACGATATAGTCTTCAAATTAGACCAAAAATAGCTAGAGATAAATGCTGTAACTGCTGATTGCTTTTGTAGGAGCGAGAAAACAAGGTTGTGAAAAAAAAGGGTGCTATAGCTTAAATCTGCTGGATCTCGAAGGAGATTTTATTGAACTGAGTGGTCTACAAAGTCAATCCCATGTCATGGACCAATGGGAAAAGATGAACCAAAATACCGAATGCCTCAGAAACGGTACAGGATCGATGCCTGCACCCTTTTCCAGGTCGGTGTCTTTTAGATGAGATGCATCCATGCTTCCTGGCAGTACCAGACAAAGAGTAATATTGCAGGAAGTGCTGAATATAGCCGTGAAACACACAGGGGAGAAATTCTCTGTGTAGCGGTGTATTCAGTTCATAGAATTTTTTTATATACATATTCATAACCCATGATACAATTTGTGTGAAAAGTTAAAAAAGGTCAACTTTGTGCTTTTTCTTACAGCGTCGTAACCTACAATCAAATTATTTTGAATTATTTTTTGCAAGCTCAGCTTCAGCATACGCGGCAACACAAAAATATTATTAGCAGTTGGAGCACAGTTTGTGGATTCAAACTGTTTACACTCAAATATTTACAGCATGCAGAACCACTTTCCTGGATTAAAAGAAATAAATAATCATATAATTGGTTGATTGCTATCAGTCACACTGGCAATAGTGCAGACTCGGTTTTTGCTCATACCACAATGCAGTGTAATCTGATTGGTCAGAAAATGGAATTTGTAATTTTTTATTTTAATTTTTTTATGACAGCAGCCCTGCAAATATTTTTAGCTATAGTTCAAATCACAGGTATGTAGAGTATTAGTATGGTTTTACATCAACAATGTCTCTACACTACTCTGCCAAAAACAAGGTCACACAGTCGAATATGTTTTTAGATTGCATTTAGCTTTTATTACGATGCGCAATGTTGTGGTCAATTCATGTGTGAAAATGATTCCTCTTTTGAGTTTGATTCCTTACCGTTTGTGTCCTTGAATATGTCTCTACCCAGAGAAAAAAAAATGCATAAATGTAATAACCCGGTCATTCAGTACATTCAGGTCATGACTTAAGCTGACTTCAGTTTATTGCCACAAAATGTTCCTGAGTCTAGACTGAAGCAACCCCAGATCATAACACTGCATCCAGAGGCTTGTACAGTGGGCACAACGCATTATGGGTGCATGTGCTTCCCTTATTACCCTGCTGCACCCATCGCTCTGGAATAGGTTTTATCTGAACTTTATAAGATTTCTCCAAAGTCCAATCTTTGCTCCATAGCTAGTCAAAGCCTTCATTCTGATTAGTCACACTAATCGGTTTCTTATGGCCACATAGCTCTTTAGTCTCAACTCTGGGAGTTTCAAGATCACATTGTGTGTGTATGGAAATGCTCTTACTTTTAACAGTAAACATATCTGTGATATATATTCTGTGTTCGAGTCATTCATGATTTTTTGACATTTCTTTTGTTAAAGTTGACAGGTTTTAATAATGCCAGTTCTTTAGCCTAATTATAATGCTTTCAGCAATGTCCTTAGTTGTTTTCTTTGTTTGATTCAACACTTTCTGATAACTTTTTTTTGACAGGCAGTGTACATTTAGCAAGTTTCAAGTTTTATTTTTCATGAGAAAGGAACAGTACACACAATATTCACTGTAGCATGTTGATGGGGTAAAAGGCTTCAATACTTTGTTTAGAGACTACAACCAGATCGGATTGGTTAAAACAATAACAACAACCAGTCTTGGGAATCAGGTTCAACAGGATCTACTGTATATACATAGCGCAACATGATGGCTTTTCTGGGATTGATTCTCATGTCAGGTCTGTGTGCATGGCGTTTGCATGTTCTCCCTAGCTTGGTGGGTTTCATCTGGGTTCTCTGGTTTCCTCCCACAGCCCAAAGGCATAAAGGTTAGACTAATCTGTGTTCTCAAATTGTTTGTAGTTCTACCACGGTTGTACAAAAAAGGGGAATAAATATAATGGTCACTATTGGCTTCCATGCTCCCTAGTTGGACTACAGAGGTTCCTAGATGGATGAATGGATATACTGTACATTGCAGTATGAAGAAGCCTTGTGAGATCTTGCAGCGCCATATCATGCTCCTTAACTATTTAAAAAAAAAAAAAAGTAAAATATGACTTTGGCTCTGACATGGGAAAAGCTGGAGGCTTGAACAGACAGCCATACTGCATGTAATCTAGCATTACAGTCTCAATAGCATTAGAAGTTGGCTGTAGCTGCTAGTCGCTAGCATTTAGTCAGCTTTTTTACATTTTTATTAATTACCCATTACCAAAGTCAGGAACGCTTACAAAATTAAAATCAGGAATGTAAATAAACCTAACAAGCTATTAGTAATGAATAAACTGAAAACAAATGGTGCAAATTACACATGCATGTGCTCTGTGGTAAAAAGCAGCAGAGATTCTTATTAATTTATTGTATTTTGAAACAACCCATAAGAAGTTGTTTCACTCCCTTACTTCACTCCTCTGATCATGTTTTGAGAAGGAAAATGTTCAAATTGCAAGCATTGGGATGTGAGGAACTACAGTATGATGCATCATTATGTTTTGTTGCCCTGCTATGAAGTCAGACAGCATTAAGGCTTAAAGTTCATATAGGACTACAAGAAAGGCAAAAAGGAAACATAATGAAATGGTATTGACATGCAAGAGTGTGAGAGGCCATAATGGGTAGTAGAAGTAGTAACAGTATAGTTACTATACTGTAGTTTAGTGTTACATAGTCAGCACAGTGGCATAATGGTTAGCATTCAGTATCTATGTGTGTGGGGTTTGTATGTCCTCCATATGCTTGGTGGGGGGGGGGGGGGGGTATAAGGGGAGTGAGTATTGTTACATATATAACTAATTATACTGTAGGTATCTGCAGGTTGGTATGTTAGTGTGTGTTGTGCAGTGTAAGGGATAGCTGGTCACAGTCCATACACAGATTGTGTCAGAAATGAGAATCTGTGCTGTATGGACGCTGAACATAATCTAAGACTAATGCATATGGATTAAAAATGTAGAATGTCTATATAACATATCGAACATGGAAGGAGTCTCCAGTGTCAGCCCATTTTTTTCCATCAGAATGAGAGAATTTTCAAGAGGATTTTCTAGTAACGTGTTTTTTTTTTGTTTAATTTTACCAATTTCAAGAGAAAGAAAAAAAACAACAACAATAATTATACAGTATATGGCTGCCGTAATGTAGGTACTAACAGAAGTTCCCTTGTCTCCTATACCGTACATCCCATAATATTAATGTATGAGCTGGGCAGTTCCATATGTGCTGTTTAAAGAAAAAGAAAAAAAAAATCACCTCCATGTTGGGAACAGTAATTGCTATCCACTCTGGGTCATACCAGATAGCTGTGTCATTGATTATTTTCTTATAACAGCATGCCCTGTCGTTTTATTCCCTAACTGTGAAATAGTATATTGGTGATACCTCTAGAGTGTACTTCTTTCCAAATTTCTTGTAAGATTCTCTCCTTTGATTTCTTGTCCAGTCTGAAGGGCTGACTAGGCAAGGACTAGATCTCCTTGTCACTCGAGACGAGATGATGAATAGCCCGTGTACGAAGGATGAAATAACAAGGTGCTTTAAGTGAAAAAGCTCGGTATATGATAGAATTAGATGGTAAAAGTGTGTCTGCAATCGTCTGATTGTGTGCTTGTGGCAAGTATGAAGGACATTCTATAAAAAAAAAAAAGCATATCCAAGGAACGGCGACTTGTAGTGCGCGCACACACACAGTGAGAGAGAGAGAGAGAGAAATGCCTTTCAATATAAGCACTGCCCTTGCTGCAGGAGTTAAGCTATTGTTAATATATTACAGCTTATTAACTATTTAGCATGCGCTAATAATATACAGGCTTTCTGCGGAGACTTTATGTGAAGGGTTGTAAAATACGTCATTGTACTCTGCATCTGTTCAGATAATCGATATGATGTCCCATTAAGTTCAACATACGCAGTAATGTTATGGTGGCCATTACACCATATTGTTCACATGCATTCGTTATGAAGGAAGCAGTTAACAAGTCGGTTAAACAGATGAAATTCAATTTAGAAAGCAGCATACTGTAAAAGACAAATTATTTAGAATAAATTTTAATAAAGATTCCTTCGGGAAATTTCATTCACTGGACAAGAGGAAATATTTTTTATTTTTTTTAAGGAAATATTTTTCTGTCTTGGAAATATTTTCTAATTAAAGTGTACCATGCTTATAACAGAATAATAACATCCTGTTGGCACATTCCTAGTTCACATACATGTGTGTGGAGTTTTAGCTCATGCTTTTGACTTCTAGATTAGCTTACTGTACACATTAAAAAGGACATTTTAATTAATATGCGTTAAAGTACAGTTTAAGAGACTAGCATATAATAAAGTTTTGAGCAGTTTTTCAGCTCTATTAAGGAACTTTGTCATGGCATTTTTAATTATTTCTAATTAAATTATTATCCTTGGAGACTAGGTATCCTTATAATAATCATGCATTTCATATACATTTTAATTGGTGTTTATTTGGAGAAATTTTGTCAATTTGGATTCTTAGCTTGCTAACAAAATCTGTTTATATATATATATATATACTTTTTATGACGAAACATTAAACAGTCAAAGAAATGTAAAAATCAGTCATGAAGGCAAAATATAAAGAACATTTCCTCATCAAATGAATATCAAACAATAAATTCAGGTGTAGGGTAGACGAACATCAACTACATTTGTATTGCATTGCTTGTTAGGTTAATATAATTATCACTATCTACAGCTACTGTAGCATTATTCCACCAAATTAACTTTTATCAAATGCATGCAGCACAATGATTATTCTCAATAGTACGGATAATGCAATTAAAAAAATTAATTATGTTGTTGCATGTCACATCCATATAATAATTTCAATTACTGGCCTTTGATTTTGTCTGTGCATGTCAAAGGAATACAAGGTGAAGAGAGTGATCTGTCATGCAGGTCCATCTGAGAAGGAATTAAATCAGTTACCTCTTTAGTAAAATTGCTGCATATCCAGACGTAACCCTTAAAACCCAAGCAGCACAGACATCACACTGTGCATTTGGGTTTTCAGATATGTTAGGTGGAACAAAGTTATTATTACTTTTAGAACAATTTTAACACTACTGGAGGATGAGAATAATATAAACTAAAATTCATTTCACCATGTCACAATGATATGTCACTCTATACTGCACAATCACGAGCCCTTTAAATGTTTATTAAAAAAAACAAAAACTGCGAAACAAAAAGGCTAAAATGCTGGGGTTTTAAGTCCTTTATTTTACTTTTTTCTTTAAGAAGTTAACACAGAGTACTGTGCAAAAGTCTTAATCCACCCCCATTTCTTCATATTTTGCTCCCAAAGAGCCAGCCTTTCTTATATTTTTTAAATGGAGTCTTGAGAAATCGTTTCTCCAGGCTTCCTGAAGGACTTTAATGGCTCGCATTTTTGTCAAATGGCAAAAGTTTTTGGCACTGATAATGCATTTTTTAAAACTTAAACTCTGTTACACTTTTCCTCCAAATGCGCTGTTTCAGTGTATACAGTATGTAGACGAGCTACTGCTGTGCCAGAACACCCCCCAACACACCCACACACAAACACACGCCCCAAGAGAGCTGATGAGAGCTGGGCAGAGCTGAGCAACCAACCAGGAAGGGTATCTTCTTATAAGAGGTCACATTAGGGGGAAATTCTAATTGGCTTGTTTAAGCCCTGGCCAATACAAAAATTTCTAAAATTTCTTGTTTGTTTGGCACGCGCCATCTGAATGTCTAAAATGACCAAAATGTGAATTTTGCATTGGAGGTTCCTATTAAATTTATGATTACAAAATGTACACATATAACAGTAACTGCAATGTACCTCCCACTGCTTCCTTCTTCCTACAATATAGCAATATAGTCTCATATACAGTACATGACTATAGGTCCATCTCGACCTGCAAGACGTGCCCACTCAGAGACACTCTCTCTATATGCACTGAGGAACACACACACACAATTCCTTAATATTTACTCAAAGAAAAAAATTGAACCTACTGCAAATATTAAATGTGAACTAAACAAGTTTTCTCGCTGTTCAGTGGATGTTTTAAACAGATGGTGTTATTTCTTTCAAATCCCTCTCCACCAAAGAATACACCAAGGAACTAAATTGAATTTGACCAAATAACACACACCACAGATTGTATAAAAAAATAAATAAGAGAAATTTACCAGTTCATTCCAAAGATAAAATAAATATATCATAATATATCTGGTCATAATTCCAACTATTCTGTAGATTAAATTTGTTAAAATGTGTTAGAATAATTAGACAAACTTTACATATTTCCTGGATCTTGCTGAACTTTACAGCAAATTCCATACATCGTTTTTGATTTTTTTCTTCGATGGCTGGGAGGGAAAAAATGAAAGAAAAAAAATTTCACTCCTTAATGTACTTTAATGCAGTTTTACAGAAGCTGTGTCCACTGGGGTGTGCTGAAGGGAAACTGAGCTTTACAGTCTTTTTTTGCCCATTGACTCTTCAAAGCTTGTTTTATTCTATATACAGAATTGTGCAAATGCCAGACACTCTCTTTTTATTTTTAATCAAATGACTGTTGAGTACTTACTCTTTTTTGCCATTATTTGTTGCCAAACAATGATAGAAAAATGCACACTACATTAATTCAACTTTCAGTCAAACAGCCGTATAGCACTTATTTATACTGTACAGGCTCATGTCAAAGTTAAATATTACAGAAACTATGTTAGCCTTTTTTGTGATTCATGAAGAATAGCAACTAAAGAAAGGAAAAACATATTTAACAGGAAATCACTTGCACATTACAGGAACACAAGCCATTTCCCCAGGTTTGGGTCATTACAGGAGTTCCTGGGAGGCCAGCATTTCAGATGTGAAGCAGGCGGTCCAATCATGGCTCCTGTTTACTGAGATAATTTTCTACCTTGATGGTATCCAAGCACTAGTACAACACTGTGTTAAGTGCATTAGTTTTGCAGGGTATTATATTGAGAGAAAACGTTGGAAAATGTTATTTTCTGTTATTCTATGCAATCAAAAGTCCCAGTTTGATTTGAACAACCCTTGTTGTAAGACATCTGAAATCATCCATCACTACATTTTCCTGTTATTATTTTTGCACAGTACTGTATAGCATGCATACCATCATAGAAACATCAATAATAATCTGGTAACAATGGCAATCTGCTTGGTAAAAGATCAAGAAGGTCCTGTACGTCTACAGTATATCCAGCGGAAATACTTACTGTATAATGTATACTAATGTTATAGCTTAACCTGTTACAGACTACAAGATGCATTTTATGGCTAATATACTGTACAATGCCACAAACTGAACAAAAAAAAAAAAGTGCGACACAAACACAATAAAGAAGATATGAGAAACGAGTTGCAATAACATGCAAAGTGGTAACATAAGGAAGAAAAATATAAAACCACTATATGCTCCGAGTGCGAAAATGATTTGCGAAGCAATACAATATTGTGTAATATTGTGCAAATGAGCTGCATTATAGACAAGTAATACAGTACATTTTCGTGATGTGCAAATACTTGCAGAGAAACGAACTGCAGTGTTCCGGATACAGATAGCTTGAGGATAAAAGCTGTCCTTCAATTTCTTTCAGACCCTGAGAGGGTGGAGTATTTTGTGACTTGGGTGGTTTGGGGCCTTTATTATTGCTTTGGCCTTGTTCTAGCACGAGAAAGTGTAGATGTCATCAATAGCTGGTGAGATATGACAGTATTTTTTGCACAGCTACAAACTATGACAGGGCTAGTGGGCATTTCCTGCTTATTTGAACATTTCCGTGAGTCTGAAAATAAGATTTAGATTTAGAGAGCACTTAGCGGGAGGTTAGAGATATCTCCTCCATGCTTGACCGGCACACGCGTGTGATATATGAGGCACGCCTCGCCGCTCGGTTCAGCTG
The DNA here is from genome assembly GCA_028565275.1 of Leiocassis micropogon. NCBI lineage: Eukaryota > Metazoa > Chordata > Actinopteri > Siluriformes > Bagridae > Leiocassis > Leiocassis micropogon. The sequence continues at coordinate 7,160,168 of JAOVVA010000032.1, read as the reverse complement.
TGATCAAGATTCTCTTTACACCTTTGCCACAATCCCTCCCTGATGAGCGGCCATGGGAATGGCGGCAAATGATGACAGAGAGCCCTTAACCGTCATGACAGCAGGAGGTTTTATCCATCTCTCTCTCTCTTTCTCTCTTTCTCTCTCTCTCTCTCTCTCTCTCGTTCTGCCTGGGGAGTTAATAACTTTGGAGAGTATTAATGTATAAGGGTTGCTGGGCTCCTCAAGGGACTGTGATTAATCTGTCTCACACACACACACACACACACACACACACACAAAACCACAGATGTATAGCAGTGATAGAAAGCTTCATTCACTTTGCTGTTCCACTCAGTCACACACTGGCAGGACCGGACCATTTGTTACATCCCACACCCACCCACCAACACAATCAGACACACACACACTCACACACTCATACGTGCGAACACACACATACATACATACGTAAATCCACACCCACCAACCAACACACTCAGACATCCATAACCAGTCATCCACATACAGTACATACTTACACACACTCTAATACCCAATGCACATGCATTTATTACTGTACGTTCATGCATTAGGAAGAAAGGAAGAAAGGCATTTTGAAAGTAATTCATTGTAATCTTTTTTTTGGGGGGGGGGGTTTACCGATAGCAAAATGACTTGATCGTAATACAGGTTTCTGTGACTTATCTACTACAAGACATCATGACCGACACATACAGTACCTGAGAACAAGTAGCAAGAGGTATCAGAGGAAAAGAAACACTTTAGGAGTTCATTGCTCGTTAGGCATTTACCTTTCAGAACAAGCACGGGTCGTGATAATGATCAAACAATGCGTCGTCAATACAAGAAGTGGCGATGAAATCATTTCACGTCCTGTGTTAATGTCGGTGTGACATCCTCCAGAGTTAAAATTAGCAGCCTTTACTAATTAACCTGTGTGCATTTTATTCAATGGGTAAAATGAACTAAATGAATCAAGCAGCTCCAGACTCTTTTAAATGATAACACACATTATTAGCCATTCGAATTTCCAGTCAAGTCTTTAGGAAATGAATAATGGTTCTGTGCATTTTTCTCATCAGGTATTTTCCTGACTCATCAAATCAAAGCCTGTTAGTGCTTTCGCAGTTAAAATATAATACACATCATATAACCTGTATAACAACCCAAGTCTGTTTAGATGCATTTAAATCATCCAATTCATCCAGTGATTCACGTTCACACAGCGACTGAAGATCGCAAATAAGATGAGATATGATTTCCTCAGGCTCACACGTGCACATTCTCAACACCTCTCCCTTTCACATGCAGTATTCATTAGAGCATTATCACGCTAATCGATTAGGCTGATGAAGGCAGGATTGTATCACCACTCCAGATCTCGAACAGCATGTCTGTGAGCGTGTGTGTGTGATGAGTGACTTCCTTCAGTCGCACTCGCAGCAATGGAGAGTCAGACACGGATTCCCTGACAGCAGCTGCTTTAAATCATACTACAAATTACAGCACCGCTTCAACATCGCTGATGGTAATTTACTGCCATTATGAGATCTCACCATGATGTCTGTGTTTATCACAGAGGTGATCAGATACAGGCTGTGAGGCGTGAGAGTGCGTGAGATAAAGAGAGCGAGAGTGAAAGAAAGCGAGCACGTGAGAGATGCCTATTAGGAGCCGGCGTTCCTTTGGAGGACGGATTCTTTCGCGGGAATGAATGTTTGCCAGTTATCGATCGCTTAAAAAATTATAAATGTGCAGGAAATGTACCGCTGCCAGATTTTGAGTTGATGAGGAAATTAGTAGCTTAGTGTTGAGTTGGTAATTGTGTCTATACTTTATTCTTTATTAAGATGTTTTCCCTTTTATTGATACTGGATACTGTCACAAATATTCTCTCTCTTTCTCTCTTTCTCTCTCACTATCTGTCTCACTCTGTCTAGTGTTATAAATAAAAATAAAAAAGCTGTGCACTTCTCCGCCGTATAGGACGCAGATGAGTCAGTTTTGCTGACTAACACATTCTGTTAAAGCTCCTCTCAGGATGATGCAGGATCTCCATTACTTCGTTCCTCTTTGCACTTTTCTTTTGTGCTCGTGCTCCTTTGTTTGCTCAGCAGTCTCGCTGGCAATCGTGGCATTTTCAACGCCGAGCTGATGAGGTGCTGCTGATCTGCTGTAGGTTAAAGCCCTTTAAAATATATATATATATATAAAAACCTGCAGGTGTTCTCAGGATTGTCTGCGGTCACTAGGCCTCCTCGGAAGCAAAGAAAATTTGTGGTACTCTGTGTGTGTGTGTGTGTGTGTGTGTGCACGTGCACATCCACTAATGCATGTCTCTATGTGTTTTCCTTCACCATAATAGCCATTGTATTTAGAATGGATGTGCTTGTCTGATTTATAGAAGCCATTGAGCAGATCGATAAAAGCTGTAGCTCTGCTCGTGAAATGGTTACTGTCTCCGTGAGTTGTTATTTTCTCTTGTCTTCATCTCTTTTTCACATTCTCGCTCTCAGCGCCACTTTTCTGAAGCATCGTTTTTATGCAAAAAAACGACTATTTGTATTCTCGAGACATCATATTCTAAAGAAAGTGCCAGGGAAAGGTGTCGTCTAGCCAGCATGACATTTCTGTACTCTATGAATTTTGTTCTCCATTTTTTCACCGCAGTTTAAATGAACTTAAACATCTTCTTTTAACCTAAGGAGGGGCGTTCAAGTCAAACTAGGACTTGTGATAAAATGAACCAGCTATTACTAAGATATGGGCCGTCATTTTGTCATCAGTAAGAAAGCACCTGTGACTGCTAAATAAATTACTGAAATAGTAGGGTTACCTCATATTCAAACTATTCAAATATTTGTGTTATCTTTAACAAGACAAAAACTTGGCATCTACATTGGACGTTCAAGTCAAACCGGGATTTTTGATTGTGCAAAAATCCCGGAACACAGTTATGAGAATTAAAAACTGGCTTTATTTGTGTACATAAGCTTCTGCTACACTAATGCACTTATCCCAGTTTTTCACTCGTGCTTGGATACCATCAAGGTAGAAAGTTTTCTCTGTACGCCAGAGCTATGATCCGACTGCCTGCTCTATGTCTGAAACACTGGCCTCCCAGGAACTTTAATGCCCCAAAAACATGTGATAATGGCTTGGAGCGAGGTCAGGACTGTAGGGGAATGTGACAAGAACTTCCATCCAAGTTACTATAATTTGCTAATTAGTTTGTAAACGATTGTGTGGCGACAAGTCGATTTTCAAAGATCAAAATTTCCACTCGTTGAATGTTTATGTGAACAACGGCAGTGGGCTCGAGCCACCTCCAATGGGACCGTTGGCCTTCTTTAAAACGTTTGCACTATTTACAAGTTTTACTGCGGATAAGAGTCTCATCACCGTACTGTGCTTGAAGTCTCCTATACATGTCAATCAGTTTTACTCTAAAATTTAAGAATTTTTTTATAACAAGTCCGGGTTTAACTTGAACACCCCTCATAATTTGAAATGTTTCATGGATGTTTCACAAAATTAACAGTGTAATTGGAGAAAACATACAGTGTGTTGCCTTAGAAACTTTTTGTAGTGTAAGAACAATATAACACTTATGCTGATGGTAAAGATTTACATTACATTTGTCAGGCGCCCTTATCTAGAGCGACTTACATTTGTATTTCATTATACATCTGAGCAGTTGAGGGTTAAGGGTCTTGCTCAAGGGCCCAACAGGAACATCTTGGCACTCGTGGTATTTGAACCTGGGACCTTCCGAACCATAGTTTAATGCCTTAACCAGTGAGTGATCCCAGTCCAAGACTGCCCCCTAGCATCTTGTGGATTATTTTCTGATAACACATAGCGTATCCCAAGGTGTTGTCTGTGTAGTCACCAAATCTTTTTTTTTTTTTTTTGCTTTGAGTATGAAACATATGCAGCTTGCCAAATCATAAAGCAGCATTGTCGTGACATCCTTCTGAAGTAAAAGTCTTTTGTGCCTGTTTAATACTGTAAATTGTCACAGTCTTTAATACATGGTATTATACAGTATGTGGTTTGCAACACTACAAACCGCTAGCAGATACAGCCCTATAAGTCAAGATTAAAATAATCGACAGCATGCACGCAATTGAAGTGTGTTAGTGGTGAATAAGGCTGCAATTTGGTCTGGATGTCAGGATTCATCACTTCATACGGACACGGCTATCAGTGTAAGAGCTGTGGGACGGCAGAGACCCCACTGATTGTGAAATGCTTTTTTAGCACTGATTGGCTAAATCACTCTCCAGCAGCCATCATAGCCGGCCATTTTTCCAGACTCTGTCCATCACGGGGCTGGTTTGATGGGCAGAGTGATGCGATTTGGAACATGACGGCATCAAAATTGGGACACTTCCCCGAAAATGGCCCTTCAGAAGCGAAGCGCGTAGCGCGTAGCAAACTGAGCACTCAGAAAAGCTTACTTTATTAGGGTTAACAACAGAGCATGCTGCTATTCATCTTCTGTCTTTTTTGTCCTCTCCTGCAGAGATATGACAAGATTTCTCTTCTCCTCAGACATTTCTGTATCAAAGAGGGTGTAGGAGGAGAGAGGTTCTTGCGGGCAGGGCCTCTACATTTTTTTTTTTATTATTATTTTTATATGACAGTGTGTGGGTGAGCTTCTGACTAGTCATCTCAGAGGGACAGTTGTCATTCAGTGAGCTTTTTGTAAGCATCATCAGGAGTTGGCTCTGGTCTCCTGTAGCGAGACAGCTGCGGCCTGTCAAATTAGAGTGAGCGTAAGCTGCAGCAGAACGGTTTATAATCAGGTTTTAGCCCTCTATGAATAGTTAAGGGGCGATGCCTCAGCATTATCTGCAGTAATGGCTTCATTTAAAGGAAGAGGGCAGGGGTGGAGGAGAGCCACAATGCTCCTATAAAACCTGGCATTAGAGGGGATGGTGCATAGTCATAAACCACACACTGCAGCTTCTCGTTAAAAATAGATGATATTGTTTTGCAGGCACTGGAGGAGTTATTCTCACGCCAATAGTTCCTGGAATGTTCGCCCTCTGTTTACAAAACGCCATCCCGTGCACTAGAAAATGTCCACACCAGACTCTTCGAATACGTACATTGACTGTATACATTTTAAAGGTCAAAAACAAGAGCTTTTATCACTACCCCATCACAAGAACTTCAAGTTTAGCAAGCAAGGTCCTTAAAATCGTCAAGTAGTGATGTGATGGGATCATCTTTCTGAGAACACACAGCTGTTTCTGTGCAGACGGCCAGCTGACAGTCGTGAACGTGTCCATGCTTAAAACCCGGCTTGCCATTTATAAAACTCAATTGTGTTTTATCTTTCATGATGATGACTAAAACCTGCTGTATTTTTCTTCCCACTATTTTTCAGTCTCATAGCAAGTTTTTACAGAACATTTATAAAATATACCTGCAATGTCGCTGTAGTCTTTTAAATGCAGGAGCATTAAAAAAAATGGGATTTACATAGTGTACTGGGAACGCTGTGTGAGCTTTCTAATTACACTAATTATGCACTCTCTTAGATGGTGCAGATGTTAACAGTAATAGGATTAGCAAAAAAAATCAAAAGATTAGATCTACCAGATCGGGCAGCATGGTGTAACCTTACAGCTCCAGGGTTCTGAATCGATCCTGAGCTTGAGTTACTGTCTGCGTGGAGTTTTCCATGTTCTCCCCATGTCTGCAAGGCGTGCCAGTAAATAGCCTGGCGATTCTAAATTGGCCTAAGGTGTTAAAAATGTGCGTAAGTGTCTGTGTGTGTATGGTGCCTTGCAAGCATACGGGCATCCCATCTAGCATGTATTTCTGCCTCATGCCCAGTTATACTCTAATCACGCTCAGACTAAAGCAAAAAAAAAAATACTCAGCGTTGTTTTTACTCAGCGTTGGTCTTTGAAGCTACTTTGTCACAGTGTATTTTAATACACTAGTAGTGCTACACCGCACGTATAAAACAGAACTGAACATTATTTAACACACAGAACATTGACTAGTAATTGAAAGTTGCATAGATGAAATTGTATCATACAGTATATCAGTGATCATGCTTAAATGTCCACCATAACTCCAAGGTCAGAAAAGTTCCCTCAGCTTGGCTGAGCGCTGGTGATGACACATTGCTAAAGGCCGAGCAGGAAGTGAGATGTCATTATTACTGCATCGCAAGGACTCACTAATAAATTTTTAATTTGCACTCAGAGCAATTAACAGAGTCCCTCGTGGCCTGCAAGCGTGTTAGTTCCTAAATGTCCATCAGAAGTGTTAGACTGCTCCTCCCTTTTCGTTTGCAGCGTAAAAAAAATATATTAAAAAAAATTTGTTCCTCACATGTTTAAACAGCAAATAACAGAAATATTTGCATTTGACATTTAGGGTTGATTTGGGTCCCTGGAGTTAGCCATGTTAGTGGGTTCCGGTCTTTGTGGGATTTCTTGCTGTAATAAATGACATTTACTGCGTGGAGAAATCAACACTCCATGATCCTAAAGGTTTACGGCTCTGCGATCGAGTCTGGGTTTTACACATACACACACACACACACACACACACATGGAGAGAGAGAGAGAGAGATGAAATTCCCTGCAACAATCCTGCTGCTGAACCTGTACCAGAGGGCAGCTGAGCAGGACATGAGACAGTGATGAATGGTCTTGTTCACAAGGTGAATCCTTTTTTCCCTATCATTCTAGAGGGAACTTTGTGAAAGATTGGGTAAGGTATTTAACCCTGTTAGTCTCTGAAGATTTCACACTGGTTGATTTCTTTTTACATTTTTTTTTCTCCCTTGTCATTAATATGTATAAAAGCATCTAAAACAGGCTGAATAATCTTATATTTTATTTATAATTATCTTAGAAATAAGAAATATTAGAAATATATACTGTATATAGCCATAACATTAGGCGCGGTATTATGTAGATTCCCCCTGTGCCCCCGGGACAGCTCTGGCTCCTCTGGGCATGACTCCACTAGACCTCTTGGGGTGTGCTACGGTGTCTGGCACCAGGAGCCTTTTCGTGCTGTGGATTGCAGGATGGGTCCACCACGGATCAGACTGGTTTGTTCTGCGCATTCCACAGATGCTCAATAGGATTGAATTTGCAGGCGGGGTCAACAACCTTGAACAGGCAGGCCGTGATGTGCTGACTGCTCTGATACCTAACTACTGAGGGCAGCACTGACTTTTTTCAGCAATTTGTGCTACACTTTCTTTCTCTGGATTCGCGCCGGGTGGGCTGGCCTTTCTTGGGCTGGCATAAATTAGACCCTGTCATCAGTTTACCAGTATATAATTGATAATCAATGTTATTCAAGTCACCTGGCGGTGATGTTAGTGTTGCGGCTGATGTATACAGTATATTTTTATGCAGTGAGTTTCTATTAAACTTCTCTTCAATTTCTTGAACGATAATCCTTTTTTAAAATAACTTCATAACCTGACGGATTGGCTCTTTCATATCTTGGTATGTCCTTAGAGGGATTCATAACATCATAAATCTTTATAAGTGTTCATGGAGCACTTGCTGCAAAACAGTTCCAAATCATCAGTGATCTGGCACCGATTTTTAACACTGGTTATCTGATACTTTTCTTTGTATACTGTCTTTTAAATAATTAAAGGATGTCCACTGAGGCAGCAAAGTAATAACTTCTTTTTTCTTTTTTTTTTACTGCAATGCAAAGGGAAAACTTTATATAGGAAAGTTTTTTGGAAGGTAAATGAATTAGTTTAATGAATAATTAAAAGATTTCTTCAATTTATACATAAAAATTGTGATTTCTTTACATTAAAGTGCCAGCATTTCTGTTGATGGGATATGTAAAAGTCAAAAACTATTTATTGTAAGATATACAGGAATCTGACTAAGTGATTTAGCACAGATAGATAAAAAAAAGTTTATCAAAGTGAAGTAAGATTCCTAGTCCGAACATGTTGTCTGTCATATTCCAAGAATTCAAGTGCATTTATAGCTCTATTTTTGCTATTCTTTATATGATGCTGTTGTTCTCTCTGAGTGTCTGCTGCTCTGTCTGAGTGTACAACGCACTCTTCATCCTCTCTACGCTGTGCTCTGTCATTCTTTTGCTCTCGTTAAAGAGTGGTATGGTACTCAGTGACTCTCGGGAAATAAAGGATGGAGAATTTTCGAATGAAGGCCTTACTAGTGTTTTATTGATCTGAATCAAAATGTTTTTAATGCACCAGACGAGAACTCTGGATTGCCTCTTAACAAGCTAATGGCATGTAGGTGGAAAACGAAGTGCAAAATTGAAAATCTATGAAAGCAATGAAAGCTAGTTTAAAAAGCCAAGTGGAAAAAAACAAGCGGTGCTTTCTCAGAATTGTGAGACGTTGGGCACTTACATGTTTCAGCTGTTCTTTGTGATCAATATAGGGATAGCACACAGGGTCAGGTACTAAAATCCTGCTACAGTATATGGCTTAATTATTAAGTCAGATATTTTGCTGATTTGTAAAGCTAGATAAATTTCTGTGTTTAGACAGTTCAGAAATATTGTCCAAAGCAGTAGAAAATTCAGATCGATTTTAGAGGAGGGTAAAGATGGAGAATAACATTTGCCTTTCTCATTGGTAATAATACTGTACATCATTATGTAACATTTCACATTACCTGACACAGATTTCATGTGTCAGATGCTTTACGTTTCCATCCTTACCCTGACCACAATTCTTCCTGTACTTGTAGTTGACAGTTCAGGACTGTACTTCCATTTTTTTTTAATAATGAGTCCTAGGGTTTTTAACCAAATTTTAGCTAAGTCAAATCTCCTCAGTTATTTTTATCGCTTGATGCAAGCCAATGATGACCCTTCTCAAACTGCAACATTTTTTTGTTTGTTTTGTTTTTTTGTTTTTTAATCCATGCAGTGTATATGAATTAAAATAAGACTTCTCTCTAAGGTATCACATTCACCAGATCCATTTCAACAAAATGGAGTCGATAAAAAAAAGAAAGAAAAAAGTAATGATAGAATAATCTTGTAGTTAATTAGTGTTACGAAGCAATTCCTCCTGCCTGTATGAAATGCTTGTATAGTTCCCGCATGATTCCCCTCCCTTAATATTCAATGAATTCTAAGCTCTGTATTACCATGGCTACTTATCCAGGCACGGCTAATATGCGCACGGCCGAGAATTCTTCGGCTGCGAGTTAATGCAGTCTCTCGCCTTTTTAACTGCTCTCTTAGATGTGTTAGGGTCTCAGCTTGCATCCCTTCTCACTTTGTAATGAATGAATGTAATTCGCATGAGATGCACAGTAGAGAGCGAATAGAAAGTCACCACAGTGGATTGAGGTCTGTGGTGTTGTTCACTTGACTTTTTACTTAGTGTACAAGTCATATTAGGAATTATAGAATATAAATATAGGAAACTGTGGGAAGATAATTCTACTAGTCCTGTGTCCCCACGGGGCATGATTTCAGAAGACCTCTGGCCATGTGCTGTAGTGTCTGGCACCAGGATCCTTTTGGTAATGTGGGTTGCGGGGTGGACTTGCCATGGATCAGGCTTATTTGCTGCATTATTCTATGGATGCTTGATCGGATTAAGATCTGGAGAATTTGGTGGCCTGGTCAACAACCTTGAACTTTTTATGCAAAATGCTCTTGCTTTTATGCAAAAAAGTTCTTGTTTGTTGTCCCTTTTTTACGTTTTTGTCATGGCCTTAACAAACTGATTTCTCCCTAATGTAACCTCATACAGGTTGTCACTCAGCTCTGACGATCTTCACTCAGCTCTGCTGTTCTCAGGCAGGGCCTGGCTTAGCCCTACCTCATTTACATAAACATTGAAGCAGCACTTTCGGAAGAGGAGTGAAACAGAGTGAGTTTGATGTATTTGACATTATCTAAGAGGTTTTGGATGGAGTATTAGCAGTCATACTTCCGGGGAGCTTTGAGACCTGCGCTAACTTGTTAAAGAAGTAGTAAAATATGGGACCTTTTATAATTATACATTCATTGGAATTTGTTATTGTTCTCATGGTAACTACTAATAAACTGGGGCCTGTATGGCAGATGGTAGACATTAGGAAGTGTATTGTTAAAGTTTGATTGTTGCCGCAGTGATGTTTTTTTGTTAGAGGACATTTATTTAACATTTATGAAGGGAATAGTAGTTGTAAACACACTCTGTTTTCTCAGGTATAAGGACAAGTTATTCTTTTTTATGGGGGTTGGAGAGAGCGAGAGATCCAATCAAGTCAGAATGCAGCTATTTCATCATCAGGGAACCACCTCTTTCTTTCTCTGTCTACATGATAACATACATGAAAACAGGAAGTATATCACTGTTATATAAGCAGTACAATACACTGACCATGCTGATATATGAAAATTCAGAGAGTAGTGGCACACCATCCAGCATTGCTCCCTATAGACATGCACTACTTTCTGGTAACGGCAATCTATCATGTGTAGGGGCAGTGGTGGCTCACATGGTTGAGGCTCTGGGTTGCTGAACAGAGGGTTGAAAGTTTGAGCCCACCTACCCCAATTTGCCAGAGTTGGGTCCAGGGGCAAAACCCTTAACCAAACACCCCATACAACCCAGCCACTGCAGGCAGTGCTAGTCCCAAGCCCGTGTAGAAACCAGGAAAGTGCTGTGTATAACAGAGAAACTAAAATAAACAATTGTGTACACTCAAATAATATATTATAAGTATACATAAAATGTATGGATGATGCCCACAACTCCATAAATGCAGCTTGTTTTTTTTGTTGATTTCACGCTGCATGGTGGGAAATGTATGAATCTGTGCATGATCTGCAGTGAAGTAAGAGCAAAGTTTAATTTACTGTATTACTTCCAACACTGTCGGCTATGTCACTGTTAACGTAGTCGACAACTGCTTCTTCACCTGAGGATGCAGGTGTTCATTAATGGAGCCTATCTATCAGCCTAAATGATCCAATGTGGTGACCCTTAAGATAAAAGGGACAAAGTTCAAGAAAAAAAAAACCAGCATATTGGTATTGTTATAATGGTCCAATAATGGTGATGAAATGGTGGCTTAGTGCTTAGCACTGTCGCCTCGCACCTTCAAGTCCTGGGTTTAATTCCTTTGTCAGGTCTATGTGCATGGATGTTTGTCTCGTGCTTGGTGGATTTCCTCTATGTGTTCCTACACATATGATTTACTTTGCTGCTGTGGATAATCCCATATGCATACCTATAAGATATTGAAAGCTATGTTTATTGATGGATAGACGGATACTGCAGATTTGTTACCGACTGTCCTGTGCTTTTCCCACTTATCCCGGGACTCCTTTTCACAATATCCTTATCAACAACATCAACATCATTTTGTCACTCAGAAGTCTGCTACAGTTGCCTCTGGCTTGCTTATTAGGAAGCTAAATACAGTATATACCCAGGTTTCAACTAAAAGTGATATACAAATAAAATTGGAATTGGAATAAACAGTATGCGCTACATCAATGTGAAATATGTGCTAATGATTACTTGAATTGCTTCTTTTATATGTGTTGTTATCTTTTATTTCTGTCTTTATGTTTGTTTGTAGACTTTTTTCTAATCCTGAAACGAGCAGAGCTTTTATTCAGCTCCATGAATTGTCTATTCGCACTGGACTAGTATTACCTGGGGACCATGTAATAATTGCGCAGGTTGTCTGTGATCTTAATCACATGCGAATCTGCCATGTCTGTAATTTGTAAAGTAAAAATTCCTCCACAAATTACTTACCATATTTCGCCGAACATCGAGGCCCTGTGATAATATTAGTCCCCTAAGAATCAGCATGTGTATGATTTGGCCAGTATATAAAACTTTTTCAAGGTTTTTGTTCCTGTGTGCCTTTTTATCCAACGTCCACGAAGAATGGAAGCTGCGTTGGAGTGCTTTGAAAGTATTCATATACACCCTACAACAATACAATGAAAGAGAAAGCTGTATATCCAGGAAATAAGTCAGTAAATTCGCTTATTCCGTGTGAATGTGCCATGAGAAACTCAGATGTGAAGGGGTTATTTCTAAATCACATGAGGTCCCTGGATAATAATTACAGTATCCCATGCAAATAGTACATTAGTTTGTGCTGGTAATTTTTTAAAGATGTCACAACATTTATAAGACCTGGTTCCTCGAGCCCATGTACTGTATATGATGTCATTTGAAAAGTCTTAAAGAATGCTAGAGCACTGAGAGAGGCTAATTCCAATGTTGCCATTGCATTTTTTTTCCCCCAATAATTCTCCACAAGTATCACTTTGCTATAATGAAGCAGTTGTAAACATTGAGTGCTCATATTGGAATGTGTAGATCGCTTCCCATGATCCTGCAGTATCAGGATCACCATCAGGATCACCACATTTATTCGTTGACCTTTGAAACCAGAGCAAAGCGATCCTGGCTAATCAGATTGACAAAATCCTCTTGTGAATGTAGGAAATATATGTGATTGAACATGGCAGTGCATTCCAAGCCAACATCTTACCCTAATATGACCAATTACTATTTGGCCTTGCTTGCATGTTTTTTTCTGAGTAAATGCTTTCAATACTAGTATAATTTCCCATTTAAATTTAACCCTAAGGGTTCTGCAGCAATTACTTGGTTTTAATCAAAGACTCAACTTTCTCCCTGAAATGTCACAGGCTCTAAACACGTAACCTGTCAATCACTAGCCAAATACTGATCTGACTGAAGTAGCACTGCCCAAGTCCAAAACTGTACGTTTAACAGAATTGCTTGATAGTTGGTACATGATAGAGAAGTAAAGTTTTGAGGTATTTCAGGTAGGTGTCAAAAGACCAACCCCATTTAACATTTACAAAGAATGCTAATTTTATTGTGTACATGCCATGTGCATTAATTAGCAAAAATACATTCATGATTGGCATTTAACGATAGACACAAAATTCCATAAAAAGGCACACAGAAAGCTATAAATCATAAAAAGACAAACTAATTATATTTTGAACCATCTTTATTTCCCACTTTAAATTAGTGGGTCTTCTGCACCTCCTGGCTGGCTCACTAATTGCTTACACGATATACAACCCCAAATCAGAAAAAGTTTGGATGGAAAACGCAAATAAAAAAAGAAAGTAGTGATTTCTACTTTTAATTTTACTTTGACTTGTATTTCATTGCAGACAATACAACAGCACATTATTAAATGTGTAATTTTTTTTTTTTTCAAAATAAGCACGTATTTCAGATCAAAGTTGGAACAGTAAAGCATTTACTACTACTTTGTAATGTTGCCATTCCTTTTCACAACACTTAAAAGACGTTTAGGGACTGAAGACACCAAGTGATGAAGTGTTTCAGGTGTAATTTTGTCCCATTCTTCCTGCAAACAAGTCTTAAGGTGGGCAACAGTACGGGGTCTTCGTTGTCGCATTTTGCGCTTCAAAATGCGCCACACATTTTCTATTGAAGACAGGTCGGGACTGCAGGCAGGCCAGTCAAGTACCTGAATCCTCTTCTTCCGCAGCCAGGACTTTGTAATGTGTGCAGAATGTGGTTTTGCATTGTCTTGTTGAAATATGCATGGGCGTCCCTAGAAAACATTTCTTCTTGAAGGCAGCATATTGTGCTCCAAAAGTTTTAACTGGCATTTGTGGATGCAACTATGTAGTGTGGTACTTGACAACGGTTTGCCAAAGTAGTCCTGAGCCCATGTGGTGATATCGCTTACAGATGAATGACAATTCTTCATGCAGTGCCATCTGAGGGATCGGATTGTTCAGCTTAGGCTTGCGTCCTTGTCCTTTACGCACTGAAACTCCTCCAGATTCCCTGAATCTTTTAATTATGTTATGCACTTTTGAAGGTGAAATATCCAAATATCTTCCTATCTTTCTTTGAAGAACATTGTTTTTAAACATTTCAATAATTTTGTCACATATTTGATAGCAAACTAGCGATCCTCAGCCCATCTTTGCTTCTAAAGGACTAGACCTTTTTTGGATGCTGCTTTTGTACCGAATCATAATTACAATCACTTGTTCACATCATCTGCTTGAAATCACATCATTATTTAACCAATTTACCTGATTACTAGCTCTAAATTGCTCCTGTCCCAACCTTTTTTTTTGGAATGTGTTGCAGGTCTAAATGACAGAAAAGGATGTATATTTACAAATGAAATGAAGTTGACCAGACAAAACATAAAAGATTTTGTGTTTATATTGTCTGCAATGAAATACAAGTAAATTCAAAGTAAATTTAGAAATCACTACTTTCTTTTTTAATTTGTGTTTTCCATACTGTCCCAACTTTTTCTAATTTTGGGTTGTAGAAAGTTTGTTTCTGTAACTGAACATACACCACCCGTATTTTAAAGGGCATACATTTGTATTATACAAAGAAACAAATAGCAAAAAAGTCCTGATCTATACAGCTAGTCTAAAACACTAAACTCACAGCATGGCAGGAGAATATTGACATACATGATGGATTCGTATTCATGTTCTCAAACAGCTTTTTGTTTTGGCAGATTGATGTTCAAGGTTAACACATGACTTGGTCAATGCATAATCCCAAATGTGTTATACTATAGTGACTTATTTATTATTTGAAATAGCAAAATTCAGGAAATGTATTTTAGAGTGGTAGTTAACATCACACATCTTTGAAAAATCTTTATATAAAAATGGTAGGAGACCTGCAGTTTCTGAAAAAAACTCCAACCAGCTCATGTAACTTCAACAACGAATGGTGAAAGGCATTGCAATCACACATTTCCCTTATACTGTATGTTAATGTCTTACAGTTAGATTACCTTAAGCTCTTAATCTGTATCTGTGTGATTCGTGTTGCTGCCACATAATTGATTATATTGATTTAGATATTTGCAGGGCCACAACGAGAGCCTATTTAAAGTGGTAAATGCGTGTGTGTGTGTATGTGTGTGTGTGTGTAATATATATTCATGTTCATTATGGCTAAACCTTTATTTATATTGTGTGTGTGTGTGTGTGTGTGTGTGTGTGCGCGTGTGTTCAATGCTGCCACAGTGCATGTGAAGGCTGGGACGTGTGAGGTAATTGCAGCCCATCGCTGCTGTAATAAGAACAAGATTGAAGAGCGATCTCAGACTGTCAAGTGTTCCTGCCTACCTGGACAGGTCGCTGGGACGACCAGAGCCGCTCCATCCTGCGTTGATGGTAAGATCACTACCCCCCCCCTCTCTCTCTCTTTCTCTCATACTTCATCTTTCTCTCCCTCGTTCTATCATCCTGGCCTTTTGAAAAAGGTCAGTCTATAAATGTGTTATACAAAATGTTTGCAAGAAAGCGTAGCAAACACCCTGCTCACCCTCATGAATAGGTCCTGTTGTGAAAGAAGTGTTGATATTAGAAATGCCTCTCGCGAGCCGGAGGGCATTCTGTTACATTGAAGGGAGGGTGGGGGGAGCAGTTTCAGTTTTTTGTTTTCTGAAACCAACACAGAAATAATATTAGCGATCCCTTTTTTTCTTTCCTGTCCTCTACCTTGCCCTGTAACTTTGCCATATGATTAATTTAACGCTCTGTCAGCAATGTCTAATGCTGCACTCATTTCACAATGACTAAGACCAGTTTCTTTCTTTAACCGATTTCTTGCACTTGCCTCTCTCTATCTCTGTCTGGCTGATTCATTTAATACTGTGTCAACACCGGGCACTTGACGGCGCAATCGATTTTGATCTTGTTTTCCTTACCATAAAAGCATTGTCTGTGTGCGCTCTCCACACCCTGCCCGAGAGGAAATGTCAAATGAACCCTGTTTCCATCCAGCTTCTTCTCCTCCCTCTTTTCATCTCTTACTTCAGCCATCTGCCCAGCTCTGCTTTCGCAGCACTGCTTTCTACTGATGGTATTTTCCTGCACATATTTTTGAAAAATAATTTTTTTTTAAATACAATTAAAATTTAGAGTGTATGTTTTTTTAAAATCCTTTTTCATATAAAAAATAATAATAACAGCAATGAGCCCCTAACTAAAAACTGCTAACAAAAATGCAGGTCGTATAATGGGTGCTATTACTTTTTTAGGGAATCAGACAGACGGTTTTCCTAAAGATCCTGTTTTCCGGTTCAGACTAGACAGCTATATCTTCCTCAATTTTGCACACACCTCCGTGAAACTTATATAAAACGTTCAGGGTCCCCTGAGCACTATAAAAAAGAGTATCTGAGAAAACACATACATTTTGAAGTATGACAGTTTGTTTGGGACCCATTGGCTTGTTTTTGGTCCAATCAGAAAATGATAGACTCTTTGTGTCGAAACTACTTAACTCCTTTAAAACCGGCATCAAAATTGCATCATTGAAAATTTATTGGTTTTTACAATGTAAAGACAGCGAATTAGCAAATAAAAACAATCTCAGTTTCTAAATTTACAGTCACAAACCCCTACAAAACTTGTAGCAAAATGTTCAGCTGGGTCTCTCCTCTCTAGCACCAATGAAATACCTGGCTTAGAAAGCAGAGGACTGAATTCCTTATTTAAGTCAAAGAGAACATGTTGCATTGTCTGTGTAAGGGTGCAGAGAGACCCATTGTTACGATAACTGGCCTAAACTACTGTACACCCCTTCCTCTTACACACACACTGACTGGATTCACAGCCAGTATAAAAGGTTATTTCTTCGGAACCATGTAGGGGACGAATGATGCAACAAATTTTCATGGTTTTGCCTAGAAAATAAATTGCACCATCTGTCTCTAGTTATTATTAGTGCATTATCTCTATTATTATTATTATTATTATTATTATTATTATTATTATTATTCATGTAAATTCTTTTATTTACTGTTTTTGCATCCATGCAGCATCTATAGTAGCCCAGAAGTGGTGGTGTCAGATGCAACCATGTCTGGATGGAGAGGAGTGTAAAGTTTTACCAGATCTTACAGGTTGGAGCTGCAGTACTGGCAACAAGGTTAAAACGACAAAGGTTAGTGCATGCACACACATAAACTCACACACACGCACACATAGACACCTCATGCACAAACACACTAGCCTTTAATCTTGGCCATGTGTGCTTTATAAGTGTGTCAGCCTACAGCATTGCCCATCAATTTGTGCTGCTGCTTCATTAGATAGTATATAATTACAGTAATTCTTTCCCTACAGAGGCAAACCATTCTTTATGTGCAAACAGAAAAGACACACACACGCACACAAACACACACTGGTAATCAAGCACCTTTTGGAAAGCTCTCTGTATCTCATCAATTTTCAATTCAATCTCTGTTTAAAGGTACAGCGGTTTAACTTTCATTGTTACCAAAGATGGGACAGTGTAAGAAATATAAAACATACTGTAGATACAAACCATTCCTTGCTAATTACTAAAACCCCTGCACACAAAAGCTCATACACAAATATATAAATATACAGACAATTTTGAGTGTGAGCTATTTTTCAGGTTATAATAATACATGTATCTTCCAAACAGCTCTTCAAAGGACATTCAGAATTTCTTATCCTTGTGCACCTGGGGGTTGAATCTGATTGATTTTTAAATGGATTAAACAAGATTTTCCTTTACAATAAAGGGGGAAAGGGCACCAAGTGTTATCCTTTTCAATCTTCTAGTGACTAGTACATGAATTTCTTTACCTCCATTTCAATCAGTGTGTTGACTTACAACTCACTCTACCCTCTTATCTCATTTTATTCACATACTTTATGATTTCCTGTTTCATGTTTCATACATGGATTTGTAACTTCCACTTTTGGAAGCATGGGCAAGGTCGGAGAACGGGATTTCGTTCTCCCGCTTATTGTCATTCAGACCTCCTGCTTTGCAACCTACTTCCTCTCCTCTTGAGTGTGCTCAGTGCAGACTACAGGAATCAGCTGTGGCAGGATCTGACATTAAATACAGAACAGGCTCGGATCACCGAAAAGCGGACACCGTGAAAAAGAAAAGACAACAGGAGAAAACAAGCATGAAAACAAAAACTCAACAAGCCCAGTTTGGTAAAGTAGTCATGAGGTGTACATGAGATCAGACAGGCAGAACCAGTTCCTCAAATCCTCCACAGACCAAATCTGAACCACAATGCCTTGCTGTAAATGGTTGATCTGTCCATCAAATGCTGTGGTATGATTGGTTCTATTGTATAATCAACTATGATTGGTCAGGAGTTGTTGATTAGTTATCTATAACAGCATGCTGCATCCTAATAGTTCCAGTTTCTTGGTAACAAGATAAATTATATTGTATTATTAACTTAGTGAGGAGGATAGAAAGAAGGCCAGGTTAAAGAAAGACGATTTATTGATGTTACATACAGTAAGCAGTGGCAGGAAGTTCCACAATCTCAACATTAACTGTTGAGGTCAGAATCCAAAATATTGATGTCATCAATTACCACAATGAGCATGCAGTAAATCTTAGTTCAAGAGAATGACAATTTTCAGGTTGTATATTCACCATGGTTTATTGTGTTTCATTTCAAAGAATTTCTGTTTTTCCTTCACAAGCATTCTGACTGTAAAACCAGTCACACCTTATGCACCTTTTGCATAGTGTCTTTCCGTAGTGTACTATTATGTATTATAGACACTACCCCAGTTTAGCAGGAACTGAACTTATAAAAACAGTGTATGTTAGCCAAGGAAGATTCAATTCAAAGTGAAGTGATGGGATCAATAGGCTGATCAAAGTTTTTCTAAAGCATAGTGTTTGACATAGACTAATGAGTTTTGATGACTCTGTACACCTGAGTAATAACTGCTGAAGCCAGCTCCATAGTGAGTAGGTTATTAGCAAACTGCATGCTGTCTAGGGAAATGTTCAAAATCACTCCAGAAAATGCCTACGAGAGCAAAAGTTCTGTAGATACAGTTGTAGTCAGAAGTTTATATACACTCCTTATGAACATGAATGACGTAGGAATATTGGGCTTGCAGTGATTCTTTTAACTGGTCTTTTTTCTGGGCCAGAATGATTTAACAACATACGTTTTTAACAAATTCCCATTTTTAAAAATCAACACATTGTCAAAAATCTACATACAGCATGCGTAATATTTGTTTGAATATCCCATAGGTTTCAACTTTCTTGGACACTTTTGGTAGACAAGCTGTTTGGATACAGTATTTGACCTCTCTTTTTGGCAGAATTCATAGTGTTTAGTTACATTTATTGGTTTCCTAGCACGAAGCTGACTTAAATTTTTTTGAGATCGGGTTGCGGATTCAAAAGCTTAAATTTACCATGCTTTGTCCAAAGCCATGTTTGATGTTTATTTGGGTTCAAATCTGATGTTTATTTTGGTTCCCTCCAATCCTTCAGAACTGGTCTACTGGTCCCACAAATGCCATAAATGTAAATGCCTTTTTAAACTACTTTTGAAAGTATTTTCAACCATCTAGCTGATGATTTGACCCACCACAGTTTTTCTAGAAGGCTCAATTCAATTTTTAGACTTTGAGAAAATGGCTATTCCTGCTAATAACTTGCATAAATAAATCTGCATTTATTTAGAAGTGGCTACAATAGAAATTCCAGACTTTAAACTGGCCATCCTCTTTCACAGATCTGCCCTTAGCTCCTTGGATTTTGCCACTGTATGGTCAGGAATGGTCAATCCAATGAGTGATATCAAATAAACCCATTTTATGTTGACAGAGAAGCTATTGTACCAGCTGATGTATCCATAATTTATAACAGGAGGTCAAGAGGCCTCTGGCTTGACAATTTCAGTTACATTTCAATACTTATTTGCACCACCTATTGACCGTGTATGCATAATTTTGAGATCAGAAACCCAAACTAAATCAAACCTTGTGCTCTGATTTCTTGGGGTTTTCTTCTTTAAATCCCTGAGAGCTTAATATTGAAATGACATTCTTTTTCATGATGAGTGTAACCTTCTGACAGCAACTGTGAATCAATCAACAAACCTTTTCAAAAGCCTTTATATTAGATTGTTGTTTTGATGGACAAAAAAATAGCATCAAAATACTTTCAGCAGGTCACTATCTTTGATGTCATTTTGGAAATCTGATTAGCAGTACAGATAAGCAGACTGAATCTCTTAATGATGAATTGTATTTTGTATGTCACAGAACACAGAGCATGATGAAAGCTGGACTGTATGCTCGATCAATCATATTAATCAATAATATTAAGCAGGCTCTTATGGGCCCATTACAGACAGGCTGTTCATGATAACAGACAGCAGAGAGAATGAGAAAAAAGAGGCCAAGGACAGAGAGACTGAAAAAAAAGAGTCAAAACAGGAGAGATATTTCTGTGCTGTTGTGGAGAATGCATTCAAAGGGGAAGCAGAGATAGGAGAAGTGCAGTGGCTTCACTCAAATAAATCCTGAGGGACAAAGATTAGCTGATGTCCAACACAATAAAATTCTCTCTCTCTCTCTCTCTCTCTCTCTCTCTGAAGCTGATGTATAGAAGGAAATGAGACACAGGCAATATAACACCCACTTTAACCTGCTGACCTTTAACCTTCTAGCCTGATCTCTTTTTAGACTAACATTAGGACATACTCATAAAGGAATATGCATGCAGTGCCGGTCTCAACTGGGTAAAATGGGAGGGTTGTGTCAAGAAGGACATCTCGTGCCAAGTTGTATGCAGATCAGAAGGCTGCTGTGGCAACCCCTCAAAAGGAGCAGTCAAAAGAAAGTTATTAGGACTTATTCATATAGGACACTTTTATATCCCACACTTCCTCAACATGTAGATAGATTTACTGCAGTTACATTTAGAGAGGCAGCAGCTCTACTGAAACAGCAGGAGACTTGGGAGGAAGGAGTAGGTCTCATGGAAGTGATAAAGAAAAGCACTTTAGCTTTAATTTAAAATTATTTCTGAATCTGATGACTTTAAGTCTAATATTTCTACAAGACAACTCCATTGTGTATTGATTGGTATTCATACCATTCTCTTTTTGGAGATGTAGTGGAATTTAGCTTTTTCACCATTTGTAGAATTGTCTTCTCCTAGTATGCTATATTACCAAAGGTTTGTTTTTGAACATCCCATATAAGACATAGTCCTAATTTTGCTGCCAACCGCTACTCTAATAGGCAGGATTCTCACTTTTCTAATAGGCAGGATTCCCACTTTTCTAATAGGCAGGGTTCCCACTAGATTTTGGAAAGTGGCTGTGGGGATTAGTAAACTTTCAGCCACATAAGCGTTGGTGAAGTCAAGCAGGTCTGTCTTTCTGTTCATCCAAGGGGTAATCATTGTGATTGAGGTCAGGACCCTGTGCAGGACACTTTGTTCTTTCACTCCATCTTTGCCAAGCTGTGTCATCGTGGGCCTTGTTATGTGTACATCAGAGGTGTCAAGTAACGAAGTACAAATACTTCGTTACCTTACTTAAGTAGAAATTTTGGGTATCTATACTTTACT
>JAOVVA010000032.1:7050929-7068108 GCA_028565275.1 Leiocassis micropogon | reverse complement strand
GTGTGTGTGTGTGTGTGTGTGTGTGTGTGTGTGTGTGTGTGTGTGTGTGTGTGTGTGTGTGTGTGCGTGCATGTGTGCGTGCGTGCCTGTGTGTGTGTGTGTGTACAGTATGTGGGTGTGTGTGTGTGCGTGCGTGTGTGTGTGTGTGTGTGTGTGTGTGTTTCTGTCCATCTGATACATCCTCAATAGAGCTACCCTCCATTTTCTTGGTGCAATCCAGCTGAATGCCTCTACTTGGTATTCACGACCACCGCTATGGAAATAAAGAGAGTAAAGCCAAGGGCAATCACCGAGTGTTCATCAGGAGGGAAGCAGTGAAGTGGAGGCTGCGGGTGGAGGGAACACTCATGCTTCATACTGCAGCTACAGACTCAAATTAAAAAGAAAAACCTGTCAGAAACATTAGAATATTTTTTTTCTTTACTGGAAAGCCCTATATTCTCTCATTCAGAGCTCTCTCTTCACTTTTCCAAGCTGTCAAACTTAGTAGAATTATAACTTTCATTTTGATATGCTTGACTAGATTTCCTGTGTGTAATAAACCAAAATCCTAAAAAATTAATCTGCAGTGTAAATGCCTTTTGGAAAAAAAGCCCAAAAACTTCTAAGAGCAAACTAAACCTTTTGCATATAAGTAAAAGTGCAGAGGTCAGACAGGTAGGCAACAAAAGATGCTGAGTTGTGCAGTTATAAGAAAATAACAGGTTTACTGATTATGATTACCAGCCTAAAGTTGATTATTTTCTAGTAACAGCATGACCTGAGGGCTAATTTCTGAATATCAGAAAGTCTATGATGCGGCCATAGGTAGGTAGCCCAAATACTGAAGATATCACAACTTTAAGGATATTCAATGCCAGACATAGAGTGTAATATTGCTTTAATTCAACGGTTACACAAACACCATTTATTTTTAACAAATAATACTGTTTTTATTTGTTTCTGTATTTAACCAACATTTTTTTTCTCCAACAACTGCTATTCAAAGAAATATCCTTCTTTAAATAGCAGGACTAACTAACTAACTACAACTGGTGGAGCTGTATAACTGACACTTACCGATCAACAAGTAGTGTAATTAACAGCCATGAAATAGTTTTACATTTTTACCTATACTATGTTGCCAAAAGCTGAGGATAAAAAAACATGGAGATAGTGGATACCCCAAAACATAAAACATCACAGATAAATTCAAAAACAATTTGGAACAACTTAGAAGCAATTATTGAGTAGTGTAAAGCATTTAGCAGGGCAGGCCAGAACATAGATACAGGGAACACTAGGTTAGGGAAATAAGTGCTCTATTATTCACAAATCCACAGAAAAAATTGCAGTGGTTAGGGTAAATCTCTCATCGAGGAGCAGTTGAGAAGGTAGCCTGGAGGCCTGCAGGAATAGCAGCAGCCAGTCTATTGCAGGAGGAGGCAGCAAGACTGAGGTGCAGTCCCCTTCTCTGCAAGTTGTCCAAGTTTTAGGGCTTTCTAGGCTCTGTTACACAAAGTGCAGAGAAGTAAGACCATGAGTCTTGCACCCAGTACATTCTACTCACCCGTCTGGTGTTAGCTTGTCCCTTTGTTGGTTGCCTTCAGCCACAGTGAGTTGTGGCGCCCTGCCCCTCGTGTGCGTGAGGTGGAGCTGACCATGGTGCTGAACATATGCTGGGATTTCCTAGGCTTGGTTGAATGTGATAGTGGCAGATAGTAAGAGGCACTGACTTTACCATCACAGTAGACATTAGTATTGTTTAAAATAACATAACATTGTTAGATGTATATATTTTTTTTTGCTAAAAATGTTTCTGTGCACTTTTCCGTTTTAAAATTGGATTTGTCAGGCAGTTGTTCTTCCCTAATTCCTGTCATCCAATCAGATTGCTCAGTCACACCTAACCCTTATATGAACATCTCCTTAAAAGAACTTACAAAAGAAAAAACAAAGCAAATACAATATTTTAACATGTTTCTGTGTACTGTTTTTAGGTAAGTTGTTACTACAGGTATGATAATGCATTAGAACTAACAAATTAATATTAACCTGTAATTTACCTTGCATACTTAACTTACAGATTTATATATATACCTATAATTAAAAACTTTTTATAATAAACATCATAACTTATTGTCAAGAACTATAAACCCTAACCCCTTTAACTCTTTTAATATATTAAATTTGCATTATAAACAATACTGGAAGAATATAAAAAGTTACTAAATTGATATGAAATCTATTCTTAGATTAACACAGAAAGCTAGGTGGTTACTAAAAAAAGATGAAAAGAACAGGAAAAATAATGGTAGAGTGATAAGAAAGGGTAATTTTCATTATATAGTAGATTGCCACTACACCTCGAATCATGCTTTCGTTTCTAATAAAGCATGAAATGTGATTGGTGCCTGAACATTCCTGATTCTCAGAAGAAGAAAAGACACAAGCCCAGGGGGACTGATTGTCATTCACTAAGGCACTCGTCCTTGAGTAAGAAAGAATAAGGAAAGCAGTCATTAATTACAAAAGAGCTGAGGACTGAAGGATAGACATGACAGGATGACCCTGAGAATGCACATATGTTCTTACGCACTGTATGCTAGCAAACCACGCCAACCCATGTGCTTGTTCTTAGGATGCAGAGTGACAGTATAGTACACACCCATTTGCACACAATGCACATACACAAAGGAGAGCTTTAAGGTGTGTGTGTGTGTGTGTGTGTGTGTGTGTGTGTGTGTGTGTGTGTGTGTGTGTGTGTTTGAGATGTAAGCCATTTCTGGTACTACATCACCATCAACAAATAACTGGGTAGAGTAGTAATCCACATGAAATCCTGAATTTAGTGTGTCACTTCACTTAAAGTCAGATTGAAAGAGTCAGCACTTACCAGATACACAGCCACTACTTTCCACAGGCTAACCCTTTTTTTTCTTCTTTATTTCTGATCACCTGCCTGGACACATATGTTTTTATTTGGCACATATTTACAGTATAAGGCAACTATATTTATGAAGAAAAGAAATACGATTGGCATAATTTAGTGGTTAGTGACATGGTGGCTAAGTAGCTAACAATGTTGTCATGCACTTCCAGGATCCAGTTTTGATTCCTGCCTCCGATCTGTGTGCATGGATTTTTCATGTTCTCCCCATGCTTGGTGGCTTTCCTCCGGGTGGTCAGATTACCTCCCACAGTCCAAAGATGTACAGATTAGGTTATTTGGCATTACCAACTTATCTGTAGTGTGTGTGTAAGTGTGCCCTGTGATGGATTGGCATTCTACAGTATGTATCCTCCCTCATGCCCTAAGTCTCCTGGTATATAGGCTGGTATATATACAAGCAGTAGAGATCATAAATCAGTGACTTGTGGACTGCTCTCCCAAATCATACCTAGTAAAGTATTTCTGTAAATTGAACCATGCACTGTAAAAATACTTTTTTTATATTTTAAAATATTGCATAGTTTAGCAACACTGGATTTTAAACCTGAACAAGCTTAGCTTTTGTAGCATATCCAATCACACTGTAACATGTGACAGGATAAGGGATAAGGCAGGACATACAGTAACGGAATAAATTAAATATAGGGATTATTAAGAAAAATCCAATTCCAAAAGTCACAGTCCACAGCATTGTTATAAAAAAAAAACAGAGTCAGGCAACACTAAAAAAGGATAATCAAAATAACAAAATGCAAAGCACAAGCAAGAATATAAACTGGAAAATACAGAACATGGAAAATTGAAAATCAATCTTGGACATAACAACAAACATGGTAAGACTTTGCGAGAAGACAAAGACAGAGAAAAGGCTTACACACACAAACTAGTCAAAAACTAATAAAAAAAACTGATTCAGACATTTATGACACAATAGGTAAAGTAACCATGACAAGGCAGGGGTGAAGACAAGACTCAAATAATCGCAAAACACACATTGTATTGTAAGCCAGACATGACAGGAAATCAAAACAAAGCAAAGAACAACGTTATTGGAAGGCAGCTCATCCAGAAAAGCTTTTAAAGATTTACTCTCTGGTCTAATAAGTAAAACTGTGATGGAAAAAAAAGGTTTATGATTCAAATAATGTTTAATTCCAATTGGACAGAGAAGTGACAAATAGCTGCTTTATCCCTTGTGGTGTCAAGAGTGTCATTGCTGACTCACATCACCAAAACACTTTAAATTATTTTAAACTTCGCTCATGCCATCATTCAGTTATAAAAATTACCTTAATGAGCAAGACATTTTATGTATCTTGAGCATAATGTCTTGAAAACATTCTATTAGCTTTTCTGTTCTTTGCTCATGTCTTATCTCCATACATGGAGATGACATGAGGACTGAAATAATGATTTTTATAATATATAGCAATTCAGTGATTATAAATGACTCAATCCCAAGGGACACAGTGTAAAGATACACATGCTCCCACAGAGTGTGTTTACTGTACAGCATATCAGGAACTGCTATGAACTAATTAGACATGTCATTCTCATATTTTGTGGGGTGTATCAATATCATTATTTTTGTATATAAACATACTACGGTATATATGTGCATTTAAAGTTATGAAGTTCTAAACCAATATACAATATGACCATGTTTGATCAGATATTATCCCGATAGATTCTGAGCACACTAGTGACATTTAAATGGTAATACACCTGTGTATGTGTTATATTTATGCCCCATGCAGATATTTTAAATAGGAAATGTTGTGGGGTGAAGTTGCTGGTGAAGTTATTTTTAGGTGGAAGCAGGAAGATCCTGGTGACAACATAAGGCTGAGGTTTTCCACTTACGTGTTATTTAATGGAATTTCCATTTAAATATTTTAAAAATCAGATTTAGATATATTCCCCAAAAGAGCTTTCTTATAAGCAAACTTGAAATGACCATATCTCAGAAACTGGACTTGATACAGCCATCAAAATGGAGCTTATTAAATGTGCTTAACCCATAATGCAACTTAATACCTGATTTGATGTGATGTGTGATATATAGGACTGCAGCTCATGAGGTGGAAATTCTGTAAGAATTCAGTTCCACTTGTAATTTAAGATACTAGCAGGGGATATATGAACTTTACATAGAATGTACAATTTTCTCATTTGTCCTTGTAGTTATAAACAAATTAGCATTAATAAAGATTTATTTAACATTCAAAATTGATAAACTAAATTAATTTTCACACCCCATATTAACATAAGTTGTTTGTTGCAAAGTTGTAATTAGAAGTAGGCATCTATAATAAGAAGTAAGTAGGTTAGACATTATGTATGTAAATTTGAATTGACATACAATATATTTATTACCAAGAGAAAAATTGTTCCCCTCATCTGTGCTGGTCAGTGTCTCGCTAGTGTCAAAAGGAATCAAAAATTTTTCTCATCATGTGCTTGTCTTTGTGGTTTATTTTTTCCAATTTAAATTCTAGTCCATGTTCTGTTTTGACTCTTTTTTTTCACCACAATTTTAGATCATGTCCTGAGCGAATGCTTTTTGTGACATCTGGATATTTTAGGTTGGTGATTTATTTTCAATTCAGCAGTGACACTTAAAATACCAGCAAAGCTACTGTGTTTGACACACCAGCAACACACACTCACAATGCTACTACTAAGTCAGTCTGCAGTCTACATATATATATATATATATATATATATATATATGCGTATGTACACCTACTTATTTATGCAGTCATCCAACCGGCTAACCGTGGCATGGTTGTTGGTGCCAGATGGGCTGGTTTAAGTATTTCGGAAACTGCTGATCTCCTGAAAGTTTCACAGAAAACAGTCTCTAGAGTATACTTACCATTATAAAACAACAGCAACACCAGAAAAAAAACCCAATTGAAATGGGAACAAATGTTTTGCTGTGACAGACTGCAAAGTGCCTAAAGATACAATTTAAAAATTGGTTGCTTGTGTAACAACCTAAGCATCAAACCTCATTTTTCCTCTTGTTTGTTCCAACCATTCAGCATCATTTAGCATCACCAGTATACTAATCACTAGCCTGATCATTTGCACCTATTTTGCACTGGATAATGCCTAAAGTTATATAGGTTGTGCTTGAGGTCACTGTGTGCCTTAATTAACAAAACAAGCAACCAAAAATAACATTAATTTGAAACTGGTCAGGTACAGGGACTGGATTGAAAAAGAGAGCCAAAATCTTGCCAAAAAAAGTCATTCATGAAGCCAGGAGAACTATTCCTCAAGACTACATTAAAAATACAAGAAATTCTGGCTTTTTAGAATCAAAATGTGAAGGTGGGGTGGGCCAGGGCGGAGTGGGGATGGGGGGGTGATGGTTTGGTTGCTCAGAACTTTTGCACAGTGCTGTATGTGCAGAGGGTCTGCAGCTTAAAACACCTTGGTGATGAAAGTCTGTAGTAACTCAAATGATTACTCCTCAGAACAGTGGTGAGAAGAAGCATCTGAGAACACACACACAATCATGGGCATCGATTTACAAAAAAAGACAATTAACAATTAGGAAAAAAAGAAACCAGTCCTTAATTATACAGTTTTAAGTGTTTGTTTGCATACTGATTAATTAATATTATCCGAACTTGCATCCACCTTCGCCTCTAAGACCCTGACACGGATGGATGGATGAATAGATATTTTTTGTAAATATTAATAATACATGCACAAATGGGACAAAGGGGAAATATAAAATAGACTTCCATATGATGGTGTAAAACTCCTCGTGTAGGAGATTTATGGGCCTGTCTTCTCAATTTTCTTTTACATGCAGTACATTCAGATAGACTGAAGGCATAGTACCTAAGGCATGTCTGTGTATGCGTGGGTGTTTGTATGTGTGTGAAGAACAGAGCACTTGATAAATGCACAAGTCTTGTGGTGAGCACAATGCAGTTATTGAGAGTTTAAGGAATTGATATTTTAAGCTATAGATCTCTTGCAGTCACTTGATCCACCAATCATACCTGATACAGATAAAACCAGTAAACCAAATAATGTGGTATCACTGGCTAAATTTACCCCTATTAATTTTAATGAACACCGGACATCTTGTGAAACTTTAGTCATTGGATATTACAGATTTCTATTAAGCTACAGCTGTTCTTTATAACACTGTTGAGGACAGTTTCCTGCCAGATGTGGTGCTATTTATAGCTATCATCCCTTAATTTAAGATTTAATGTTAACCTATCAATCATTAAAATCAACACATTATATTACCAAAATATCAGTCTAATTTACATCTTGCTATTAATTAATCAAGTGCCAATGATCAGCAACAGGGGCTGATGAATCAGGCATATTCCTGATGGATGGCTGAAAAGCAAAAACTCTCTCTCTCTCTCTTTGTCAGTGGGAAACTAATAAAACTGTCTTTCAGGTTTTTGACCTCGTATGTTGTGGCAGTCCCCATGCACAGCAACTGTCTGGCACTGTAAAACCACAGACAGATTGTCAGACAAAATGGTGACTTGTTTGGTCTTACATCAGGACTGACGTCACATGCTAGAGCTCTACTGAGAGGTACAGTAGAAAAATCATTGCTTTGAGTGTGTAGTGATGCTAAGGTTAATCATTTCAAACATATTGAGCTCACTTTAGATGAGCTCCTTTATTTCATGTTTAGCCTATTGTCATACTTAACATTATTAATAATAAGAAGTGAGGAAGAAATGCTGTGGCGGTGAGATGTATTTCTTCAGTGTAAAGTGATTACATGGAAGTAATTTGGTTAAAATGCATATGTACACTATACTGTTTATTTATGAGACACTTTAAGACTGTGAATGCTAATATTCCAATTAACTTTTACAGTGTTTACATCCCAGTGAATGGCATGTTTTGCATAATTGTAAAAACATTCATACATCTTCAGTAACTGCTTTATCCGGTTTTTGCTTATTCTGAAAGCACTATGAGCTACTATGCAAGGGACAGACATCTATTAAAGTGTTTATTGCACATTGGATTAGGATGAAGAAAGAACCAGGAGAAAACCAACACAATGGAACCTCTAAAGATACTACCAAAAAAACGACCATGAATCTGAGTTGGCAACGATACCTGCTGGGCAATTTTACCATCTACAGTAAAAACAAATAAGTAACACATCCTATCCACACTGCCACCAATAAACATACACACTGTTTAGCTGTTTCTACTGGAGCATTATTTAAAGATATTCACTTCAGTAAATACCAGTTAGTGGTGTGTGTGTGTGTGTGTGTGTGTGTGTGTGTGTGTTTGAGACATCAGCCCCTGGCATTGGTGGTGCATACTGGTGACTGATGTAATGTTTCCCTATTGATTGTCATTATCTACTGCTAGAGGCAAGGTCAATACCAAACAATTGTACTCACACGTTCAGATTTCATTTCCCTCACTCACAGACTTTAACCCCTTCATCTCACAGGTTCCAGTTACAGACTCACCTGCCTTACTTCACAACTTTTTTGCTATAAATAAACCATAATGTACATAGTCAGAATTTTAGGCTGTAAACGAAAACAGAAAAAGTGGATCAATACAGTAAATAAAAAATAATACAAATTATAACGATTATAAATCAGATGCCATGAAAAGACAATGAAAGTCCCCAGTATTTTTAATTGGAGGAAGGTATTCATAGGAAAACCATAATTCACAGTCATGCCATAAAGATGGGCTCTATTTAAGAGTAATGAGCAGAGAGAGAGAAAAAAATCTAAATTGGTAGTTCAGCAAACAAGTGCACAAACATTCTGTAGTGTGGTCAGAACAAAATTGGGCATTTTAGCTTTGGCACAACAAAG
This sequence comes from Leiocassis micropogon, assembly GCA_028565275.1. NCBI lineage: Eukaryota > Metazoa > Chordata > Actinopteri > Siluriformes > Bagridae > Leiocassis > Leiocassis micropogon. The sequence continues at coordinate 7,059,327 of JAOVVA010000032.1, read as the reverse complement.
CATGATGGTGGTTGTGGCATGGTTGTGGAAATGCTGTTCATCTGCAGGATCTGGGAAAAGGCAGGGTTATGGAAAAGATAGAATGAATTCAATTCATTCAGTTTGAGAAAGTGCCCCACGCCCCTAATAATTACATTTTGTTGCTTTTCAGGGGTGGCTCAGAGGGTTAGCACTGAGTTACTGACCGGAGGGTCAGCAATTTGAACCTCGGCTTCACAAGGTTGCTATTGTTGGGCCCTTGAGCAAGGCCCTTTACCCTCTCTGCTCTCAGGGCACTGTTTAATTGCTGACCGTGGGCTCTGACCCCAGCTATGGGAAATGCAAAGAAAAAATTTCATTGTGCAATAATGTACATGTGACAAATAATGGCTAAACTTTAATGAATTGTAAACTCAATCAGGTGAAGCTTTGCACCTCCAGACATTGCAATATTTGCCTACTCTTCTTTGCAGAACTGCTCAAATTGAGTTAAATTTGATAATGACCGTTTGTGGACTGTAGTCTTCAAGTCATTCCACAGTTTTTCAATGTAGTTTAAGTCTGGGCTCTGACTACGCCATGCAAGGACATTCACCTTTTTTCTCCTTCAACCACTTTGTAGCTTGTTTTTCTGTGTGCTTTGGGTCATTGTCATCTCGGAAGGTTGTTGATATTTTGCCCCATACCTTTTCGTTCTATCCTGACAAATGTTCCAGTTATACAGTACATCCAGTTCCTGCTGCAAAGAAACTATGTTCCAGTTCCTGCTGCACATAAACACCCCCTTTAGAGGATATTACCACCTTTATGTTTTGCTGTAGAAATGGTGTTATTTGGATTACACCAGAGCTATATTGGATTTCCACCAGACATATCATTGGGTGTTGTAGACAAATAATTAAATTTTAGTCTCATCTAACCATCTGCATTTTTGCACAGCTCAGTCGTGACAACGTGTGGCCTTTCTTGAGGAGTGTTTTTTCTTGCAGCCCTCCCATACAGTACAAGTCACATTTATGGAGAATTTGTAATATTGTTGTTAAATGCACACAATGACCACTCTTTGTCATAAATTCCTGTTACTGCTTCAGAGTTGCTGTAGGCCTCTCGGTAGCCTCTCTGCCAAGTTCCTCCTCTACATCTTTTTGTTCTCCTCCCTGATCCAGGGAGGGTCTATGTTGTACCAAATACCTTCTACTTTTTAATAATAGACTTCACTGTGCTTCTAGGCGGTGATAAAATCTTTTCACTTTTTTGGATTCATCTTCTGACTTCCAATCTTTATCTCAAAGTGCCTTGCCAAAATGTTCCAGCTTTTCAAGCTGAGCTAACCAAAATGACCACAGCTGACAACAGTTGAAAGATAAATGGGTTTTTTTGTGCCATTGAGAAGGTGTATAGCCCAAGCTAATTGATTGTACAAGTCATTTTAGGATGGAGTGATCTGTTTCCAAACAAGTCATTCAGTTTTTATTTTAATTTCATTTGTTTTGAATACTGCATTCTGGACAACATACTGTATATGAGTATAATAAAGTATTATTTTAGTTGTTTTTAATAAATAGGTAGTTGCATTGTTCTAATAAGTCTACAGCACATTCTCCATGAGGCAGCAGGGATTGTTTACATCTTGCTCCAGGAGAAATGTAATGTGTAATTCTAACAGTCAAACCAAAGACCATTTAAATATTGCACAATTTAAATGAATAATTTATTGTCACAGATTCACTACAAGAAGAGCAAAAAGAAAAAAAAAACACCCTTAAAATACAAAATGACTCATTTTGTAAGACATCAGCACGTCTGGGTTGGCATTTCTTTTTATGAGTGTGACTTCAAACAATCATCGTTGTAATGCCCAAAAGAAATCACTGTTTAGGGAGTTACTAACCTGTTTTTCCTGTAGTCAATACAAGCACAAACTTTCAGAGTATTAAAAATGCCTTCTAATTATATTCAAATAATTTTGCCAGTGTAGTGTATTGGGCCACATACAGTTTCTTCTCATTTTGCTTCCAAAGAACCAGACTTTTTTTATTTTTTTAATGTAGTCTTGAGGAATCATTCTCCAGGCCTCCTGAAAGACTTTTTTGGCTCTCATTTTTGGCAAGGTTTTGGCTCTCTCTTTTTTTTACTCCAAGGAACAAATGGGAGACTTTGTTTCCTTTTCTTTAATTTAATTTACATAACTGAATTAAATTCAAGAATTTGTTGGGGGTGCTTATTCTTAAACTCTGTGAGCCGCTGTAACAGGTGAACTTCCCAAATGTAAGATTATTACTGTATACATTTAAATGTATATAATAATCTTGTAATTAAGTTTCTCACCTCATTTTATTTGATCTCTTCTTGCCTCATTTTATCTTATCTCATCTTACCTCATTTTATCTTACCTCATCTTAACTCATCTTATCTTACCTAACCTTTCCTTACCTTATCTTATCTCAATGTAAAATGCCTGGGAAAACATGAATTTATATGACAGGATTTTTTACAACGCAATAGCTAGTACAATGAAGCTGATTGTCGCTAACATTCGATGGCATCATGCAACCAAAGTGAGAGACTGGCTTCAATGTTTTTTATGTGCTACCTAATAAGGTTAAAGCATTATGTTTGGGAATGCAAAAGAATATTTTTGTATTTGAGTTATTTACTGATCATTTGGTGGGCATTATCTAGTTTTCTGCTCTTTCACCAAGTTGCAAGACATTGTGCTGATACGGGTGGAGTGGTATGACATTCTAAATCTGTTGGTATGGTATGGTTTTTTCAAGCTTAATTTTTCTCAAATTGTAATTGTAATTGGGATCTCATCTTAGTGCAGATGCTAGGGCAATTAAATACAGTACTTACATTATTTATATATTTTACATGAAACATTAATAGACTACTAAAAGAACATACCCCAAAAACCACTGACATCACAGACACAGGTATTTCTACCACTAAAATGTTGACATAAAATCCTAAATAAAAATCTAACCTATAATAATGTTAACCTAAGTTATAATGTGTCTCTAATAAAAATGTCTCTAAACGAAACTGCTGGCACTGAATAAAAAAAAACTAAACTTGATTAAACATCACAGCAGCATGGCCAACCAAAGATATAAAAAATATATTCATTCTGTGCCAGGTTAGCCTGTGCTAATGGTCACAAAAATACCAAAGGCTTTTATTGTATGCCCACACACACCACTACTGTGATTGAATCCCAATTTTTTGTGCTTTTATTATACATATGCCAAAGTGGGGCTGTGCTGTATTGCAGCAAAGGTTTAAATCTACTATTCACTGTTACCAATTACTTTTACCACTGACATGGGAACAAGAATTTAAGAACTGCCATTTTTAATCTCTGGTTCCTGTAATGAAAGGAACGGAAGAGAATAGTTTAAATTTTACTAATTTAAACCAACAATGTATTCTGATTGGCTAAAGTTTAAGAGATTAACGTGCTCTTGTCCCCATTGGTAGTAAAATAAAAGCAAATTTTATTGAATGACACATTAGACATACAAACAAATTTTCTGGATTGTTTCAATAGGTGAGGACTTGACTTGTGACTTTATTTTATTCAAGGTTAAAATATCTCTCGAAGTTAATACACCATTATTGATTAAACACTGAATTGTTTACCATTGAGAGTCAAAGATTTAGTTTGCTCAGCATGAACAAAAGTGCATAAACAAAACCGTATTACACTAAATTAGACATGACCATTATTTAAGTGCAAAATTTTGACCTAGTTTTATAATGCTTTTTCACTAAGGAACAATGAAGCGATGAAAATCAAGCAATCAGGTCTAAGAGTTTAGTAAGTAAGACTTAATCAATTTGTTGAGTAACACTCAATTAATGTTATGAAACATTTATACAAACCCTAAACTTGATATGATATGATACATTCTCCAAACAATATCCACACGCCAGCAGACTTTGTCGATAGCTGGGGCATGTACTACACTGTGCCCTTGGAGAATATGCTAGTGAAGGACAGACATTGCTGTACGCTAAACATCCTTCTGATTTAACTTGAAGCCGATATTTTAAACCTCCAGAAGGTGAGAGGTTTGAAGCAGAGTAATATTTATATAAGGCATGTGTCCTATCCATATCATTGTGGCAATATTAGTAAGGGCAGTAGATAAGAGCAGTCATGTCCTCTTTCCCCAAGCATCAAGGCAGAATTAAACTTACATTCACACTGGCACAAATGTCCTTTATATCAACGAGAAAATAGTCAATGAACCACAAGCGCACTAGTAACACTAATAAATACAAGCAGCATTTATTATTTGCAGCAATGTACAGCTGGGAATTATAGAATACAATCAGAAACAGAAAGAGAGAGAGAGAGAGCGAGAGAGAGAGACGTGAAAAAAACATAAAGAAAAACACCAGATGTGAAAGACTCGTGTTTCCATTAATCCAATTTTATTATCATAATCAGTACCTTTGTTGTTGTCCCAAGATGTGATAAATCATAGCCATAACACTGTAATTATTGTGTTACTAATAGCAATTATAAGTAAAATCATCCTGAAGTGTGTTTTCATTTTCTCTTTTTTTCTATCTGTACTGGCATACAGGCAAGGCTTTTTTATGTAAAGAAAGGAATGCAGTTAAAGTTATGTCAAGATGGCAAGATTATACAACCTCACTGTTATAGTATTAGTTCTCACTGCTTTTAATATATTTCTTGATTAAAATAAAATGTTAAATATGTTTGCATATTAATAACATTTAAAAAAAATGTTCAATCATTATTAATTTTTATTTTGTTTGTGAAGGTTTTACAGAGCTGAAGAAAATGGGAGTTCTCCTTTAAATAAAAGTTAAATTAATTATTTGTTAATACCATTCCTATCTAGTACCATCTCAGGCTAGTTAGTAAGCTAGTACTAGATAGGACTGGTAGGTCTGTTGTTATGATTCGTGTCTGTGTCATGAGCCAATACCAAATATTTGTGAATGATAATGATAAATGTAATCTATAGTAGATAGCAATCTAAGTTAGTTAGTTAGTTAGCAGACACCAGTGAGATATTTGTTTTGATTTGGTAATAGTGTCCACATTATGTGAGCACAAAAGAGAATGTTTTTTTTTATTTTTTTTTTTATAACGTGTGGAAGCAACTTTCCTTCAACGAGTGAATGTTTCTTTAGTTTCTTTAGTTACTGTATGCATTTCTGATGGAGCAAATACACAGCCTGAGGAAAAAAGTCACTGTTTCAGAAGAGCCACATTTTTGAAACCAGGTTAAGAACTGTCCAGCACATTATTAAAACATGGAAGAGTATTGGTGAGGTGAGTGGTTGCATTTTTTTAAATTCACAGTAACGTTTAATAGTGAAAAAAAGAATATTTCCCCATGCACAGGATTAGGTCTAAACTTCTGTTAAGCCATAATAAAATCCCTTGTTACTGAGACTAATCAGAAAAAGGATAAAGATGAAAGTTTTAACCATCATGCATAGTGGCCATTGTACAGTACAAGCCTCTGGAGGCAGTGATATGATCTTGGGTTACATCATTTAGTCAGGTCTAAGCTCAGAAAATAAATGTAGTGAATGACAAGGTTATTACATCAATTTTTTTCTTCCCTGGTGGAGCATTTCAGGACTCAACTGAAATAACAGTATAACCAGTATAACCTGTTACAGTATAACCGTAAACAAAGCTAAATGTGGTCAAACTAAATATTATTGTGTGCAACTTCTTTTGGCCAGGCAGTGTGCATTGTCTAGCATGATATTTATTTTGTCAAAACTTTATATTGAGATTGATTTGGCAACCTCACAGACATTTGGAAAAACTTGGCTGTTTTTGAAAGTTAAAATAACTTTGATGAAATGATGTCGGAAAAAAATACGAAATAAAATTAATAATACAAATTAAAAAGAAGAGGACTAGAACTCTGGTAGCTGCATTGAGAACACAATGTGCTAAGACCACAAAGGAGCATGCTGTTGATGCTCCAACAACAAGCACCACAACCCCCATTTTACAGGAGAGTAATTTGGGAGCATTCTGGTTTCCTTCCACTGTCCAATGACATTCAGGGTAGGTTAACTGGCTTTCCAAATTACATGATTTGTGATTTGGGAACTAAGATTCACCTTTTGATAATATTTTAAGAAAAAAAAAAAAAAACAGAGAGGTATCATTAGAACCTCTCTGAATTACATGCGCTGTGAAAATTCTAAACCTTGTTAAAAGCTTAAGAGACCATGGATGGTCGGACATTGTGTGAATGGATGTGAATCGGCATCATACTCCAAATGAACATGAAAAACTTGTTTTCAGGTTGTGTTTCCAAGGTTGTGTTTGGGCCATTCATTCAAAAAAGTAAATTTTTGGCACTTAAAGTAATTTTTCAAAGATCATTCTAATTTTAAAAAGTAACATTGACTAGATGTTGTTCCGATGGTGAACAGCATCACAATTTTTCCTAACTATTTAACAACAGTTATCCAACATTAGGTATCCTGCTGGGAGAGATGTCTCATTTTGTGTGAAAATTATTTTGTGGTAAAACAGCGGTATTTCCCTAGCAAATATTACTTTTGGGTACAGTAAGTATTCTTTTCACAACCTTAAAGGTTTATGGGTTAATTAAATGTAAAGAGTTAACAGTGGACAGTGTTTAAGTAAAATGGCAAAAAAAGTCCAACTGAAGAAGAATATAATTTTCAAAATCGTCAGTTGCTCAGTGCACAATTAACATTTTGAAATTCTGTAGGCTGCTGAAAGGATGAACAGGGTGATAGTGAATCGAGGGTAATTAACTCACAATGAGAGGAAGGAACATGGCTGTCAGTCATGCTGTGTTAGCAGCAATCATTCTTTGAGAAACAGAATGCTGTTAACATGGTCACATTACCTCACAGCCATTTCCACACAAAGCCACTGCTTGTGCATTCATCAATGATTTAGTAGGCAACAATCCTCCAAAAAAGAAAGAAAAAAGCTACATGAATCATTTGTCAGTGAAGAGTGATTCCCCCGCCCTCCCCCCCACAACTAAATTGCTGTAACACAGTAAGGTGCTTTGAGCTAAGACCTGCAGCAGGTTAGCTGATTGAATCACATGATAGAATCAAATTGGAGCCTGTGTTGCAGACGTAGAAGATCAGTTGGAATGGAAAAAAAAATTATGACCTGATAGTCAGCCAGTTCAACTTTTTTTATATATCACTGTACGTTTTTGCAGATAAGACAAAAAAACATATACCCTTAATATGTAAGTCTATGTTTTTTAAACAAAAATATTAAGAAGCATACTCTTGACTTGCAATTTATAAAAATGGCTAATCAGATTTTCACTACTGTGAGGGTTCACCACTAGAGGGCACTGTTTTTGGTTTGTAGTTTTTGTTGGTAGACTCAGTTTCCCAGAAGGCACCTCGGTCAGGTGATACCCTCGTGTGTGTGTTTAGCCCCTTGCATGTATAGTCCTCTAGTCTGTTTAGTGTGTCTTGTCTCGTCCGGTTTGTATCCCATGTCTGTACTGTATATTAGGTTGTGTAATCTCTTGTCTGTGTATTAGTTGATTATTGGTTTTGTTTATAGTACGCTCCCAAGTACAGCCAACTTCCTTTGTTCATGTTTTGTTTGTTTGGTTTGTTTATTATTAAAAGGGGCAAGCTGACAGGAGATAATCAGCTTGCCCCACGTCCACAGTGGAGGCTCCAGATCGCCAGCGGGCCTCAGTGGAGGCTCCAGATCGCCCGCGGGTCTCAGTGGAGGCTCCAGATCGCCAGCGGGCCTCAGTGGAGACTCCATGTCCCCAGAGCCCAGCCAGGACCCCGCTAGGGAAAACCCTCACCACGCTCTTCAGCTTTGTTCGCAGCCGCCCGGCTGCGGTGACAGCAAACCTCCACCGCCTGACTTCGAGGGCGGAACAAGAGCGTGCTTTCGTCGCCACACAGTGTCGAAGGAGGAGCAGTACTGCATCGGCCGCCCGGCGTGAGGACATCACAGTGCTGCATCGGCCTTGGAGGGCGACTCAGTGCTGCATGCGCCGCTCTACTGGCAAAAGCGACACGGTGCTGCCTTCAAACGCCTTGCCTACCCCATCGATCCGGCGCTGCCTCCGCCGCCCGGCCTACGGCATCGATCCAGTGCTGCCTCCGCCACCCGGCGACAACGTCGTGAGTCCCCCGCCGCTCAGGACCAAGGACGAGCCATTGCCGCCTCCGCCACCCAGCTTCGGGTGCAGGCCGCTGCTGCATCCGGCGCCTGGCTTCGGCGGCAATCTAAGCTCGACCACCCTCCCACCCACCTCGGGGACATCCGTTAGCGCTCCGAAGGAGCGTTTTTAAGGGGGGGGGTACTGTGAGGGTTCACCACTAGAGGGCACTGTTTTTGGTTTGTAGTTTTTGTTGGTAGACTCAGTTTCCCAGAAGGCAC
>JAOVVA010000032.1:7037889-7048861 GCA_028565275.1 Leiocassis micropogon | reverse complement strand
ATGTCTCTTTGTCTCTGTGTCTCCTAGCAGGATTAGCCTCTAGGAGAATTAGCCTTTTGTGTTTACCCTCATGTGTGTGTTTAGCCCCTTGCATGTATAGTCCTCTAGTCTGTTTAGTGTGTCTCGTCCGGTTTGCATCCCATGTCTGTACTGTATATTAGGGTATGTAATCCCTTGTCTGTGTATTAGTTGATTATTGGTTTTGTTTATAGTACGCTCCCAAGTACAGTCAACTTCCTTTGTTCATGTTTTGTTTGGTTTATTATTAAAAGACTGTTCGCCATCCTCCTCCTCTGCGCCTATGCCTTGCCACACCTCAGCCCACAGTCCTACACCTAACAGAACATGACAACTACTTTAAAATAAAGGCTACTTTTTCTACTGTACAATAGTACATATACATGTTCTTAACAGCTTGTTGCATTCGGAAGGACGTATACAAAAACATTTTTTTAGCTAACATAGCAAATGCTGAGCATAAGCTAATATGAATTAACAAGCAAAAATGACAATCATTATTATCCACATTCACCAAACAACCAAATTATTTTCTTACATAGAATAATTGAGAAAATACTGTAGAAATGCTAGCGCAATGAACAAAGCATTTTCTTTTTTATAAAGAAGTGGCACTAAACAAATAATGCCTGATTTTTCTAAAATGTAAATATAAAAATATAATAATTTTTAAAAAAAGCAATACTTTTTAAAGCAAATATTACATTATTGTTGACAAGAATTAAATGTGGTGATTGGATAGCTCTTTACCAAATGTGAGCCAATCCGAGTTCTCAAAGTCAGGACTTATTTACAGCATGCAGTCAAATACAAGTTGATTGCCATCTCGTAACAATTTCATGTGCTGCTTTTAGCTAACGTGATGCTAGCTTGAACTTTTTCAAGCTACAGATCACAATACCTGAGGTTGTTTCAACTGGTCAGGCCAAGGCTCAGCAAAGTTATATGACAATAAATTGAAGTCGACTACCTGACCGGAGACCTAATCTTAACTCCACTGAAAGTCTTAATAATAATAATATTAATAATAATAATAATGATAATAATAATAATAATAATAATATATTTATAGAGTATTTGAAAGCGAAATAGTATCAAAGTGCTTATTTAAAATATATTGCTAAATGGCTAAGAAATCAAATATATAAACATCTATGCTATGCTATGCAGTGGCAACACCATGGAAAATTTACACCACAATAACAGCTTAAGGAACTCAAACAAATATAAGAGCGTGATTTTTGGGGGGCAGTGACAAATATTTTACTCACCTTTTAAACATAATGTTTTTTTTTTAAATAGTAACTGTTATATTTCCAATGGCCTGAACCCACAGTCCTATTATTATTTATACTGTTTTTATAAAAAAAAATATCCATGGTCTGTCGCTTTACTGCATCATGTCAAACTTGCATTGAATTGAAAAAATGCTGCTTGTCACTGTGTCACTTTGTCTAAAATGCCATGGTGCACATAAATAAAATCTGAATGGTCGCTTGTTGTTTTATTATTTTCACTGTACACAGGATGACAGTTGAAGCATTTATATGTATAGTGTGAATGATGACATGTTTGTGTGTAGGTGTGTGTTGTGGTGGTATTTGCATTGGTGTGAGTGACATAAGTTTGCGCATGAGAAATTGTCAATAGCAGGTATAATAGTCAAGTGACCCAACATACTGGACAAAAAAGACCTCCCACAATAAAGACACGATCCATCATGAAAGACATCATGAAAGTTACAGAGGTCATGACCAGATTTTATGTAATTGCTGGTTATATTATATACAAATATATTACTTCACACCTAATTGGATACACACATTGTGCCTCTGGCTCGTGCTAATACCTAAATCAACAACTATGTTAAATTCTTTACCTATGTAAGCTAAATAATTTACAAGTTTAAATAATATATGAACCAGTCTTTAATTGCTTGGCTGTGCATGATGCTGACACTGTAAACACAGCAAAAAAGAAAATGCTGATTGCAATAGCAGCAATTGATTTTCTTTCTTTCTTTTTTTATGAAATGGTATTGAGCCAAATGTAAATGTTATTTAAAAGAAACTGCAACTAACATGGTTAGAACTTGTATAAAGTACATCCCCATGTGACCTTCAATGTGTATTTTCTTTCAATTATTTTTATATTGTGAGAAATGAATATTTATCTCCCAGGCCAAAACATCTGCAGTGTACATACTGGGAAATATACCAAAATATAGTGCAGATAATACAGAAAACTCATTTTCCGTCTTTCATTTTTATGAATAGCAACTTGCTTACACTGTTAGAGTTGCTTTCATATTTGATTAGGGCTTTATTTTCTCTGATGAAGTGAACTGACAAGTAATGTTTGAACACATTAAGATAAATTCTGTTGCAAATATAATCCCTGCCCTGGAAAGAGGAGTATAAAACTTACAAAAAAAGGGCAAAATAGCATTTAAGTCATAAAGAGAATGCATGTTGACAGGTGGAGATTACCTGTTTCATTTAATAATGTGTGTGTTATGTGATTTGTGTTTGACTACTTGGTAACTGCACTTATGATTGCCTCATCGGGTGAAATTGGAAATTGGCACTGTAATTGATAAGTAGAGAGTAGTCTAGTTGGGGTTGTGTTTGTACCACATAAATGCTGCACTCGTGGTGTGGGTGTTCCTCTGAGCAGAATAACATCTTATCTGTCTCTTTCATAACACTTTTTCTGCCTGCCTTATATCAATATATTTTGGATTAAAATCAATATGCTGCTTTGTTATAATGTGATTGATTGTGTTTGCATTAAAATAGATATATATGATACAGCAAGTCTAATTTTTTTGGGTCAGTGGGAAAAAACATATGAAATGATTGGCACAAAACGCCAGGGAGTTAATGTTTAGGCCAACATTCCGTGGGTGATGGGGATGTATAGTATAGCTACTAATAATTTAACAGCAAACTACAGTAATAACTCGGCACTTCATCAGAGTATAACTTTTTGCCATCCATACATTACCTATACCGCTTGTTATATGTACTGTAGGGTTGTGAGGGGCCTGGAGCCTATACAAAAGAGCCATAGAGCACAAAGTGGAGTACACCCTTGATGGAGTGCCAACACATTTAAGAGTGCAAACACACACACACACACACACTCAGTCTGAAAATGCTAATCAACCTCCAAGATTGCATATCTTTGGACTGTGGGTGAAAAAAAAACAGAGTATCAGGAGGAAACCCACCAATTATGGCGAGAACATGCAAACTTCATACACTTAGGAGAGGAAGCAAGATTTTTGCTAGCCACTAAGCACACCATGCAGAAACCATGCAGCCATCACCTTTATTTATATTACTATGTTAATTTTTACACATGGCAGTCTCGAGTGTTTATACAAAATCGGATGTAAAAAAAAAAAAAACATCCAGTGATCTGATGATGAAGTGGTGCATGCAGAAATGACTGACATTAGAGGAGAATTGCCAAACTGATTTAAACTGATAGAAAGGTTGCAAAGATAACCACTTTTTAAACCATGCTGAGCAAAAAAAAAAAAAAAGCATAATATGTTAAATTTTAAGATGGATGGACTACGACAGCAGAAACCCATATCACGTACCTCTCCAATCATCCAAAAACAAAAATATGAGGCTGCAGGGGACACAGGCTCACCAGAACTGGCCAGTTAAAAAAATGGGGTAAAAAGGTGATGCATGAGGTTATGCATTGTAATGCTGCTATACTGTATGCTTACCCGATTTACAAATTTTCAGAAATTAATAAGTGTTTCTAATAATAGCAGACTGATTATGTCACTATTTTATTTTTAGAATTACTAAATGTTCGCAATTTTAGTGTAGTTTGACTTCATTGGCTGACAGAACACCTCATCAGCTGTGATGATCAATTAATGAAATAATTTTCTTAAAGAATGGCTTTATGAATGCAGTGACCTTCTGGCCATGATGGCAGGTTTATCTAAGGCCATTAATACTGATTTACACATTACAGGCCTGGCCAATGAGAATGTGATTTACAGCTATTTAAAGGCTCCACCCCTTCCACCTAATGGGCTGTCCATGACGTGCCTGAGATACGAGCTTTAATAAGCTTGCTCACTAAAAGTCAGCATTGGTCTCTGAATTATAGATAAGTGAGCAGAAACGGTGGCGATAAAGTCGTTCCTTTATTACTAGCTCACTCAGAATTTATCCCCTTTATAAGCAGGCAGAGACCCAAAGCTTTCCCTCCTGACATTTGCGATCAGTGTGTTGCTCCCAACAGGCCCCTGACGGATAGCTCGCTGCTGATTGCACAGATTGGATATTTCCAGTGGAGAGCAAGTGGAGTAATGAGAGCTGAAATGGTAACCAGTTCTCCTATAGGATTTCTAACGTGTGCTGGATTTTTAATACAAATGAAATCAAAAGAAAAGCCCTGCTTGGTTATAAAATCCCCTTGCTTTAACCTTAACCTGTTTGATTGTTCAAATGTGCTGGAGTATACTGCCTTTGACACGTTCATGTTAATCTGCTATTAGGCTAATGTGGTGAATTATACTGAGATATTTCTCAGAGGTCACTTAAATTAAAAATAAAATAGAAAATAAAAATTGTTTTGTACATTTACATTTGAGCATTTGTCAGATGCCCTTCTCCAGAGTGACTTTCATTTTATCTCATGTTTTACATCTGAGCAATTGAGTGCTTTGCTCAAGGGCCCAACAGTGGCGACTAGGTGGTGCTGGGCTTTGAACCTGGGACCTTCCGATCAGTAGTCCAATGTCCAGTAGTTTTGTACCCGAGTCAAAATCAGGTACAATCAATACCAACAGTTGGTAACTTCAACAAAGTGTGCTTCATGTTAAAGAAAACTTATTTCCTGCTTTAGTAATTCCTCTTCTGACACTATAGCACACGATAATGAAAAAAAAATGTGAAGAATAATTCCTCAAAATGAGGATGGGTTCCCCTTTGATTCTGGTCTGTCTCCAGATTTCTTCTTTATTTTATCCCGAAAAGTTTGTCTTTGCCACACACACCCCAGCTTGTTCATTACGAACATACTGATAATGTTATACATTGATTTTTATTGTTATAGATTTTAATTTCATTTTTTCCTGATAATTTTGCAACACAATTTCAAACAAAATCCCCTTGGTAAAAATGCACTCTCTCTCTCTCTCTCTCTCTCTCTCCCTCTCTCTCTCTCCCTCTCTCTCTCTCTCTCTGTGTTTATAACAAATGTGCTGCTCTTTGCCAGGTTACTGTCTGTGCAACTGTCATGAAAATGCTAAGAATTTACAGCACCACAATCTCAAGCATTAATTCTGGGCTAGTACAATTGATCATAAAATATAGAGGTCCATGTATTGATGTCATTAAGTAGTTCAATCAGTCTGATTACTTCCCAACATCTCTATTTATCTGCAACCTACATGGTAATCCTTGGTGATTAAACTTTGCGATTACACCATAAACATGTCCCAGTGGTGCATTTCATCACAGCTTTAGAATATACAGGCTGCAAAAACCGTATGTCAGAGGTAGAGGCACAAAAACATCTAGATGAAAGGTTCTTCTACTACACAAGGCATCCTGTTTTTTTTTTTCTTCATATTTGATTTGGCATAGGACTTGGCATAAACACTGGATGCTTTTCCTGACATAGCCCTACTATTTCATCTGGGCTTATGTCGGGTACTACCAGTGCATTGGCTTGTGCATCCCCCAGTGGCTAGGTGTGTATAATAATAATAATAATAATAATAATAATAATAATTCCCTGTGGGTTATCTAAAGGGAAATGAAAGGGGAAAAGAAATAATAAAAAAAAAAATCTGGGTCTTTTAAACTGCATTTAAACATGATGTAAATCCCATGGTTTCTAACTAATAACAGACAAGACTGAATTCTTGTAACCAATAAAAACGCAGAAGCTGGGAGCTCTTAATCTTACTCAAGATGGCTTATAGTTTACTGTCATTCTTTTTTTTATTATTTTGACACTTAAATTTACATGATTGTGGTTTAAACTGACAAATGAGATTGAATAAAAATAATATTAATAATAATATTGTCTCGGTATTGTGCTCTAGGTTTCTAACCAATAATAAGTATGACAGAACTCTTCTAAGCCATTGTGAATACTCGTCTAGTGATGACTCTTCTTACTTTGCCCAGGATATGCTCTACTACACTGACACCCCTCCCCACACACTTTATGTTTCTTTTGCATGTTTTTTGCAGAATTTATGGAAAATGTATTGCTTGCAAATTGTAAATTAACACAGTGACCCAGTAATATGGAAACCATTGTTTTAAGTATTTCAAACAATTTAAAAAGAACATTCTGCTCTTCTGGTCTATCTATCTTTGTTAGCTACACAGATACAACATTAACATTAGGAAATGTTCCATGCTTCATTATCTGTCATCGTTCTACACTGCAACTCTCTTTTCAAGAGCTAATATATCATACGCAACAGAGGCAGAACAGCAGTGTTTGCCCTAAAGCATGGAATTTACAAAAGGAAAGCAATCTGAAGGAATTAAAGACTTTCTCTAGCAGTGCGTGTCTTTCCTCTAAGCAGCTTTCTCTCAGTTTTGAACAGTTCTAATGATATTTCATGTTGTGAATGAAAGTGTATAAAGCTGGTTGTATGAAATGGTTTAACTCCAGCTGCTTAAAAGCGTACATAAGCAATTTCTCACCAGCCTCTCTTCAGACTTTTCGGAGCAAAAACCTTAGATAAACACCTAGAACTGACAGAGTTTCAGACTTTATTTACCAGATTCCTTAGTTCTTCCATATAAGACGAAAAAGTGTGATATTTATGTATCCCCCCTACAGACACAAACACACACGCTTGCTAAAGTTCTATGTTTTTCAATTACTTTTGTAGATAGGGCGGCACGGTGGCTTAGTGGTTAGCACTGTCGCCTTGCACCTCCAGGGTCGGGGATCGATTCCCGCCTTGGGTCTGTGTGCATGGAGTTTGCATCTTCCCCTCGGGCTTGGTAGGTTTCTTCTCCGTATGTGTGTATACTGGATAAAGCGGATGAGATGATGACAATGATGGATATCAGGGGAAAACTTTGGTGCTTCCCTTCTCTTGTTGTTTGGGTAACAGACCTCTTTTGCAACCACTTGTCGGCTGTAATGTTGATTACACACACATACTGTACACACACACACACACACAAAACGTCCTTTAAAATTCTTGTTTGGACTGCCTCCAAATTTGCACAGCTTGATTCAGCAGATTGCTTCTCTGTTGTGTTAATATGAGAGAAGAGATGTATCATTCATGAGTTGTCTCTTGAATACTTTTCAAAAGTTATGTCTAAGCCCATATTACCTGCTGCTGCACACATGCATGCACAGTGAGAGAGAGGGAGTGAGAGATGAATGCATTCAAAAATGAGCGCAGGTGATTGCAAATCTTCACTTATTTACTCATTTGACACTGACTAAATATTCAAATGCTCAGCCTCTGACTTCAGGATATCTAAAAACAAAAACAAAACAGAATTCCAAAAAGGAACAAATTTAAACCCAGCACTCACCAGCCAGACAAGCAGAGCATCCACTTGGGTGGGCCTGAAAAGCCAGTAGATTGAGTTTTATCCTCTCTGACAGTTTATTCAGCCTATTTGTCAGGATAGGAAGGACTCAATTGAAAATATGAAATGATGGAATCCAGCATAGCAGACAGCACTGAATTCATTGACTGGTGTTCAGGACTTGCTCCATAAATCGGTCGGAATGTCTGAATCATCTCAGTATTAGAGGGCGCAGGTGTTAATGTCAGTCCCAAATAGAGGTGCAACAAAATATACAATAATTTAAAATGAACACATAAAACCATGTAACTTTATACAATCTATCCTGTTTATTTTATGAAGGGTTGTAGGTCGCCTGGAGCCTATCCCAGGAACGTTAGGATATAAAGCAGGGTACAATCTGAATTGGGTACCAACCCCTCGTGAGCCACAAGCACACATTCTGACACACCCAATCACACACTACAGGCAATTAGAAAACACCAATTAACCTAGACTGCAGGTCTTTGGACTGTGGAAGTAAACCAGAGTATCCAAAGGAAACCCATCAATCACAGAAAACATGCAAACTCCGTGCCCACAGGAGATTAAAACACATGAAGGTGAGATTAAAACACATTTACCCTGGAGATAAGAGGCAACAGTGGTCCACTGAACCACAATGCCGCTACAATTTTACAGGAAAAAAAAAACTATTTAGTTAAAAAAAACTGTAAAAAACAGGAATAATTTTATATCAGGACTAAAACAGAATGGCCTGTGCTGTTATAGAAAAATATTCAATAATGAGGTTGTGTAATGTGAAGGGTCAAAGAGTTAAATTGCACAGCAACTTAGCAATTCTAGGGTTAGTATACAGTATGTTGTATATTTTATCCATTTAAAGCTACATTTAATGTTGCGGAACATCTGTGAACCAATTCAAATTTTTTTATACAATTTTTTTTCTTTATTCTTGAATTGATGTCTATACAAGATTATCTGCAATTCTTAAATGACAGTAGCAAGTATGATATGTTCTCCAAAGATGCAGAGGAAAATGAATTTTACCTGAGACTAATTCTTTCCAAACATTACATTTGTTAATTTAGTTCTGTTCTTTATACAACACCTGGCCTGTTGCTTAAGAAGTGTCAAATTATTGGACTACATACTGTACAAGCAAAGGAAAGATTAAAATGACTGGAATTGATGTAAGAGCTGTCCCGCCTATTACTCAAACCTTAAATCATGTTTTTAAACATAAAATAAATGTGGTCAGAGAAAAATCATGAATGACCAGAAATCACTTAAATGCTTATCTCACACACACACACACACACACACACAAACACACACACACACACACACATGATTCAATGACAATTCTCAGGTTTGGGACTAAACAGAAAACCACTTCTTAGTGGGATTAATAGGAAAAAAGGATTTGACCCTTTTTGCACAAACTGCACCATAAAGCATGGATACGAGGCAAGGTCTTACGGGAAAAAGGGTAATTTATTTAGGATAAATAGGAAAGGAAAGGGTTAAAGGAGGGAGGACGGAAAAAAGGGAAGGAATAAATGCACGTGCAGGTCTGGTGGGCAGTGCCCCGCTGGCTAGCGGGCACAGGCTGGTGAGCAGCGGGCAGTGTGGGCCCGCGTGGACAGCAGCTCCTGCCTCCGTCCGTTCATGGTGACTTTGCTCTTGCGGCCTCAGACGGGAGTCCTCTCTGACGTCCAGCGGCTGGGCGCCTTTCCCCGGCTGGAAACAAGGAGCCTTTGAACTCTGCGACGAGGACAACCGCAAGCTCACTGCCAGAGCTCCCGCGGCTCTTCAACTCTCTTACAGAGCCGGAATATGGTGGCCCTGCCGCCAAAGAGGAAAACGCCGCAAGGAAGATCACATCAAAGACCTTGTTTCTAGCCGGGGAAAGCCGCCGGACGTCAAAGAGGACTCCCGTCTGAGGCCGCGCCCACAGAGAGAGCTGGGAGGGGCCAGTCCGGCCATCCAGACAGGAGCTGCTGTCCACGCGGGCCCACACTGCCACTCTGTCCACTGCTCACCGCTCACCAGCCTGTGCCCGCATGCCAGTGGGGCACTGCCCACCAGATCTGCACGTGCACATTCATTCTTTCCCTTTCTTTCCATCCTCCCTCCTTTAACCCTTTCCTTCCTTATTTATCCTAAATAAATTACCCTTTTTCCCGTAAGATCTCTTCTCATGTCAATGCTTTATGGTGCCGTCTGTGCACAGAGGGTTGATACAATGATAATTTAAAAAGTGTTATGTCACATTTGTCCATTTATTGAAGGGTCTAAAATGCTGCATCAAAAAACTGTAAATTGTCATCACTAGTCATTGAGAACGGAGGCTTCCTGTCACTGATTATAACAAGGATACACTCAACAACAAAAGGAAAGTGTGAAACTAGAGATTTTACACTCGTAAGTATACAAATGAACTACATGAAGCTTTTACTGGTTCATAATAAGTAGGAATAAATTAATTAGACAAACAGCATGCTATCAAACCAGCACCAATAAGCATGAAATAAGCAGTGTATCAAGAGACCCTGTAATTCCGACATCTCTAAAGCAGTCACCAGGGAAAGCAACATGTCACAACAGCATTGCACTATTTTGCAAGTAGAAGTAAAGTTGAGACATTTAGTAAGAGATATTATTCCCTTATCCACAGATGTTATCACTAAACATAAGGTGAGATATAATCCTTTTTTTCAGAGCATCTGACCCCTCAGAAGAAAAATGGAATTTAAAATAACCAGCACCAGTTTTAGGATTTCCTGACTGTACTCATAACTTCAAACTTTTATTGATTTTTGGGGAGCTTTCACAGGTGACCAGGAGTCGCCCTTAAGGTGGTGTATCATTCAGTTATATTAACAGTAATTCCAGGGAGAATAATCTTCAGTATATACAGTAACATACACTTTGATCTTGTTTGGAGTGGACAAACCATTTCCCACTTTAAGAAAACATGGCATTTACAAGGAGCTTGACATTTTAACAGCATTGTACTTTGCTACAAGTTATCAATCAAGAAGAGGGTCAAGTAAGTCTGATTTCTGCCTCAGTAGATTGCCAGATGAGCCAATCAACATACAAATCTGGAATAACTGATTTCAACTGACATGGCTGGAATTCAGCGGATTTGAAATGAGAAATTAATTTAATTAATGCAATAACTTAATTGCTGTTGGTGGTATTGCCATTATTGTTCCTGGGCATAAAGTCTTTTGCCTCGTATATAAAGAAGAAATAAAGTGTGTATATACAGTACAGTGGTTTGCAAAAGTATTTGGCCCTCTTGAACTTTTACACATTTTGTCACATTACAGCCACAAACATGAATCAATTTCATTGGAATTCCACGTGAAAGACCAATACAAAGTGGT
>JAOVVA010000032.1:7008138-7034322 GCA_028565275.1 Leiocassis micropogon | reverse complement strand
TTGATTGTGTAAAGCTGCTTTGCGACAATGACAATTGTTAAAAGCGCTATACAAATAAAATTGAATTGAATTGAAATTAAATCCACGGCACACTTCTTGGCAGACGACGCAATGTTCCTCCTGCTTCTGGGTCAGCAGCCTGGGGACAAACTTGGCAGCAACATGGCGCATGTTCAAATCACATACAGTATGAGGATTGTCTGGACTATTCCATATGACACACCGGCAATGTCAGCAATGTTGTATATCGTTGTATGTCAGCAATGTTGTATATCTCCGATGATCATCCTGCAAAAATTACCAAATGTTTTCAACATCTTCCAGTGACATTCTTTCTGTTTTTGAAGCACGCATGCCATAGCAGATGTGGTTACACACATGGGTCAGTTCCCGGGACAGGACGATGTCTTTTCGCACACTGACTTATGAAGGTGGCTTGTGACTGTGACTATGTGTGCAGCCTTGTGCTGCCATATGTTGGCTTGTTACAAAACTAGTCTAAATGCTTTTTGATACAATCGTGTATATAATTGTTTTATTTAAAATGTAATTTTAGTTATACATCATGCCTTATAACCTATACTATGTATGTGTCATCTTATTATGTAAGATAGAAATCATAAAAATGAATTAAAGAAAATGACCCATGAAACAACACCACAAACAACAAAAATACATAAACAAAAAGCAAAACAATAATTTTGCCTCACAATAGGGTGCCTGGAGTCATGAAGTTATTTTGCAACTCATCCTAGGGGCTTCCTTGACTCTACCTGCTGATTTGAATTTAATTACAGTGTTTTCTACACTATCATGATAACTACTGTATTATGACACCAAGGTCCCAAAAACAGTGTCACCCAAAATCCACTGGGAAACTCTCTACACTTAATGCTGAGTGACTATTCTTGGTTCTAATGAAAATCCATTAATTATGTTGTCAACTATAAAAAAAAATACTGACCATGTAATTTTATGTCTGGTACTTACTTGAAAGTAGTATATAATCAGTGGTGAAACAAACACAAAACATTGATTTGAGTTAAATATTGTACCACTAATGTATTAATAATTGACTTGATTATCAAGAAAAAAATTAAAAAAGAATAAAAAAATAATGAATAAAGATAATTTTAGCTTGGTAGCTTACTTTCAGTAACTTCCTTAATTTGCTTGCTAGTTTTTATATCAATTCATACAGTGCTTGTTTCTAAATGTTCATTGAGGTATTCAAGATTCAAGATTCAAAGAACTTTATTAATCCCAGAGGGAAATTGCTTTGTCTTGGTTATACAGTTGCTCTATATCTTAAGTAAACAATTATACATTTTAACAAAAAATGTTCAATTAGTAAAAGACCAAAATATTTGACTAATAGCCACTATTTCATATGCCTGCTATACACCTAAAATATCTTGTAGAAAAAACAAAGGAAACTTTTAAAGGTAAGGTATTTAAAACATTTGACCTTGCTGTGACCTTGAGCCTGTTTTGATCTATCAAAAGGTTTATTACCTCTATTGAAGGTTTATGGATAATACATAATTCTATTATCTATTATCCATAAACCTTCAATCATCCATTTATTAAATACTATGCTGAAGAGAATATTGGACAGAAAAACAAACGCAAGCACAGATACACGGAAAACCCCAAAACATAATGCATTCACTACCTAGTGGCAGAGGGATGAAAAGATTGTTTGGACTGAGTAATTGATTTTCTTTAAGCCCCTTCAGATTTTTTAAATGGTTTAATTGACTTTTCAAAGTTCAATACTGCTGCATAATCAATTGAATGTTTTTTCTCAGTAGGTTTAAGACTAATTTGGTCAATTCTATAAATTATTGTCTGTATATTTTACCACCGGCTTTCAACAAAAACAACTTTAAAATGGCTTTATTTTTGGCTCTGAAATTGTTTACTATTCTGTGAGAATGGGGTACCACAAAAAGATTTGTAAGTTTTTTTATTCCACAGATAATTGACACTGCCAACATAAAAAAAATCTATATTTTCCATTAAAAATATTTCCTGCTATCACTATCCTTGATGTTGCTATAAAAGTGAAATTTTAATGTTTTCTGAGATGTCTGTTTAACGAGAAACACATATGACACTGGTGATGAAAATCTTACAACTTTTGGGCACTGTAGAATAAAAGTACCAAACCTATGTTCAGAGCATATTGAATAGGATTTTGTATATACACCTGGATGAGTTTCTTTAACTTTTCTAAATAATGGCTGTGATATAAGATGCCTGATGCACTCACTCCAGCAGTGAGGCTTTTACCTTTTAGCTTTGTGTTACTATGCCACAGGAGTTTTTCAGCAGGCTGTAGGTGATGCTGTAATGTACGAGTTTTTCATACTACTAGCCTACTTGTTAAAAGACTCCCCTTGTGCCATACACACACCCGCAGAACCCAGGAAACTGTACAGTGCCTTGCATAAGTATTCACCTTTTTTGACTTTTTAACAACATTTAGTGCCACAACACGGAGCTGAAATTTACTTAACTTAGATCTTTGAAGTCTTCCCACAGAACTGTAATTGGTTTGAGGTTTGGGCTTTGACTGGGGCATTGTAATGCATTAACACAGGTTTTGACCCACTTCAGAGTGGCTTTGGTTAGTCTCAAGTCTCTTGCAGACTGGCACATGATTTCTGTTGGGATTGTTGTGTACTGTATGTGGCTCCATCTCTTGCATTCTGCTCTCAGGCGTAAACATTTTCCCATTGAGAGCTGGTAAAATTCATCATGATACTACCACCATCATGCTTTAATCTAAAGATGTTGTTTTAGGGTGATGAGTTGCCTTTGATTTCTGCTGGGGTATTACTACATCTGGTATAGCTGCATCCACTACATGTGTGAAAATGATTACCCAAGCTCCAAGAACCACTCTTTCACAATTTGATGGTGGAATATGCCTGTGCCATCAGGAAAGAAAAAACTCCATTAATGTGATAACCTGGTCATTCTGTACATTCAGGTCATCAGCTGACATTTTATTGCCACATAAAAAAGACAAGGCCCAGACAGCTGAAGCAACCCCAGATCATACAGTAACACTGCACACACACAAAAGTTGATAGTTTAGCACTATGCCGGTTTTGGACAATGTATTGAAGGGTTCTTGACCCAGTTCCAGTAATGTCCAATTCCCTTAGTTGTTTTGTGTCCTCCAAAAAGCTCAGTGGTCTTTCAGAAAGAGGTGTTTTAATAACAGCACACATTATTTAATAAATTATGTTTGTAATTTGTAATGGAAACCTGTTGCTCCAGAGCAAATTCTCAGGTTTCAAAGTAATGTAGGTGAATATAAATGCAATCACAACTTTTACATCTTTTTATTATTGTGGATTTGGTGTTTAGTCTCTAGTGTTTATTTTCATTAGAAACAGTAAGTGGCATTCACACTTCACACCTCCAGGGAGCCTGTTCCATGACACCCTACAATGCACAGACTTCTTTTCCAAGGTATATTTCTTCCTCACACAGTAAGAGGTGTTGCTAGATATAAAGTTCTGTTGGAACACAGGACCATGTCACTCAATTTACACAATTTTTTTCTTTTTCTTAAATCTCTAATGCATATATGAGATGTGCTAATTTGCTATACAAACTTTCCTTGCCTAGCCACTATACTGATGCTGCTAACATCGGTGTATGTTTGCATTTTATCTCCATTTCACAACAATAAAAATGAATAATAATAAAAAATGGATAAAGAATGTTTAAAATACTACCATTTCAAGAATTAGCTAATTAAAATAAACTCTAAATCTTGTCATCTGCAGAAGTTTCCACATGATTTTGCAGTTGTGGAGTGTGTTAATGGTGGTCAAGAAGCTGAGTACAGAGACCAAGGAGATGGTTGTGGAGGACCAGGACTACACCAAACACAGTCTATATTCTGGGTGAGGAGATGGTGGAGCGCTACAGATACCTTGGAGTTCACCTTGATTGGACTGGAAATACAACACAGATGCTTTCTAAAGGAAAGGACAAAGAAAGTTATAAACTCAGATCCCTTAATGTCTGCAGCAAAATGCTGCCTATCTTTAATCAGTCTGTTGTTGCGAGTGCAATTTTCTATGCTGCTATCTTCTGTGGCAGCAGCATCAGAAGCAGTGACATCAGGAAAATCAACAAACTCATCAAGAAGGCTAGCTCAATATTGGTTACTCTCCTGAAGTGTTGGTGGAGAGACGGATGCTACACAAACTGTCAATCATCATGGAGAACATCTCACATAACCCTCCACAAAGGCTAAACAGCGGAGCACTTTCAGCAAGAGAAAACTTCGGCTCTGCTGTGACAAAGAACGTTACAGGAAGTGTTTTCTCCTGACTGCAATTATACCATATAATAACTCTGCTCTATTTAAGGAGAGGGAGCTCCTTCTCTGACATCTTTAT
This sequence comes from Leiocassis micropogon, assembly GCA_028565275.1. NCBI lineage: Eukaryota > Metazoa > Chordata > Actinopteri > Siluriformes > Bagridae > Leiocassis > Leiocassis micropogon. Next base: position 7,029,895 of record JAOVVA010000032.1, on the reverse strand, counting down.
AAATAGGCTCATATGCATTCTGCTGTCCTTCTGATTACACTGAAATGATTATCTAATTTACTACTTTTTATTAATATTAGCTGGTGCACCTTATATAAATGTACATGCACATAAAAACATAGAAACAGAATATTCTTATTACTTTGCAATGTTTTCACCTCATTAATGCTCCTTAATGTGCATTTTTTAAATAACTTTATCCTCTTTCTCATTGTCATTTTAAATTTCTGTCTGTCTGTCTGTCTGTCTGTCTATCTATCTATCTATCTATAGTATACACCCACTCTTACAGACTCTAGAGACTGTTGCATGTAAAAACCCCAGGATAGTTTCTATACTTAAAACAGCCTACAGAACCAGCACATTATGATCAAATATATCCTCTGCAAATTAATTTAATCATTCAGGCTTTTATTTTTGCCAGACATGCAAGCAAGTTAGGATACAGTAGCTAGCTATCATCAACTATAGCCAGGTCTTCTTTTACTCTTATGTCTCCCTGCTTACTTATTTTTTATGTATCTGCCTTGTCCAAAGAATTTTCTGAGGTTCTGCAGCAGTCAGTAGCGTTAATGTCAAAATAAGATTATCAGTATTATCTACAAAACTTACTTTAGTAATCCTGATTATTGTTTTGCACACTGATAAAAAATGCCACATCTTGTTTTTGTGGTTAATTTTACATTTCAATAAGCTTATACCATGTCACAATTCTTATTTCCATCCAGGGTCACATTCATTTCTCTTCATTTCACTCTTTCTGAGAGCGAGAATGAATCCTGGCATTGTCACCTTGTCGTATGTCTGTGCCACCAGGGAAGAAAAAAATTCATTAATAGAAAACCTAGTCATTCTACGTATATATTTAAGTAGCCAGCTGACCTAATTTTTTTGGGCACATAACGTTGCTGAGCCCAAACTTGACCAACTGAAGCAACCATAGATAATAACACTACCCACACTCACTTCATTTGCCTCTCTTCTTTTCCTGATATGCCCATCACTCTGGAACAGGGTAAATCTGAACTCATCCGGCCACTTCTTCATGCTCTTTAGCAAAGTGAAGTCTTTTTCACCCTTTCACTTGCAAGTGGTTTTCTTAAGGCTACACAACTGTTTAGTTGCAATACCTTGATTTCTTTTTGCATTGTACACGTGGAATTGCTCTTACTTTCTCTATTAAACATATGTGCGAGTTATCCTGCTGTTTTTTTTTACGATTTGATTTTGCCAAATGTTTAAGTGATCTTCAATTGTTGTTTTTTTTACAGACCACATTTATTCCTCAAAGATGATGGTTCACCACTATCCTTTCAGATTTTTATAATGAATTGAACGGTTCTCAACTCAATTTTAGTAGGTCCAGCAATTTCCTTAGTTGTTTGCTTTTCTTGATGCAGGCCAATAATTTGACCCTTCTAAAACAGAGTAACATCTTTGTCACGACTACAGGATATGTCATCTCACATGGTTGTTTTAGAAATGAAAAGCTACTCACTGCATCAATCAGGGTTAAATAAGTTTTTGCCAGCCGAAACATATTAGCGTGAAGCTATTTCCTGTTTGCTTAGTTAAATCCAGGTGATGATGTTTTCTTTGGCTGGACAGTGTATTAATTCTCTGAGAAATACAGGCGCTTGTTAAAACTTGAATGTAAGATTTTACTGTGGCACACTGTGTTCCTGAAATAGGTTCTAGGGCCACTGCCACCCTAAACAAGAAGATGTAGACCTCTTTGCATTGTTAGCTAGTACAGTATGTTGGTAGTTTGTTGATGTTGTTTTGCAACTTTTAATCTTACATATGTTTTCCACATAGATATGCTGTACAAAATAGCTGAGACCTATTCAGCCTTTTTAGACTGCATTAGTTTGAAACTTTTACGATACAGGTTGCCTACAGCCAAGTTACACTGTTATGATAAGTTATTAGCAACTGTCAGACACATTTTACTGACATCATGCCCATGTGATCTGTTAGGATGCTTTTATCTGAGCTTACTGCTCTCTGACAGATGACTGAATGTAATTGTTTACTGGGTGAGAGTGGATTTCCTATCAATGCCTATTTGCTAACAATAGTTGTTTAACCACAGACCACTGCTGAGAAGTATTTCCACAGTGCACACCAGAGGAGTAAATAGCACTAGGCATACGGAAAATGAGATTTGGAAGCACCACAAGTCAGCAGGGCTCAGAATATCTTTAATGAGGTTTTTTTCAATAACAGTTGAAAAGTGTGTGCAGTGCTGTAGAACATTGCTCTAATGCCTACTCATCCCTAATGTGAAAAGTGATGGGAAGGGGAAAAAAACAGAATGTTGCACCTTACCAAGCTATTGAAGGGCTGTAGTGAACCCATGAACCCATAACTGAGATATTAAGTCCTGCTCCTTCCTCAAGTTAATTTTTCATTGCGTTTGTGTTGTGAATTATTTGTTCACATTGCCAACATACTATGATATCATGAATTTGTAAAATCTTTATGAACAAGTGGTTAAGGTTCTGGCCTACTGCTCACAAGGTCATGAGTTTGAATAGTAGAAATGCCAAGCTGCCACTGTTTAGCCCTGGATGGAGCAAGCTTCTTAAGCCTCTCTGCTTCAGTGCTGTGACCCCAGCCTCCAAATAAGCTAAGATATGTGATAAAAAAATAATTTCACTATGCTTCAGTACAATAAAGATTTCTTTTTAATAATTACATTTCCAAGATACTTAATAACAAAGTGTTATAGCAATCTGGCAAATTAAAACTAGTTCTCTGTATCAATGTGCAACATGTCTATGTATACAAAAAAAGGTTATTATGTCATAAAGCCCTGAGCAGGTGTAGCATGCAGGCCTAGCAACAACCTAGGCAATATGATTTTATTTTGTTTTAACCAATTATAAACATGAAAATCACATAAGCAAAGAAATACCAAAATACCAGTGACACATACTGTATGATAAAGTGTTTTTATATTGTTTTCAGTTGTTTCTATGACCTAATAATAATAATAATAATAATAATAATAATAATCTGATGAATTGGCACCCTGTCCAGTGTGTACCCCACCTTGTGACCCAAGTCCCCTGTGACCCTGAATACAGGATAAAGCGGTATAGACAATGAGTAAGTAATAATAATAATAATAATAATAATAATAATAATAATAATAATAATAATAATTTTGTGAATTCTACATTTTTTGCGACCTCATTCCCATATTCCAATAGCGTTTTAAAAGTAACACTGGTTCTACTGGTTCTCATCCAAACACCCAAATCCAAAGCCTCCCACACTAACAGACACGGTAGGAATCAAGAATCAAGCCTTTATCTGTGACATACTGTATTCATTACAGTACACAAATAGTAAATGAGCTAATGCTGATCCCCACCCCACCTAAGGACAGCAGAGCTGGGCAACAAGCTGGGGGGGATATATTTTTATATAAGGCTTTATTTTTATTGTCTTGTTGAAGCACTGGTCAACAGACCCATTTTGTCAGAGATTTGTGTTACTATCCAAGGTGACAAGGAGCCTATGTAGAGGCAAACAACTGTTTTCTTAACATTTCATTTCATTTTTTAACACCAGCTTGTGTTATGTATGATCATTAAAGTTAACATTATTCACCAGGATGAAATTACTAACCCCTATACACTTGCTCAATGGATAGATGATGTGACAGGTTTATCTACAGTCACTTAAACACCTATCAACAAAGAAACCAAGCATCTACCCTTGGGGTCAGTCCTGTGCAAAAGTCTCAAGACTTTTTCATTTCTTTATATTTTGCTTCCAAAGAGTCAAACTTTCTTGTATTTTTTAATTCAATTCAATTTTATTTATATAGCGTTTTTAAGAATGGTCATTGTCTCAAACCAGCTTCACCAAATTAAAAGAAAATTATGGAAATGGAGCAAGTAAAGATGTGCATAGATCATAATGATCAGATTGTCCCTAATGAGAAAGCCAAGGGCGACAACGATAAGGAAAAGCACCCTGAGATGGCAATAGGAAGAAAGAAACCTTGAGAATAACTTTAAGGCATAAAGAGGCTGTGAGGAGTTGTTACCGACCTCGACCAAGCTCTAGAGGTTGTGACAAATTTGCATCGGTGTAGATTTGGGGGGCAAATTTGGCTGAGTGGAATGGGGGTATAAGGTTTACACAATAATTCCTAATTCACACTTAACGTTATACCTGCTTTCTGATTTACGTTAGGTTAGCCTGACAAAATTTAAGAGATATCCATGCAACAATAGACAAATAAATGTACATGATGTACATGAAGTGGATCCCACAAACACAATCCAATCCTTTCATCTTACTGCATTGAACCAAGTGTTTTTCGATTTTTTTTTTTTTTTACTGGCAGTAAAAGCTGGTACGTGATAAAACTTAAAGTTAGAGCCATTATTCTTTGGATTATGGCACCAAACAACACAGCAAGAGGCCTTTTTTTGCAGCTGACACCTCCATGCTTCTGGTGTTTTTCCTCCACAGAAAACTATGATGTAATTATGACATAGACTTTAAAAGGATCTATATAAAATAAAAAAAGAAAAGATGCAGGGAGGTTTTTTTTTTCTTTGTTTGTACACATTCAGACCAATCTGGATGTTTAAAAAATGCGTAAAAGTTTTTTTTTTTTTTTTTTTGCATAATGGTTCCCCATTAGGAATCTATGCTGCTCCTTACCTTGTCTAACTTTATCAACTCACATTTTTTAAGAAACTATCCTGCACGGTGCATGTAATAACACATTGAAAATTAGAGCTTAACACATACAGTATATGCACACACACACAGATAAAGCAGCAAGGATATCAAAAGGGAGGTGTGACAGGAGTCAAGTATTAATATTTTTAACATAACTTCTCCATTATTTTTAATAAAGCTCTAATGTAAATTTACTCCTCTGGCCTAAGAGAAAGCATTTGCACAGGGTCATAGGTGTGGCGCGACTGGGTGGTTGGGCTGTGATAATGAGAGCGAGACAGAAAGAGAGAGAGTACAGAGGTTAATGAGGAGGGACAGCGAGTCAGACGGATTTGGCATGTGGTGGGGAGGAAGAGAAGATGCTCATCATCTTGTCTCCTGTTACCATGGAGACATGTCCCCATTGCCCTCGCTCTTTTGTCATCTTCCCTGCGCAGCTCGTCATGTGTGCATATCAGCTTATGTGCATCTGGCTGCCTGCCACAACTCCAAGCAGCGGCATCAGAGTTAAAGACACACACACACACACACACACACACACACACACAAACAAACACACGTTCTCAGAAACTAACTGGAACATAATCAAATACAGCAACATACATGCATACTGTATGTGCAACAAATAAAGTAAAAAACATGCTCTCGACAACAACAACATAGTTAAAAACCTCCTACACGTGCACGTTGATAGTGTAAATGTTATTTTTATATTTGCTAGACAAATACATACCAAACCTTGGAGGTTGTTCCTTTTTATGCATCATTCCAAGTTTGGTTTCCTGTGTGTAACAGCCATGCATGCCTCTTCAGGGCTTCAGTGTGCTGGCTGTTGTTGAGCCCTGTGTTGTGAGGCTCCTGCTGTCTTCTCTTGAGTGCTTTTGGAAGTAATCAGACATGTGCCACTAATCCCAGCCAACCCTCTGATACCATCACACTCAGGATCCCACCACAAGTCCACCAGTCTATGTGTTGGTTCACTGACTGAAAACACAATTCCCTGGAAGACAGCAGTGTATGGCCTGTCACTTCTTCACCATGTGTTTGATCTGGCAGGCATGGAAGAAAAAACACTCAACAGCCAGTAAGTCAGGCTGGTTTAATGCAGTGAGGCAGGATTGGTCTAATGTAGTGAGACAGACAGGATTCAATGCAGTGTGTAATGCAATGAGACAGTGTGTTAATGTGTATATTCACATGTCCAGATATTGTCTCCACAATAAGTTGGAATTGAGATGTTTCTGACATTAATGCAATCAGCTAACAGAAAGTGGTCACTCGGCTGTAGGGTACAGCCAATTCAAATATGTGCACAAATAAATACACATTAATTGCAAACAGTTTAGTGTCACAGTTTTATTTCAATTTAGGGATTTAATCTCATGGATTAAAGACATTGGCATGGTAAACTACGCTAATGCATACATTTATATAAAGGGAAAATGTAGTAATTGCATATAATTTACTCAAAATCATGCCAGTTAATCACCTAGATTTTGCATACATTGCACATCCAGGGTTGAGTGCTTGAATCTTGCATCCAGTGTGTGGAGTTTTCATGTCCTCTTGATGCTTAGTGTTTTTCCTCCAGGTAATATGGTTTTCTCCAACTCTGTGTAGGCTGATTGCTTTTTTTTTTAATTGCCTGAATTGTATAATAGAGGGTGAGAGTGTGTGTATGCTTGTGCCCTACAATGGGTTGGAACCCTTTTCATGCTGGATAGGCTCCAGGTCTACACAAGCAGTATGGATGATGGATGGATGTTCAGGAGATTCTGGAGCACCACTTTAGACAGAGGTTTTCACCACCATAATCAAAATACTAACTTAGGGAATATCCTTTGGAGGAATGATGTTAAAATAAACTAGCATATACTGTAGTAAGCATTTTATTGACTTGTTCATAATGTACAGTATGTTAGAGAATCAATTAACGATAAAGAGAACCAATTAACAAGGTAGGTTTTTTGAAAACTTGCAAACGTACCACAAAACAGCACTATTGAGGAGGACAGTTTCACAAGCTGGAAATTCATTTCCGGAGTAAGGGAAAATGTCTTCTTTACAAATATGTACAAAAAAATTGGCATGATATACTGTATGTGGGTGTCTACTTTCATATTAATAAAGAAAAATTGATTTTGTAGTATTATACCCTCATTGTATTGTCTGTATGAGGGTATAATACTACAAAATTAGTTCTTTGTATATGCAAGCATCGGTTGAGTACACAAGCCATGGACGAGTGTAATAAAAGTAGTTAAATATCGGGTTTAACCCAGTGGATGATTCAGGTCAGGCTCAAAACGCATTCTTATTAAAAAATTAACCCTGTTTTTTGCCTTTGTTGGGAGTGCCTATCTGTTTCATAGTTTTACCCTGGTTACCCTGTCATCCTAATACTAAATGCAATTAAAATAGAAAGACAGTTGGGAAATAAATAATACAGGTAAAAAATAAGAATTTTAGAAAACCTTAGATTCCCTCATTTTATTCTACTGCTCCACCTCCAGTCTCCCTGCAGCTGCCTCCTTATTGTGCTACGTATGTGTGGTAGCAGCTGTCTGATCCAACCATGTCTTAATCACACTCAGCTCATCCACTACGTCTTGGAATGCTATAGATCGGCTTTGTATAGATCCACCCCCAGCTGATTGGACTATTGATTGAGGGAATGTGTCTTAATGCCAGTTTAGAGACAATAACAGGTTGGGGGTGTACTTAAACAGATTTTATGTCTAAATCTAAAGCTTTCAATTACTGTTGACCTGCAATACAAAGCAGTCCCAAGTGGGGTTTCTGCCTTAACATAGTTAGTCTGCTTATATACTCATTTTCACCTTCTCCACTTTAATTTCACACTCAGATATCACACAGGACTACTGTTCGTGAGACCACTGGGAACCTTTTTATTGTTACTGATATAGCAGATTGTGATAAGCAAGGTCTTTCACTTTCTCTGTGTCTGCATCCTGCCCTCTGAGATTTTCTGCAGTCCTTCCTGATCTGCGCTTCAAAACAAATTTGCCGCCTCTGGTAACAAGCATCTCTGACCTCCTCACATGAAGGCTTTGTCCATTTATCCACACACACCTATGCAAACAGCAAGGTCAGCTGCCAGTTGACAGAGACAACATATTAGTCTTCATTAGATGAGATTCGAGGGGTATGCTGTTTCGCAAAGCTGCTCGCAAGAAGGAACATGGTGTGCCTCTGAAAGATTACAATGGCTCAAGCTCTTCAAAGCATCTCCCCAAAGCAGACATTACAATCATGAGCATAGAGCGTCTCTGATTCGGTTAAATCCTCAAAGATCATGCATTTCGCCATTGTATGCTTTGATATTATTGGATGTAATGTGATTGGGTGTGAGATTGCAATGTAATTGCGAAGGTGCTGACTATTCAGCAGCCTGCTGAGGAAGATTATCCACACTTACAGACTGCACAGTATACCGAGAAGCCTAATGATCAATACAAGTAATATAGTCAAGCTAAAGGAGAATCATGCGTGCAGTTGAGCTGAGTATCAGCACATAATCCTGTCTTAAAGCATGTTTATTCAGAGCAGGAACATGCTTTTGCAGATGCTGCACGAAAAGGATTGACTGCACAGATTGATTGCATGGTCAGTGGAATTTGTGATGTTACTGGAAATCATTATACTGTATATCCACAGTGAATAATTCTATTTTCATTTTAACTATATACATTCACCCTCCACTTTATTAGAAGCATCTATAAACCTGAATATTCATTCAGTCACCTAATCAGACAATCCGACAGCCCACATCAAACATCAGACAGAAAAAGTGTGATCTCTGTGACTTTAACTATGGCATGGTTGTTGGTGCCAGATGGGTTGGTTTGAGTTTTTCATAAGCTGCTGATCTCTCTGTTGTTTACACAAAAGCTGTTCATATTGAGTTATATGTGCATAGTGTGGGTATAATAATGAATCTGCAGACTGGAAACCTCTCTTTACTTTTTATACACAACTATACAAAGTTTCTGATACCAGTTACCACTGTTCATGATTTAAATCACACAAATACACATATTTGGTATCTCCCATCCATAAAATTAATTCTGCGTTCTGTTCAAGCCAATTGTTCTTGATCTTAACTACCATGCTTTAGCTTCTCATATAAGAAAGGCAAAAAATAAGAAAAGCCTTAATATTCTCACCAGAATTCCTCTGTTTAATTTAATTTAATTTATTCATGCCAGCACATTGGCAGGATATTAACATCTTTTAAGTCCCCTTTATTAAATTTCACACTTTCAACCTTGAAGTTAATTAAGGTTGCGCAGAACAAGTGCTCAGTGTTTCTCTATCTCACTCGCTCCCTTGCTCTCTTTATCTGTTTCTTTTTCTTTTTCCTTGGGGACAAAAACCCTTTTTTTCCTTTATAAAGGTGTTTAAAACACACATCTACCTGAACATAACACTTTCCCACTTTTTAAACTGCCTCCTTTTTGCCATACAAATCAGAGACCGATAGCGAAGGTAACATCAGGTACAGGATAAGTTTAGCTGCGCATACAGTATGGAGAACATGATGTGAGGAAGTTTATAGTTAGCAGAAAGAGATTAGTTTAGCACATGGAGAGAGAAAAGTTACAGTAACAGTAGTGATGATCACAGCTAGAGTTAAAGTGTAAAATTGAGGAGGCATCAACATAATTAACATTGTGCTGAGACATAAATATGAAAAATCTCTCACTGAAGTCATCTCTCTATACTGTAAATGGCAGTTCGGGCAATTCACTGGAAAACTTCACCTTCACCTCCATCTTACTGTACCTCTATTTTCACCCTCCACATCCTCAATATCCCCCTCACTTTCTCCATGTAGATTTGATATCATCATGATAACTCCATCTTCAGCCTCATCATCCTCTCTATTCTCACTTTTTCCATCTCAATTTCGACTCATCACCAAATGCCATCTCATCCTTGCTTATACAGTATCATTACTAGTTATCCTCACTGAGAATGCCATTTCTTGTTTATTTTAAGTTCATTAAAATAAATAGGTATTACTCATTTACTTGATTGAGTTGCAATATAATGCAGTAATTATATAGGTAGCTACCTAATACTTTAATTAAGACCATTGTGACTTCATTATAATTCATTATTGACTCAGGATAACATGAAATTTTTTGTTAATTTTTAATGCACCCTTTTTATATAAACTTACTGGAATTATATCTAGAGTAAACATGATTAATTTCAATGGGGAATATTTGGTGAGGGCAACACAGTGGCATAGTGGTCATCACTGTGGTCTCCCACTTCCAGGGTCGAGGGTTCGATTCCCGCCATGGGTCTGTGTGTGTGAAGTTTGCATGTTTTCCTCATGTTTGGTGGGTTTCCTCTGGGGACTCTGGTTTCCCCAAACAGTCCAAACATATGCCTGTTGCCAAATTGCACCTTAGCATGTGAATGTGCTCTGTGAGGGATTGGCACCCCCCTCATGCCCAAAGTGTCCTAGGATAGGCTCCAGGCCCTCCCTGTGACCCTGTATAGGATAAGCAGTATACAGTAGAAGGTAATTGATTGAATATTTGGTGCTGCTTAAAATCATGGAAAGAAGCAGTTTTACTTGCTTTATTTACTGAATGCTTTATTTTACTAAATTTACTGATTCCCTAAATCCACTAAATCTGTAGGGGATGAGGATGCAGGTGTGGAACTGGAACATAATTTGGAACGTAGCAAAGGCATTTACATTGGTATTAACACAAGCACAAGTTAAACAGGCATGGTAAAAGAAATGTGCTAGTTGTTAAATAGCTGTTATAACATAAGTGATATAAGTGATCTCAAATACGTCAGATATTTGTACAACTTTGTATGTATCAAATGCACTTCTAGTAGTTGTACAATGTATGAAAATATATCATCATAAGAAAACTTTTAAATGTATGTTGTCCATAAACTACTTCCTATGCTTTATGTAGCACAGATGCAAATGCAAATTCTTAACAAAGTATTTAAACAGACATGCCCTGTTTCTGCTCATATCACTATGACATAATTATATGGTCCATTTATTTTGTTGCGGTGAAATTAATATATTTCCAACCTCTGATTTCCCTATGCCTATTTCCAATGGACTGTATATTTGAACCAACAGTACATTTCTAGTTAATCCAAAGTTACTGAAGTGCAGAGCAACAGAAGGCAGTCATGATTTTTAATTAAGGATCAATGGACTCATAGCACATCTGCTGAAGGCAGTGAGGTGCAGAGCAGAGTTCAGACAGAGCTGATAGACTGCATTACCCATGCTGCTCCTATGGCGCTGCTCATTAAATCCAATACTGGGTAATGAAGTACAATTTCAGCTTAATGGCACTCATTAATGTGGCATGGGCAATTTGAAAACAAAACCAATTAAGACCATCAGGATAGAGTTTTTTGCACAATAACAAGTTTAATATTGAAAGGAAAGTTATATATACTGTATTAAAAAAAAAAAAAACTGGCAACTAAATGACTGAAAAAACCATCAATGTCCAAAATTAGATAGATTGATTGTGAGAGGTTTAAGAACAAAATTCTTAGAATTTTTTTTATCAATGTATCAATTATATGTTGAATGGTTAAAATGTCTATTCCTAACTAATTGTCACAAGAGAACTTTTTTGTAGATAAAGGCTGCTAAACTCTGCTGAGCATTTCAGTAAGAGCAATCAGTTTTTAAGTAACTGCCTTTAAAATTACAGATATATCTCCAGGGTGTGGAGTACCTGTCACCTACTGTGAAGGATGACACATGGACAGAATACCATACGGCAATTTTTTTTTTTTTACAAAGGCTCAGCAAAAGGCAAATAGAGTAATAGGCGGGAGAATGCCTAAAATTAACTTTTCAGGGTGTTAGATGGAAGCATTTTTACATCTAACTCAAGGATGTACTAACACATGCAACAAGCAGCTGTAGTATTTATTTCCTTATTTTGAAATTTGACCTATTAACGACACATACATGAACATCTTAGGTCTGGTACCAATCCTTTTGCATTTTGTGAGAATATACTTACTCTCACTCACTATTCTTCTATACCGCTTTATCCTGTATTCAGGGACGCGGGGACCTGGAGCCTATCCCAGGAGACTTAGTGCACGAGGCAGGGTACACCCTGGACAGGGTGCCAGTCCATCACAGGGCACAGACACATACACACACTCACACACTCATTTACACACTACAGGCAATTTGGGAACGCCAATTAACCTAACCTGCATTTGGACTGTGGGAGGAAACCGGAGTACCCGGAGGGCCAAGCACGGGGAGAACATGCAAACTCCATGCACACAGAGACTGGAATCGAGCCTGGCCGGGAATCGAACCCGGACCCTGGAGTTGCAAGGTGACCGTGCTAACCACTACAACACCGTGCCGCCTTGTGAGAATGTAATTATCTTGAATTCCATCTACAGATCAAGCCAAGTTTTGTCTGATTAACTGCATGAACTAATAAAATATTTATTGTAGTCAGGATATCTTGGATGCTTTTGAACTTTTTATAGCGTGCTAAGTAATGCAGCTGTGAGGGTTTCAGGCTCTCATTTTGAGCCTTGGCTTTTCTCAGGTATTCTCACGTACGTGGTAGATGTCTTTGTTTATTAAGGCTATCAAACCTTTATAAGCCCACCAAAAAATATATTGTAAAAAGCCATCGTGCTAAAAAAATAAATAAAAATGAAATAAAAAAGCTCAAAGCTTAATTTTAATCTGAGTAAAGATTAGTGTTATGCCAATTTCATTCGTTATACAATAGTTAGTAAAGTAATTAACAGTAATTGCAATATAATACATTCAGGGATTCATGGTAGGCAAAAAAAAAAGTGGGAAGTGGGAACACAGACTGTTTATATCCTTCTGCTTTATTCAAGTCTTTGAGTTTCTCCCAGGATTATTAGGCTGATGGTGCAAAGTGAGGTAGAGAAAAAGGGGGATAGGGATGATGAGGCAGCGAGCTAAGGGACTCTTTGATATCAGAGCTGGATAATCCACTCTTTCATTCTCCTGTCATGTCTTCATCCTTGTGCCAAAGTGCCCTTTCATTAACCTTTGACTCCAGTCACTGCTACGTTTGAAGTGCCTGGATTTACCCTTCTCTGACGTTGTTTTTTTCTGCATGTTCTTTTTTTTCTAAAAGTATAACTTTCTCACAGGTCTATTGAAGTGCAGAGATTGGAAGAATCTGCATTGTTAAACAGTTTGCCCGCTCCTATATTTTTTACTTTGGTAAACTTTGATGCAGTGTGATGATTTCTATCTGCTCTTACAAGGCCTTGGATTTTTAATCCAGAAAAGTTTTAGAAATTACCCAAAACATCCCCGGAACAATCAAGTCATGCAGAATTTCATGCAGAATGATAAAAAAAAAAAAAACAAGCAAATAAAAAAAAACATTATCACTTGTTTTTGATGTCAGCTTAGCAGATATATATACAGTCATTATCTGAATGCAAATATTTCCATGATGAACACATTTCACATATCACATATGAAGTGATATTTCACACTAACACAACAAGCAGTAATTAGCACTCCTAACAAAAACTATACCAAACGACTTCTTGAATTCACAGTGAATAAAATAAAATCATTGTCAATGTATCTATAAAAAAAACTGTCATAGGCCAAGAGAAATAATGATACCAAATTTTAACAATCAAATTTAAGGAAGAAGTTTAGTTAGTATGGCCCATCAACTCTAAACATGATTAAATAAAAATGTATTTAAGGGCTGTGTACTTACACACATGACACCAGTATAAGCGAACTGTATTGTGACAACTGGCAAGAAGTTATATTTATAAAGCATTTATAAATGATTATTCCACCAGGTACAACCCACAAGTAGGGTGAAGTAGAGCAGATGGCTTCACTAAATCTAATGCTAAGCTTTTAGAAACAAAACAAAAATGACTTAGCAATTAGCTAGTGCTACACTAATAGATACCAGTGCTATGCTGTCACATGACCTTACAGCTGTGCATATTACTATTTACCACTCACTTTTCACATAGCAGAAGTTCTTTATGCCCTCAGGTGAGCTGTCATGAGCATCAAATATAAGTCAGCCCAACACTGCACTGTCATAATCCTAGCCTATGTCAGTTGTCTCCAGTATTATGTCAACATTCCACCAGAATTAAAGAAAATAGTCCAAAATGTTTCTTCAATTCTGCACATTAGGGCTGTATTTAAAGGTAAAGAGGCAATGATGCCTTCTGAAGTGCTTTCATATTTCTCATTTTAAGTCAGTGCACACCAATCAACCTTTTATTGTGTAGATCCCCCATGTGGTGCAGCTCTGACCTCTAAAGGCATGGACTCCACAAGATATCAGACGGTGTGCTGTGGTATCTGGCAACAAGATGTCAGAAGGAGAACTTTTAAGCCTTTTAAGTAAGTTGTGCAGTGGGTCCTCCATGGATCAGATCTCTTTGTTCAGCAGAAGACAAACAAGGGAATTTGGAGGCCAAGTCAACACCTTGAACTCTTTGTTATGTTCCTGAACAATTCTTGCAGTGTGGCAGGGTGCATTATTCTGCTGAAAGAGGTCACTGCTATTAAAAAATACTGTTGCTATGAGTGGGATTTACTTGGTCTGCAACAATGCATATGTAGGTGGTATCTGTCACAGTCATACCCACATGAATGCCAGGCCCCAAGGATCCCTTGCAGAACATTGCCCAGAGTACCCAGAGAATCATACTGTTGGATCATACTCATGTCATCAGAGAGCTTTTCCTTCACAAAATTGCCCCTGGTTTGTTAATCAAGTGATGAATCTGAATAAAAAGGATTATTTTTTTAACTTTATATCACTCCTAAACCTATATTTGTGTAATTGTGACAATATCCAGTGTTTAAAGTGCATTATAAATTAACTGAATTTAATTTCATGATGGTGTACTGGTTAGCACTGTAGCCTTGCACCTCTAGGAACAAGGGTTCAAGTCCTGCCTTGCATTTGTGCAGTTCTCTAGGTGATTGGTAGGTTTCTTCTGGGTACTTCAAGACAAGGACATGCTGGCATTTCCACAGTGTGTGTGTGTGTTTGTGTGTGTGTGTGTGTGTGTGTGTGTGTGTGTGTGTGAGCCCTGAGATGGATTGGCACCCCGCCCAGGGTGTACCTCACTGTGCCCTGAGTCTCCACGTATACGCTCCAGGCCTCCCACAACCCTGTACAGTAGATGCAGTAGAGAAAATGGATTGAGAGTGCATTGAATGCACTGTAAAAAATAAATTGTACATTTTATGGTAAAAAAAACGGCAGCTGCGGTTGCCAGAATTCTACCGTAAAACATACGGTAGCACCGTTATTGCACTGTAAAAAAAACCAGTCAATTTTACGGTAAAAAAATGGCAACTGTGGTTGCCAGAAGTTCACCGTAAAAAAATATGATAGCAATGTTTTTGGTTGTACGCGATTGCACTCATTATACTGTATATTTGACAGATTTTTATTGTTTTTTTTTTTACGGTTTATAACTGTCTAATTAACATGTTTATGTTGTTATAAAAACAGTTTATTCCCGTCCAGGGTTTACATTGCAACAAATACGGATCATAGCCATGTTTTTTACAGCTTAGAACAGAATTGAACTAAAATAAATTAAATTGGACAGGGGTCAGCGTGGACACTTAGACATACTGTATTTAACAGCCCTATACTCAACAAACTGCAATGCATTGCGGGTTCTGACACCATTCATAGCCAGCATTAACCTTTTCATCAACTTGTGCTACAGCAGCTCTTCAGTGCGACCCTTCACTCGCAAAGTGCATCACTGCTCATTATGGACCCATGACCATGTAACAGTTTCACTGGTTGACCCGCCATCTTCCATTTGCTTGCTTGACTGGGGAGAAAATATTTATATTTACTTTCAGTAATGTAATCTGGCATTTGAAGGTTTACAGGATTTAGTATTTGTTAGTATGTTAGTACACAGTTGGTGCAGGCCTTCATATACAGCCTTCAATAAGCGTCTCAAACATTTTCATTACATGTACAATTAGAAATCACAAAACACTTCCCTCTAGGACACAAGAGCAAAGGCAGAAAATAAGCCATCAAACCAGCTCTTTTTTACCAGGTGACATTTACTTAAATATTTTTTTTGTAAACTGAACTCAAGTGTTCCTTTATTTCTTATTGTAAAAATAGGATGTATTTGGCATGTAGCCCTAGGAACTCTATCCTTAAGTAACGTGGTCATAATATTCACTGGGTATTGTATGTAAAAGTTAATGGTGAGATTTGTTAGCCAAAGTTTAATTAGGGGATGCTGATTGCTTGTGTAACTACTTTCCGACTGATAATACTATGTTAAAGGGGGAAAACAAGCTTCAGAGTGGAGACTTGATGAGTATTGATCGGAGAAGAGGAAGGCGTGGAAGTGTTGAGAGACAGAAAGAAAGAGAGAAGAAAAAGCCTCAGGAGGCTGGAAGCAGACAGAGGGATTGTGTGAGAAGGTTATGTAATCGGGGGTAGAAGGTGAGAAAAGGCTTTAGAGGAGCATGAGAGAGCAAAGGAAACTTAAGACAAGGAGGAAGACATAGAAGCGGATGAGATAAAAAAAAGAAAGAGAGGTTTACTGATAATAATGCCAGTGAGGGTTTTTTAATCTGAGAGGACACATCCACAGTCAGTCATTATAATATTTTCTAAGATAGTGTGACCTACTCGGCTCCAACAAAGACTTGTGAATCCTATTCTCACTGAGTATGGCTTCATTACTAGATAATAACCTGAGATTTCATAAAAGAGAGCACGGTATATTGTAAAACCCAAAGTTTTGACACTTAAGTCTGGGACGGAAAAATGAAAGGAGGAGTGTAAAGTTGGAAGAACTTGTGCTGTACATAAAGAATGCATTTAAAAGATACATTAATCATTGTGTGTTAACACTGCAAACAACCAAAGCATCCGAACCACATGGGGTGGGACAGGGGTGTGTCCTAATAATGGGAAGGCGGAATAAATCCATTATGGAAAGTCAAACAACAAAGAAATTAATTTAGCATTGCCACATGTGCAGCCAGACAATGAGATACAGCAGAGCAGGACAACTTAAACTTTTCCTGAACTTTTCATTTTCATGAATAAATAAAAAGAATTACAGTTTTTACTGTTGTGTTGTTCCCTAAAGACTGATTTCAGCTATATCATATTCGATATGTGAAACACAAGGCAGAGAAAAAGACACTGCTTTTATCTTGAGCTATCTCTTGCACATACAGACGAATATATCGGTGCATTTATGATATGGACTGGGCACTGCAACCTGACTAACATACACTTATTGACTAATTACAACTCATTATGCTTTCCTATGTGCATGATCAAAGTCATCTGTGACGATACACATGCTGACATGTGTCTGTGCTGTGTTCATCTCAGCGGAACCAAAGCGGTACACTCACTCCCACCGGATCCTCCTATGATGACTGCAAGCAGATGTTTCAGCGCACTAGGTGATCCATTAGCAATTATAAAGAACAGAGAGGAAGAACCTGAAGCACTTAATGAATACATTAGTGTTCAGTGTTCCAGAAACTAAAACAGGTAGTTTCACTCACCTAAATGTGTGAGAGTTGTCACAGTTTCTCGAAACAGATCTAAAGCTAAAATAAATCTCCAGGCTAAAGACAGGTGACTTATATGTTGGATCAATACCTACCTTCAACACTATAACACTATAATATTTAATTAGACAGCATAGTTTGCTTATCACAAATGCTGCTTTCTTAAACCTCTTGTTTGATTTGTAATTGATCTTAAATTATGTTATTCTGTAACTACTATGACTTAATTAACTAGTTTAAGTAAAACTATGTATGGACTCAATGCATACTCAAAGTGTAACGTTTAATGTGCTTTACCATACTTGTGTAACAGCCAGCAGCAACTTCTTTACTCCTCTCATCTGTTACAACCACTTGTTTATGCTTACAGTAAATGATTTATAGGTCACTGTGTGGCTTAACAAACAAAACAACATTCCTTTGAAACTAGTCAGGTACAGGGACTGGACTGAAAATGAAAGCCGCCAAAAACCTACCAAAAATTAGAGCCAAAAAAAGTCCTTCAGGATGCCTGGATAACTATTTCTCAAGACTATTTTTTAAAAATACAGAAAAGGCTGGCCTTTGGAAGCAAAATACAAAAAAATGAGGGCCAGCTCAAGATTTTGCACAGTGCTATACGTAAAATCAAAAATGCAAGAAATAATCCTCAAAGACATTTGAAATTCAGACTTTGGAAATAAAAGAGATTAACACCAAAGTAATAAATACAGTATGTGGTCTCCCACAAATTTCCAGACATAACTTTACTTTTATAAAATTCATTTATCCAGACATAACCTTATATTTAATTATGCATATATAAAACAATTATATATGCAGTAAAACAATTTGCTAAAAAGTGTTAATTAGCTCTTTATATGGAGACTTTTGGGACACCCTGCAAACAAATGAGAGGCAGGTAAACAAAATCAGGGGAATGAGCCAATATTATACTGGATGCTGAGACAAAACACCACAAACACACCAAAATCAAACATAAGCGTATTATGGTTGCCTCACCATGAGAACTACATGCTCGAAAGTTTAACTGTAGTCACCAACTGAAAAAAGTGTATACAAATGATGAAATAAAGAAAACTAGGTGGATCATTAACAAATACGTTAACTACTGTAGCTAGTCTGGGCAGCTCTATTTACAATTAACATGTAGTGCACTACATACAGTGGTAGAACACTTTATTTCCACCAATATGTCTGCCTAATTAGGAAGGATGAAGCAGTTTAGGGGTCGACCCACCTAACCACCTGGTTTAATGGTAATAAAAAAGAAGACGATATCCATTGTATCCACATTATTATACATACATATTATATATACATATTTTACAGTATCCATGTTGTTAACAGGTATAAAACATGTATAAAATCTAAAATGGGTTATTATTTGGTCAATGGTCAAAAATGTAGCAAGTGTTGACAAATTCAAACCCCCAAAGTAAGGGGTTCAAGAGAAATAGTAGTTTTCGACAAGTTTTGACAATTCATAGAAACTTGTTAAATGTGGTAGGTACTTTGTAACAGTTGCTTGGTAAATTGTGACATTTCACAGACAGTTTCGCATAACGCATTTTATAGACAAGTTGGCATAACGTTATTTGGGATTTACCCTAGAAGTTAGCTGATATTCTAAAATGGAGTAAGTGGAATAAGGACTGTCCAAAACCTTCATGGTTTATTCTCCTCACCTTTTGGCTACGTAGTGCTGGTAAGAATTTAAAACTTTTTTCACAATAGCCATCAGTCACTAACTGTTGGTTACCAGCTTTGGCAGTTGTTCTTAGATATTTTAAGATGCCAAGATATGTGTTGACGAAGCAAAATAACTGGTTAAATAAACAAAAATTTTAATTAGTTTTTAATTAGCATTATAATTAGTATATTTTATATAATACAATTATTTTATAGTATATAATTATTAGGATATATAATTACTGTATATTCTGGGCAGCACGGTAGTGTAGTGGTTAACACTGTGGCTTTGCACCTGGTGGGTTTCCTCCAGGTACTCCACCCTGTTCAAGGTGTATCCCGCCTTGAGCCCAAAGTCTCCTGGGATAGGCAGCAACCCCTCCGCGACCCTGTCCTGGATAAGCGGTATAGAAGATGAATGAATGAATAAAGTAGTATTAGAGGTCGTAGTAATGGTAATAGTAATAGTAATAATAGGAGTAGTAATAGTAGCAGTAGTAGTAGTAGTAGTAGCAGCAGCAGCAGTCAGTGGCAGATTTAGATATGGCCATCAGGGGCAGCCGAATGGGGTGGTGGGGGTATATCTAGCCAGGGGAAGCACAGAGCATGCTCTAAAAGGTAAAAAAAAAAAGACTTTTGCAGGTTTAATGTTTTTATGTCACCATGTGGGTCAATTAACCTAATTAGCACCCTGATTCTAGTTTATGAGCAAGGCAGTGTACTATACTAGGAGGGTCTCCCTCTCAGTAGTATAAGCTGGGGAGGATACAATGAGGTGGACCACAGGTCTGGACTTGTGTTACAGGACAGAAAAAAAGGACACATCTAATTTTTACAGCAATGCATTTGGTAAAATCATTTTTGCGCAAAATCCTTTAGAATAATATATAACCAGTCTACGCACCCCAATGTGAAATGGTTTAGCCTTGACTCTTAATTGTAGTAGTAGTGGTAGTAGTAGTAGTAGTAGTAGTGGTAGTTTTTAGGATAGGTTTATAATTATGGCTAAGCCTTAAGAATATATTACCTAATAATATTTCTTCAAATATGTTTATTCCTGTAAAATGCAGTCTAGAAGTGTTACCTACAAGATTTAGGCATCTGCCCCACATATAACCCCACTAATTTTTTTACTTATATTAACGTTTCTATGTATTTAATTGTACATTTAACACCTTTTGTTATCTAAGATGCCCCTTGCAACCCTTGAGAACATTTGGCAGCATTTCACTCAGCTTCTAGTAATAATATATTGGTGTATTATTTTCTTTCTCTGCATTGTGGTGTGAGAATTATTATTTTTTTCACAGAATCCGGTTTCAGACACCTGTTGTTTGTTTCTGCTAATTTCAAAAAAAGATACATGGTCACACTTTTAAAAAGTGTTATTGTACTAGCACAGTCGCTAATAAACTGATAATGGAAAACAAAGAAGCTGGCGTCACAACTCACAGCTGTCGTACAGAATGTGTATAAAATAGCACTGCAATGCATTGTTAAGAAACAAACTGGCTACTAACCAACTAAGCCATTTTAATGAAGTCCCAAATGTTTAAAATGTTGTTTTTACACATATGGGTTAACCCATGCAGGTTTTTCGTGGGTCTGCATATTAGACAGTGTGCAGTTCAATGCAAGCATATGTTCCCTCACAGAGAAGTATTGTTTTCCTCTGTTGAGAAGCTCACAATCCCAGACACTGCTAGCAATGTGCCAGAATTTTAATGAGCTCATTTCATGTTCTGCAGCCATGTAGAGAGACAATAGGTGAAAGGAACATGTGATTCATCACTTCCTTTCTTTAGCTTATTACTTTTACTATTTTTGCAGTGTACCACAAACCTTAGGAAGCATACACTGTGTGGAAAAAACACAGGAGTCTCCCGTGTCTTGAAGATCTGTGCAGAGTTATCAAAACTGAACCAACTTAGATCAGATCAGACATGTTCTCTGTTTAATGATCGCATTAGTACTACAACATACTTAAATTGCTTATATTTATACAGTATCCAGTTTTCACCAAGAGATATATTGTTCTTGTATAGTTATTAGCACCCTCCAAGTCATTTTTTCCCCCTCTGTGGTTAAAGATCTGAGTTGATGAAAATAATCTAATCCCTAGCACTGACTTGTGCACTGACCCCAGCTTCCTAACAGCTACCATATTGGTGCCAATAAATCTGGAGCTTGCTAAAGCTAAATGAAATGGCTTGCTTGTATTGGATGAGTTTTAGTGAGTAGTTTGGACAGGCATCTCTCAGCTGAATCAGCATAAGTACTGCAAATGGACTGCAGTCAGCTTTCTCTCTTTCTCTTTCACACACACACACACACACACACACACACTCACATTCTTTAAGGCCCTACTGTCAACGCACACGAGCACACTATTCGAAGGTCCATGGAAAAACGTAAAACACACATACACACACATTGCGCTCCAAGGTCCCTGTTGTCCGCTGATGTAACATCTTCATCAGACCTAGACAGGTGTTTTTCTCCCAGAAGCCAGACTCAAGCATGATTACTGGTAATAAAGTTGGGACATGAAGTTAGCGGACTGCTAAAACAAATAGCTGGCTCAATACCAGTGGCGATTTCTTTAAGACTGCAAGGGAAGCTCAGCTTCCCCTATAATGTCACAAAATTAATAGTCAAATTATGTACTATTGTATTAACATTTTATTGACTAAAAATGCGTTAGAAAACGTTCATCTCAAAGACGAGTTC
>JAOVVA010000032.1:6990050-7001278 GCA_028565275.1 Leiocassis micropogon | reverse complement strand
CTATAACATAATGAATTTTATGATGAAGGCCTAATATGAGCTTCCCCTGTTTCAAAAGCTAGCAGCCGCCACTGCTCAATACAGACCTGAAAACATCATCCTTTGCAGAATTGTACAACTAAGAGTTTCCCTGTCAGAGAGGGTTCCATATGGAATCCATTTAATAAGGATTAAGAATGCTTATCTGTCCACAGATATTCCATTCTGCATCTTCTTACTTTCATGTTCCAGCTTGCATTACTGCTAATCAAAAGCAGGAGCGGGAATAGTACAAAACACTGACTTAATTAAAGGCACTGTTATTGTAGTAATCATTTACTTGAGTAAAAGTGAAGGTAGGTAATTAAGACAATTACCCAATATCAGTGAATAAGTCAAACAAAGTTTGTTTACAAAGTAAAAACACAACTTTAGTCATTTCCTTTTTGTCTACAATCAACAGTAAATATCATTATAGCAAATATCACAGTGAAATACATCCCTGTGCAAAAGTCTTAAGCCACCCACATTTATTCATATAAAATAAAAATTGATTAAATTATGTAGATTAAGTTAAAAAACCCGAAACAAATGTTTTAGTGTCAGAAGCCGCAGGGAAAAAATCGGTTATGTAACAACCTCAGCAGCAACTTCATTTCCCCTCTTGTCTGTTCCAACCCGTCAGCATTCAGCATCACCAGTATACTAATCACCAGCCTGATCATCTGCCATCATCTGCACCTGTTTCTCGCAGGTCCATGCTAATTTTAAATGCTTAAATCCAGCATAAAAATGCTCTCTGAAACTGGTCAGGTACAGACACTGAACTGAAAATGAGAGCCAAAAACGTGCCCAAAATGAGAGCCAAAGGAAGCCTGAAGAACTATTTGTAATAACTTGTACTATATGGTAAAGTGAACCATCTCAGTTATTACCAGCATATTTAGAAAAATAAGGTTCCCTTACGGACTGACTAACTTACGCTGTTCAACTGAACCCTCTGACCAGGGAAAAAGAAAAACCAAAGAAAAGGCATCCTCAACATGGAGTTCCTGCTCTGAATTGCATTACAAGAAATAAGAAGAAAAAGATACTTCGTTTAATATCGATTTAAACTCTACTATTATCTCATGTAACCACACAAAATGAGCATTTTAATCAGGAACAATTAAGCTGAAAATGAATCACATTCAATAGCGTTCAATAGCGGAATCACATTCCAATTTTTGTTTCTATAAATGGTTGGAAATGGGAACGGGAATACACGGGCTTTGCGGTATCCCTCTTTGCTAATAGCATGATTAATTTCTACAGATTAATTCTGAGTGGAGCGTAATTGCTGATATCTCTGAGCGACCTGATTTCTGCCGAACAGCAGGTGGTGGAGAGATGAGCTTCATCCAAGAACAGGCACACAAACAGACAAGGAAAAAGGATACAGAGAGAGAGAGAGAGAGGGGGGGGATTTCTAAAATTTAATAAATGTAAAATATACTATACATTAAACCAAATGTTATACTTTAAACAGAAATGTAAATATAGTCTATACATTAGAAATGAGCTGTTCTTAGTTGACAACAATGTAGTTTATTCAAAGACAATGCATAACCAAGCGACACTCTAGTTCCTCTTTTGGTGTTGGCGTAATTTGTCATGGCAGCCATTCCAACGTAAGGTGCTTAAAAGGAACCGTTTAACACTCCCTTACTGAAAGAACTAACCTCTCCTGCGATTGACAGTTTTGCATCGTTACCTTTCCTAATGTGATCTCCCTGGGTTTACTTTCAGGTTCCTCTGGCTTCTCTTAAAAACTGGTTGAACTAGGTGTGAATAAGTATATAAATGTATGTGTGTTCATGGTTCCCAGTAAAAAATTGAGCTTATGCCAGTGCTCTAAATCAAATCAGGGTCTCTGACCACCAGTGGTTACTGAAGCTGTATGAATGTAGGTCAAGTTTAAATACAGTTCTTACAAACATCATTATATTGTAATAGTAAATTCCGCATAGTTATTATAATTAGACATTTAACCTTTTAGCCACATGCGCATTGGTGGCTCAGTGGTCTGCTTCTCACCTGCCATGTAAACAGCCTGGGTTTGACTCCTAGCCAAGGCCCAAACATTATTGAGCTATTTTTCATTGCAAAGTTTTGTGATTCAAGCTGCAATATCATTCTCTCCCTCAGTGCAATGTTTTTGTATCTATATCAGAAGCACTTTTTTCCGTTGTTGCCTCACCTCAGGGTAACAGTATTCTTTTTCACCAGGATATTTTTCTTCCCAGCCTAAGATAGTGCCTTTTTGTATTTGGGGGGAAAAAAGCTGTTTCTTGCTGTATATTGAGTGCCCTTTTCTCGTTAAACATGTTTGCATTTTCCTTGAATATTTTTTTGCACTAACTGTGGTTGTGTTATATCCAAAAAAAAACTGACTGTGAGAACTGTACAAGAACCTATATGTGTGCAAATGACAAATAAAAAAATTCAGGTTTAGGGCATCCTTAGTGCTAGTCCCAAGCCCAGGCATAATGAAGGGTTTGAGTAAAACCTGTGCCTAGTTGTATGTAGCTTGGACGATCTGCTGTGGTGAAATAGACTCATGGAGTTTTATAGTGATATGTTGGGATGATGTATTTCCCCCACTCTCAATGATCGCTCAGGTTTGTGGATGGTGAAGTGCCTGAAGTGACTCCCCTTACAGTACTTCCCAGTGTGCCTTCATGTCTGTGTTTCCTTCTGGCTCTCCCTTTTTGTTATGCTGTCATAGCTTGTTATGGTGGAGTTCCTGCTTGCACTATCCACAAAATATACATTGACCTTATCCATTATATGACTGTTTCTCTCTCTCTCTCTCTCTCTGTTGAGCTACACATGGCACTCCTAAGTTACCAGTTATCCTGCCCCCTTCTGCCCTCCGGACGTGTTTGACACATCTTCGTTTAATGCTTGTAGGCAAAACCCTGCACTGTAGTAAACGAAAAACAAGTTGCACTTTTTTTTTAAAGTTTACTAAACTTTTAGAAAAATTTGCTACAAAATAATTCATATTGCTGTTTAATTGACACAACGTTTACCCAGTTTCTTTCAATCTTAGGTTGACTCAACTTGCAATTAAAATATTTAAATCAGCTCCTGTATTATTGGTTATGGGCTCATTATATATTATTATATTTTTCTAGGGATGCCTAATTTTTCATCTGCTTAAAAAGGTAAGTTGTTTGACATATCCTGGAGTCCTACTTCTGGGTGGAGTTCTTAACACACTGAGAGAGTCAGATGCATCCTGGTGTCTCTGTAAAAGGGGATTTTCAACTGGGTAATGTTTTGAGGATGGAGGGCTTTGCACATTATTGGTAGAATATCATACAACATTTTTCTCTTATTAAATTAAAGAGAGAGGTAAAAGATAGTATGGTGAGGTAACAATTTATTTATATTATTGTTGTCTACCACAGTTGTAAAAATGGAAATAAATGCAATGGTCACCACTGGCCTCCATGGTCCCTATCTAGACTACTATCTAGAAGGTTCCTAGATGGATTTATATTATTAGGGATAAAAACTATTTTGTATTGGTAGGAATCCTCTACAGTAGGTGTCTTTATATCATTTGTTGTTGACTTGTTTTTCTACATCACAACCACTAGTTATCCAGTAACCATAGTGAATCTTAAATAATTAATAATATATAATCAAAATATCTATGAAATTAAAAGTGTGTATTTTGTATAGTGAGTAACAGGATAGTTGATTTAGCTTTGCGACAAACGGCAATAGAAATAGTTATTTTTGACCCCTACACAGGTGTGAACACACACAAACACACACACACACACGCACAGATTGAAGCACACAGCCTGGAGGATAGTCTACAAATTGGCCTGTGTTCATGTTTGTGCCCCTGAGGGAGGCTGTGCAGATGTTTGCCTGTTTAGCCTACTTCTTTTGACCACCTCTAAGCCACCTGGCCAGTCTTTGTACTCACAGTCCATCTGTAAACACTAATCAGAACATACACGCACTCACAAACTACTACACCCTCTTAAGACTGTCTATGCCTGTCATGTTGCTTGCAATTTGTTTTTCTTTAAAATTAGTTGTAAGCATGATAGTTGAAGATACAATAATGAGGATTGTATTTTTTCCTATTCACATTGATCATTCAAGGTGTTTAAACATACAAGGTATGTCAAAGATCTGCAAATTAGAGGCATTGAAAAATTCATCCCATCATATCAACAAGTAAACATGTTTTATTACTCAAGAATCTTACAAATTCACCATGCATTAAGAAGAGTATTGCTTAGATGTGATTACCAAAAGATCCTCTTCTCCAAATTCAAGAAGTTCTTAAATCTTAAAAACTCAGTATATATTAAAAGGGATAGGGCTTTGATTTAATCTCAAAGATTTTGTCCAGAATAATTTATTGATTTAAAACCATATAAATCATGTTAAATTTCACAATGACCATTTCATTAACAACAGTCACAGTGGTTTCCAATTATATACAGTGGAACCTTGGATTACAAGCATAATTTGTTCTGGAAGCGGGCTCATATTTCAAAACACTTGTACACCAAAGCGAATTCTCCCATAAGAAATACTGAAAAGTCAAATTATTCATTCCACAGCCCCCCAAAAAATAAATACATAAAAATAATTAATACAATATATAAAGTAAAAGTGTTTCCGTGTGTGTATGTGTTTGTGTATGTGTGTGAAGTTAAAGTATGAGGAGAGGAGGAATCAGACCCTCCTCTCTTCTCGTCTTACACAGTAACCCTTCTTCCTCTCTTATTTGAGTTTTTCACACACACACACACACACACACACACACACACACACACACACACACACACACACACACACACACACACACACACTCGCACACACACAGACACACTAACAGAAAGACTGTTTTATCGGAAAAATTAACAAGGAACATTGCTAATGACATTCGCGTGAGCGCACACTAACGGAATCACTGCTGTAAAGTAAAAAAACTAAACAAATTAACCTACACTTTACCTTTGAAAAGCATCGTGACAGAGCAGTGATTCCATTAGAGAGAGAAAGAGAGTGTGTATGTGTGTGTGTGTATGTGTGTGTGTGTGTGTGTGTGTGAGTGTGAGAGAGAGAGAGAGAGAGAGAGAGAGAGAGAGAGAAGGTGAGAAGAGAAAGTAGGGGTGTGTGTGTGTGTGTGTGTGTGTGTGTGTGTGTGTGTGAAGGGGCACGGTGTCCAATGACGCGTTCGCAGACAAAGTGCAGGCTGATACAGAGAGGGAGAGAGAAGATGAAACTTTCTTTTGCTTTACATGCGTGCACACAGTGTGTTGTACACACATGCATACAAACACAAAATAAAATATGTTTTACACACACACACACGTGGTCACAGTGTTATAGTAAATAGTACACGCGTGCACAGATGTTGATTATACCTGTAAGAGACGCACACTAAGACCGAGGGGGGAAACGATTATCCACAATTCCGCAGCGCAAGAGAGAGAAAAACCAATAGCTCGGCGTTAAAACAAGAACGTATGCGTGTTAAATGATACTCGGTACTCATAAACCAAGACTTGTTCATTTTCCAAGTCAAAATTTATTCAAAATCTTTGCTCGTCTTGCGGAACGCTCGCAAACTGTGTTACTCACAATCCGAGGTTCCACTGTACTGATTCATATATACAGTACTTACAGTAGTTTGTTGCATGTACTGATCAACTTGTTGATATCATCGAGCCATACAGTACCTCTGGTTCCCTTGTGTTTTGTCAGTGTTTCAAGTTAACATTCTTTTATGTATTACTTTTCTGTTTGCTTTTGTAGAATACACCTCAAATAAATCCCTTTGTTTGTATGTGGGAAGTTCAAGTCAAACTTGGACCTGATTGTGCAGTACAACCTAACACGGTTATAGAATAATGCACTACAGTATATAACTAATGCACTTATAAGAGTCTCATCACTGTACTGTACTTAAAGTCTTTTATAAAGGTCAATCAGTTTTTATGCCTTCATTCATGAAAAATGTAAAAGGGCGTTGACTTTGAACATCCCTCATAGACTGATGAGCAAAATATTGAGTGTGTGATACACCACATTTGAAGAAATGTATAACATTCTCCAGGTACAATATTATTAGGCTGACATTAATTTAAGGTTATATTCTTATCTATCCATCACTCATTCATCTATCAATCCATCCAGTCATTCATCCATTGATCCAGTCGACTAATCTATCCATCCTTCTATTCATTTGTCCATCCATCAATCATCTGTACATCTGTCCGCCCATTCATTTATCCATCCATCAATCCATTCATCCATCATAAATATGAATGTGGCTGTCTAATCAATTTATTTTTTTTCAACTTTTAAAAAAATCATTTACCAATGTTTCAGATAGCTTGTTTAAGATTAGTTTCAAATTGCTAGGGGTGACAATTGGTCCTGATGTGTTCTGTGAAGGGAAAAGGAATTAAAGTGCTATGGCTCTGATACATATTAAGGATATATAAATAATAAACAATCATTATTTGAATAATGAATCTAATATTTAAAGAGCTTGATTGTGTAAATGAAATGTATATAAAATTGCATAGAGTGGGGGGTCTTGGGGGTCTTTTTTCAGTTAAAAGGGCTTCAGGCTTCAAAAGATTTTAGAACACTTCTTATATAATAACATTCTTAAAATGCTATTGTAAAAAATAAATAAATAAATAAATAAATAAAAGCTGCATATCATTGCCTCAAAATTAAAATCAGTTATCTGTGTATGTGTTTGAGCTTAAGCTGTTGCCATGTTCATTCATGTGCATTACACACAACATGCAGTGATATCAATGCAATCCTCTCAAATCAATTGTAATTTGAGGCAGCAATATGATGCATATGTCTCCAAAATGACCTGACATCTCTGAGAGATATAGTGACGTGTTTATTGATTGAATTTTTGTGTTTGATGATGCCGAGTTTTAGTATTGAAGGAGGAAAAGGACAGTGTGCTAGAACCATAGAACTACCACCACGAAAAAAGTGCACAGGGGAGCTCGGTGGTTCAAAAGCACCAGCAAATTGGGTTAGGATTTGTCTTTGTGTGTGTCTTTACACTTTGTTATGAGCAATGTCTAGTAGTAATGAATTCCAGTAGAGAGACAGAACCCACATGCAGAATTTTTGTTGCTTTTAAAGATTCCTGGAACTTCCTAAATTCCTAGAGTTGCTGTAGGGTGATAGAGTTCTGATTTCAGCTGCTCATATTAAGGGGGTTTGCCATCAAAATCTGCAAATTTTTAAGTTGACTGCATTCGTAACTAGTGGATAAATTTGGCTATTTTCTGAAAATCAAACCCAGGCCTAATGCATGGGAGGTGCAAAGCCTAACACTGAACTACCAATGCCCTAGGTTGAATCACATATGCTTATTTTATATTTGTATTTAAGGAATATGATGGATGACATGAGATAAAAATATATAACACTGGAAAAAAATTGTCTCTGCATTTGCAAATATTTTTGCAATCAGATGTAAGTCATTTAAAAAACCAATGTACTTTAGGCTCTATGGTGATTCCATCATTTTCAGGTCTTACTCTGTAAATGGCTTTTCATATGGATATGTTCTCCTGTTCTTCTGTGTGTTTTTAATTGCTGTCTATATTCTAGAGTTTAATTTTAGAGGAGATGGTATTTTAGACACCACCCAGTGAAAGTATTTTCATATGGAATAGGATTCTAAGATTTTAATTTCATTAAAAAATATAGCATGCAGGTGATCATGCACACATCGGTAGTTGAGATTAATGAAGAACTCGAGGGATGTAGTTGAGTTTGGGGAGCCTTCAGAGCCAGGATTCACATATCCACATGTTGACAGGACTTTTTCCCCCCAATAGTTTTAATGTTTTTATGTTTCTGTGGGCATAGTAATAGGATTTATATTTAATTCATATTTAATAATAGTAAAAATATAATAATAATAATAATAATAATAATAATAATAATAATAATAATAATAATTTAAAAATGCGTTAGAAGTGTCCTTCAGGTCTTCAGCTTTAAATATATGTTAACCAATAGCAATATGATATTATACCCCAAATTTCAAAGTTGTCTCATCCCCCTTTGAATGCCCCATTATTTACACACGTAATGTTTTTAAATCACCTCCAACATGCCCTGAAACTTTAGGATTTAATTAGAATCTTAATAATCCTCAAGTATAAATAAAGTCTAAACTGTACACTCTGATTTTTACCCCAGACATAAATGCCAATAAATGCCAATTCCACAATTTGATTAATTGTACTAGCCACAAATACACCAAAAGGCGCAAAGTTAATCAACTTTAAGGTTTCCCAGCTTGATTTTAATGCCACTGCCTAAAATAAAACACCTTGGGAGATCCTGTATGGGTATGCTTTGTATTTGCTTCTGTATGATATAATTGCAAAGCTTGGTTGGTTTATTGCAAGAGGCCTTAGGAAAGCTCTGTACTTGTCAACAAAACCCAAGCTTTCAATACCCCAGACATTAATTTCTACTCATACTGCAAGCGCCCTACTTTAGCAATACCCACTGCCTGCACTTTTTCCCTGGTTTCGTCTCGGGTGTCGACGTTCTCTTGGCATACTGCATATGAATGAAATTGCCTTGATTTCACACTCCCTGGAGAGCCTACTGGATCATAAGTCAGAAAAGGGCTTATTAAAGAAGCTGAACTAAAGCGTCATTGTGTGCTGTCATCTGCACAGCTAGAAAAACAGCACACTGATAGTGAAGGCATCTTCCTGCAATGCAACAGCTCTGGAACAAAAAATTACATTTTGCATGTGTGTATGTATATTATACATGAATAAGTTCACTTCTGTCTTGGCCGCAAAGACAGAAAATAATGTAAGACAAATGGGGGTTCATTAATCTTCTCCAAACACATGTTTGGGAGAGGGGTCTGTTGAGAGAAGTGTGTGTTGTGTACACAGGAAAGTCGCTCTGAAAGCTGCACAGCTTGTTCCTTCATGGCAGTTAAAGAAGAAATCAGGAATGTCTGGTATTATATTAATTTTTTTTTTTATAAGTGACGTTGTAATCCTTGGTCTAGATCAGTGGTTCCCCCTCCCCGGTCCCTAAGAAACCCCTTCCCTTGCTGTTTCCTCCATTAACTATTAACTAATCAGCTAATCAACAGCCTCTTCCACATAGAAGTTGGTGCGGTGGAAAACACTAAATGGTGTGTCTACTAAGGCATGGTGGCTTAGTGGTTAGGACTGTCGCCTTGCACCCCAGGGTTTGGGTTCAATTCCCGCATCAGGGTCTGTGTGCATGGAGTTTGCATGTTCTCCCTTTGCTTAGTGGGCTTCCTCTGGCTACTGCAGGTTCCTCCCATGGTCCACAGACATGCAAATTCCCAAATTGCCTGTAGTGTGTGAATGAGAGTGTAAGTGTGTGTACGTGTGCGCCCTGTGATGGATTGGCAGGCTGTCCAGGGTGTACCCTGTCTCGTCCCTTAAGTCTCCTGCTTTACAGTAGGCTCCAGGCCCCCCATGACCCTGAACAAAGGACGAAGCAGTACAGTCAATGAGTGAGAAAGTGACGTTTCTCTTTACTTCTCAGGCAGTATTGTCTTTTGCCCCACAGGACTACATAAAAAATCCCAGGTTAAATATAAGTAGTTGCAGAACATGGTGTGTAACTTTATTTCATGAAGTTATAAATTACTGTCTTATATTAAAATTTTGACTATAATAAGAATTTTATTATTTTATGCATCACTGTGTCTCTTACTGGACCAATCAGAGTACAGGGACTGCCATCTGCTGTGTTCACCCAGCTGTTTGACAGCAAAAATTGTGTGTGTGTGTGTGTGTGTGTGTGTGTGTGTGTGTGTGTGTGTGTGTGTGTGTGTGTGTGTGCGTGTGCGTGTGCGAGCATTTCTGCCTTTTTTTCTTCATTGGGTTTCATTACATTTTGTACTGGAACAGGTTCTTTTGTTTAAGTATTTAGATTCTTCAGTCATTCTTTTATTCTACCAACAACCACCCCAATCATAATTACAATAGCGGATAAATTGAAACACTCACCCCTTTAACATGTGCATAATGATATGTTTACTTTGCAAAGTTGATGTTTACAAATAATAATTAAATATAATGCATGAAATTTATTGTGGACCATTATTAGAGACCACGGGAGACGAAAATTTAATGAAAGAAAAATAAAAAATGTTTCCTAAGATCTGCCGTCAACTATGAAGACTCAGAGAGATGACTAAGAACATATGATACATTTATCCATTATGTGCACTTCTACTGTAGTTGAGAATAACTAAATCTGAGGAAGTGGCAGAATTTGTAGGCCATGTTGTCAGTGGTGATGGCGTAGCAATTTATTCACTTCTATTTTAGGTTCACACAAACTTTAAATTTAAACTTAAATATTAATAGAGCACCAAAAGAAACAGTGTCATTGTATTACTACCCTAAAGACATCGTTTCTTAAAGTTTGTGTGCAGATTTTATTTTTAGGTTACTCCTGACAGGGGGAAAAAAATAATTTGTCAGATCCAGACTCTAATTATTAATGAATTCCACTAATTGAGTATGCTTGTTTCAGCATATTACCTTAATGCCTAAAGAGGCTGAAAAATTGCAGACCGTAAGTAAGTTGGATCAGTTGCCATGTTTTGCTCAGGCATTTTCTTTGAAAGAAAAAAAAAGAGCTTATATATATATTTGTAATCTGTGGATTTGTAAAGTATCAAGAGGCCAGCTGTGTCTATGTGTCTCAGAGAAAGGACACAACAGAGAGAAAGAGAAAGAGTGGTTAAATAGAAGCACCTGTACTCCTAACGGCACTGTAAAAGCCGTAAGTGTGGTGGTAGCCAATGGTGCGCAAGTGACTGGAATACATTGTGTGCTAATTAGCTTGTTATGGTGACAGGTGACAAATGGAAGAGAGGCCATGTTGCTGTGACATTAGCTGTCATGATACTAGCTGCTGTGGCATTAGCAGAAGAGTGAAAATGTCAGTGTAAATAGCTTGAGCACACTAAATGTCACCAGGCTTCTTCCTTCTTTAACACCACATCCCTCTACATCCTAAGCCCACTCTCACAAAACACAGATTAACACTTTATGCCCCACATTTACCTGTAACTTCCCAAAGCAACCCCCCCCCCCACACACACACACATATATACACACACATATATACAGTATATATATAGTACATACTGTACATAT
>JAOVVA010000032.1:6908075-6923903 GCA_028565275.1 Leiocassis micropogon | reverse complement strand
TCTAAACATACAAGAACCCTTCAGCCTATATAAATTAAACCATTTTTACATCAAAGATTGAGGAAATCAAAGTGATAGCAAAGCCCTTTACTTTTTTAAAGCATTCTAATGATATGACTGATATTGAGGATGCATCAATTAAAAGGCAATGATTAAAAGGAAATTGAAATTATATCAAATTGAAACTAAATTGAATCTTACTGTAGCATATTTAGTGGCATCATCAAATGGTGAAACAAAGCATATCATGTCATTTGAAAGCCTGGGATCAACATTCCCAGCAGAAATCACATTCTACAGAAGTTTAACTTTTTAAGCAATCATGTTGTGGGTAACATGATCAAATATAATTAGTAAGCCTATGTATGTGTAATGACCCATGACCATTCCACTTCATTTATTAGAAAGCAGAATTTGGTGTTTATTACTTGGTGGGTGAAATAACCTTAACTTAAAATTCAACCTAAAAGACATCATGAAAGTCCTTAATTTCTGGTGTTTTTATTGT
Source organism: Leiocassis micropogon (assembly GCA_028565275.1). Classification (NCBI taxonomy): domain Eukaryota; kingdom Metazoa; phylum Chordata; class Actinopteri; order Siluriformes; family Bagridae; genus Leiocassis; species Leiocassis micropogon. The sequence goes on along the minus strand of JAOVVA010000032.1, from coordinate 6,923,395 downwards.
GGGGCCTCAGGGCTGAGGAAACGTATGCAATCATCTGGCAGGAATTTTGTTTAGAATTGGTAATTCATTCATTTACTGATTAATATTCTATACTGCTTAACCTGTACAGGATCATGAGTACCTGAAGCTTATCATAAGAGATCATAAGAGTATCATAAGAACTTTCTGAATAGGCTAAAATGTGTGTAACCTGGCCACCTGCAGGACAGGCGAAGCCACGGGCATCCACTCCACCGATTTATAGACAGGCAGGGAGGCGGACGGGCGCGGTTGCTAGGCAACCCAGCCATTCTGGCAATCAGAGTAAATGCGCTACATCTGGCCAGTGGGCTACTTAAGCTCCCAGAAACCAGCACACTATGTGCAAACGTTTAGACAGGACCAGGTCTGGAAGTGTCGCTCCAGTATAGGTAAAGAAGAGAAAAAGAAAAATGAAAAGATAAATAAAAGAGAAAAGTAAAAAGAGAAACAGAGAAAACTGAGAAGTGAAAAGAAAAATAATTAATAAATAAATATTCCTCCTACAAATACACCTTCTATTTTTACAAGAGAAGGAGGGGAACCCAAGCATGAGTATTAGTCCTACGTTGGGGTTCCCAAACTTAACAACATACTCGGTGGTCCCATATTGAAGCCGCCCCCTTATAACAATGTGGCTCTGTATTTAGTTAAAAGTGTATACATAATGAATAAATAAATAAATTATATCCATTCAAACTATTTTATGTTAAAGTAAGTTATTTTTGACTTTTTTGATGCTGCTTGACCAAGAAAAGTCACACGCAAGATTTCATTCAACCACCTTTAGCTCTGATTGCAGCTCACACTGTAGTGACCAAATCATGTGTGAAAATTAGGTCTTATTTTTCCAGAGCAACTCTATTACAGTTTGAGTCCTGTAATATACCTATGCCATCAGGAAAGGAAAAACCTCCATAGATGTGAAGATCATTCAGTATATCCAGGTAATCAGCTGAATTCTATTTATTACCACATATTGTTGCTGAGCGCCAGATCATAACACTGCCTTATGTCATGCACTTCCCTTCTTACCTTGATGCAGCTACCGCTCTGGAACATATCAGGGTAAGATGATGGACTCATCAGATCACATGACATTTTCCATTGCTCTAAAGTCCCTAATGCTCCCTAGCAAATTGAAACCATTTTTATGATTAGTCTCACTAACAAATCGTTTTCTTATGGCTACACAGCAGGTTAGTCCCAATCCTGTGAGTGGACATTTTCTTACGTTCACCCTCAAGCATAGCCATGATTTCAACTGCTTATTTTTTTTTTATGATGGATCACAAAGTGCTTTAATGAGCTTCTTTCATGACTTATGCAACTTATAATGTATTGCTCAACTTCAATGTTGCTGAGGTATTGATGGATATTAGGATATTCGCCCTCCCATCTGACATCACAGCCAGCCGCTACTGGTCATATTGTGTGCAGCTGTTGTATGATCATGTCATATTAAGATACTATGGAAAAACTTTCTAGACTTTTGAACAAATCTTAAACTGGGGTTCTCACTTCACCAGAGGTTTGTGCGCATGCGATCAGAGAGACAACTTGAATGTAGTAAAGATAAACAAACTATTATTGGTCAGTCAAGATTAGTTAAATAGCTTAATTATGCACAATGTTCTCACTTTTTTACTCGTAAGTATGCCCTTCACTTCCAATTAAAGTCAGCGGAGAGGTGTCAAACAAGTACCTGGGATTGTGGACTCCTAATTGACTCAGGGTGATCAGAGTTCTGCTTTTAATCGGTGTGATGGAGAGGATTAATTAAAGTGTGATAGCTGCATGATTAAATCTCGTTAGCACCCCACCAAGCTCAGGTGCTGCTCTCTCTATTGCACTACTTGAATCTGCTGCTTAAAGATGCGTCACGGTCCCATATAGAACCATCTCTTAACACTTTAGATGTTTTTCTTCATTTCATTTGAATTGCAAATCATCCATTTCTCACGATGATGTGGATGATGTGATCTTTAAATCAAATAGCAATCACTTCTATATGTTGCTATCAAGACGATGACGGTGGCTGCAGAGGTAATGAGATGTGCATAAATATTTTTCAGGTAATCCTATATGCATATATGTATTGAAATATTACTTGCTTGGGTCCTTTTTCATCATTTGGACTCTGACAGATGATAAAGAAGTGGGAGATGATGGCTATTTCCTTAGTTCATTTTGCTGCACATTTTCTCGAGCAGAACACAAAATTGCAACCACCACCACACCGCTTTCAGCCACAGCCAAATGAGGAAGAATGAGTTTCCTGATAGCTATATTATTAACTACTCAGCTTAGGGTGGTTAAAATGTATTAGCCCATCTGTTATAGAGCTATTCAGGTCCCTGGTGCAAATAGTGAAGTAAGAGAAATGGTATTAATTTCAGGCATAAATCTCATTCTCATTCACTCAATCAAATAAGAATTTGAGTGCAGAGCAGAACTTTCTATTAAACGGATGGGAGCAGGGGGGAGATTGTGCTGATGATATATTTCTCTGATAAGGACTCAGTTATGTACTTTTTCCTTACAGGCTTTAATATGTGCAAGCCTGAATATGAAATACTGTAAGTCTTCATACTCTTTTAAGTGCAGATTAACACATCAGATCCTATACCGATTAACAACAATGCTTTCTTTGCTAATTGTTTTTTTATTTCTTTATTCATATTGAAGCCACCTCAAGCTCTGATAAAAACAGAAAGTTAGGAGGATTATATTAATACTAGAATAAAGGAACAACAATTAAATGATGTATGTTTAAAAGTATACATTTGTTAAAGTTTAATACTTTAATAAAAATATATAATATAATATAATATACTGTATGTAGTGCAACATAAATCTGCCACAATAAAATTTAAAGGAGTAAAAATTTGTAATAGGAACCATAATCCCCCAGTAACTATACGAAAGCAAGTCACCAAACATAACACCATGAAATGAATAATGATTACAATTTTTAAATTACAATTTCTTACATGTTAAACTTCACTGTAAATGAAACAATTACGATTAAATTGTACAAAAGTGTCAGTATTGGCTAGAGCTTTAGTTAAAAAGCCAATGTCTAGTCCAAGAGAAGAACTAGCCAAGAATAAGCAAAAACAAAATAATGATGTACAATATATCAGTAGTTTAAAACGTCTCTCAATTTTACTGTAGGTTTAGACAAGGCAAAACTATAATTTAGTAACAATAGCTTACATCCCTCCGAGTGGCACAGTGGTAAAGTGCATGCCCTATCATCCGGAGATCGCAAGTTCGATCCCCATGTGATGCTATAACCTCTCGCAGCCGGAGGTCTAGAGAGAGCTGATTGGCCGAGCTCCCTCAGGGGAGGGATGAGAGGTATTTAGTGCTCCCACATTAATCACGGCTCTACAGCCAACGCTGTCCTCCAAGTGTGTTACGCCGCTCCCAACGGTGTGTGAGCAAGCAGTTCGAAGAAAAAAAAAGCGGTCAGTGACGTCACGTTGTTCAGAGGAAACACGTGATAGTCTTTGGCCCTCCTGACTGAGGTGTAGTAGCTTAATGTGGGAGCTCCTAGTGACGGGGAGGAATTTGACATGACTAAAAATAGGGAGAAAATCGGGGAAAAATCCAAAAAAACAATAGCTTACTATTTATAGGTTTGCTTTATAGAAAACAAACCTGACTTTTTGTTTCTTTATGTAAGCAAATACCTTTTGAATCTTTGGTAAATGAACCTGACCTAGTGTAGGTCTACTGACATTTATTAATCATAAGGTTTTAATTAAATGCTAGTATTCTATCGATTGTTACACTCTTGAGGCCTCATTTATTACCGGTGTATATACACAGATTTAGGGCATAAACTGTACATACTCATGTTTCTATGCACTAATTAGGATCTATCACACTCTGCTTATGAGTAAGGATGTGCATATATTTTTGCACACTTCTGATTATCTGTAGAACCCTAGAAAAAAAATGTATGTCCCTTTCAAATAATGCCTATCATTTCAGCATAATTGAGAGAGTAATTGCTGATTGTAGTGCTCACAAGATGAAGACAGATGACTTAAACAGAAGATAAAATAAAACTGTAAGACACATTTAAAGGATGATTAGGATTATTATTATTATGCATTGTTTAAATGTTTTTGTTTGTTTGTTTGTTTTTGTTTTTAGACAAGGTACTCATAAATGTGCTAAATAGGCCATTTTGTTTTACTCCACCTCATACATTGTGTTTACTATTTTAGCCATTAAAGATGATAATTTGATGTATTACAATGTATTTTCTGGTTTCTACTGTCATCATCATTATATGATGTTTTCCATAAATTTATGTTATCCAAATGGCAACTACTAGGCGGACCAGTAATTCCTTCTCATGTTTACTCATTATGAATGCAGTGTAATGCAGTATTCATTACAAATATTTATTGTGTTAGTTCATGAAACACTTCTGTAATGAAGGACTAGAAGTAGACTTGGTGAGACTTGGCTTTCCAGCACAAATACAGTGGGCTGGTAGATTGACTGAAAAAAAAATTCTCATCCTGTCTGCCAACACAAATAAACACACACAAATGAAAACTGTGTAATGAGCCACAGGTGGAAGGCATTAAATGTTACCCTGTTGATTTTACCTGCTTCTCTCCTTCTCCATGCAATGATTGACCATGCCCCTACAGTCACATATTCCCACGCACTGGAGTCCTTCATGAGGTAAGGCCACACGTACAGGGCGTGATCCGACCACAGGGGAAAAGGTATCCCAGCAAGTAATACCAGAAAGTGAGAACCATCACTTAATGACCAGACGCACTTTCTCTATGGTTTCTTTCCCACAGTCAGTTTCTTGCTGACGTACAACACCAGAGACTCCTCTCACTCCACCACCTGGGACAAAATGCCCTCGGCCCCCTGTCCAATGCACTGGTCTGCAGAAGAGAAGGGCTTTTTTTTCATCTGGTTAAAAGCGCATTTGCCTGACTCCGTCCACTGGAATGGATGTGGTGCCCCTATTTTTGTTGAGGTCAGTCATCAGGCTGGTAAAATCCAGAAAAAAATATCCACCCAGCCATAGAATTGTCTCACCCCCTTTTTTGGTTTTAGGTCTTAGGCAGGTTGCAATTGCTGCAGTCTTGTCAATTTTAGGACGCACCTGCCCATGACCCAAATTGAAACCCAGATACCATACTTGCACTTGCTCAATTGCACACTTCTTACACCCGTGCACTGCCAGAGGTGGAAGCAATATGTGTTACCTGTTGGCTTGACCTCACCCCAAGTGACACAACCCAAACTTAACTCTTATATAGGTACTAGGTACCTATGGTTTAAAGTGTTACTATTAAGTAATTAACTTTAAGCAGAGTTTAAGTAAAACATAGCAGATATAGTAATACTTATTTAAATTGTTTGTCTTCATTGGTAAAGAATAAGCTTTGCTCTCAGAAGTGTGTGAGACCGGTAGAAAATCGACATCCCTAGTTTAAATTGTATTACCATAGAGCATACTTGCAACATATGCTCTATAGCTTGCTTGGCATAACATGAATACTGTATAGCATTATCCCAAAACATTTAACCTTTCAATATGGCCATATTGTATACACCAGGTCGCGTTTGACCTGTGCAGGTAAATTTTTTGTTTTCATTATGAAAATAATAAATGCAAAGTCTATTATCTACAGTATATACTGTACAATGTGTGAGTTATGAACTGATGAACTGTAGTCAATTAACAGGTGACATTTTGTAAACATGATAACAATGTTTAATGCATGTAAATAAATATAGCAAAATACCTTCACTCTATAACGTGCTGTTGTGTAATAGTGAATTGATTTACACATGTTCACAGTTATGTCAATAGTTAGTGTGTTTAAGAAAACTTCATGGTTTGAGTTTGGCTTTTCCAGTTATTGCCTCAATAGTTTGGAACAATGGCTGAGCAGCAGCATCTCAGTTGCCAGTTCCTTTATGATGAGATAAATTTGTTTGAAGGGAGTGTGGGTAAGAAATGGAGCATCACAATCAGCATCACAAAAAGTAAAATATAGTGTTTTAATTCCATTTTCCTAAATAGATGTTGTAAGACCTGTTGTCTAACCTTTTCACCTTTCCCACTCTAAACTAGAACATCCTCGCTGTTTTAAAGATTTCCACAATTTTGTTAAAAATGTTCAATGGATAGCCTGCAAAAAAAAAAAAGTAAGTTCTTTCAAGTCTTCTATGAATTTATAGATGTTTAAAGCTCACAATAGTATTTCAAATTTGTAATCAAAGGCACTTTAAATAGAGCGTACTACACTTCCATGAACATTTGTGAGTGTGTGCATATTTGCATTAATAATTAAGTCAAATAGAAAGTCTTTACAAAAATACTAAGAAAAGTGTGTGCGTGTGTGTGTGTGTGTGTGTGTGTGTGTGTGTGTGTGTGTGTGTGTTCCAGAATCACTATGTTCATTTGAGTGACCGCATTGATTCAAAAGTGTGTGTGTGTGTGTGTGTGTGTGTGTGTGTGTGTGTGTGTGTGCATAGATGCATAGATGCAAAATCTATAATATCCAATTGCGCACCTATATGCGCATGAAACACAAACACACAGCTCAGAGACAAACTTTATCTACACACCAATTGCCTCAAAGTGCAGTCAAATCCTCCCCTACTCTGACTGAGAGGTCATTGTACTGTGTGTGTACAGATCAATCACTTCAGTTAACTTTGCACTAGTCAGCGTTGCCCAAAGGACGTCCAGCCTAATATATTATCCCTCTCTGTCCTAGCAGCCTTGAAGGTAAACTCCACCAATTTTCTACTTTTAAATACATGTTGCTCTATCTTTGTGTAGTCTGGAGCACACTGGAGGAAATGATGTTGTCTCCACTGTACTGTATCTGTAACCTGAATATATGGCCTGTATTTAACAGAAGATAGTCAATACATAAGAGCTGAGTCATATTTTAGGTTTATTCGCATTGCAAAAACTGTCATTAATTCCTTCAATTTGTCCTAAGTTTATAGTGTAAGCTCAAGGCTACTTAATAGTACAAATTACACAAATCGATTAAGATGAACCTAAGAAATCGATTCCAGAGTTCTTCACTAAAATAAAGCATTTAAGTGAACTAAGCAAATCAAATGTGAAGTAATGCTGATGCTGCTGGGACTGTGCCCTGGATCGGACAGAATAATGTACCGATGTACTGTAAATATGGGGAGAAAATTAGGCCAAAATTCTTACCCTTTATGTTTCAATGCAACAAGTAAATTCAAATAATTTCAGTCCATTTTTTTAGTCTTTTTCAGACTTTTCATAAATAATCATTTATTTATATTTGTCCTGAACTAAACTTACAAATGCACCATGTATCATTATCAAAAATACATACAAGTACAGTAGAATCTTGGATTACGAGCATAATTTGTTCCAGAATCAGGCTCATAATTTAAAACACTCATAAACCAAATTGAATTTTCCCATAAGAAATAATGGAAACTCAAATTATTCGTTCCACAGCCCAAAAAAATAAATACATAAAAATAATTAACACAAAATATTAAGTAAAAATAAAACAAATTAACCTGCACTGTACCTATAAAAAAAAGTACAAATAAATTCCGACAGATAAGTGTTTCCGTTTGTGCGCGCAGGCGCTGTGTCTGTCTGTGTGTGTGTGTGTGTGTGTGTGTGTGAGTGTTTGTGAATCTAAAGTAAGCTCCCCTTTCCCCCTTCTCGTCTTACAGTTACCCTTCCTCCACTCTTTTCACACACATGTGCGCACACAACGGAAACACTGTTTTCTCAGAAAAAATAAACAAGAAATCTCTCTAATGACACACGATTGAGCGACACACTAACGGAATCACTGCTGTAAAGTAAAAGTAAAACAAATGAACCTGCACTTTACCTTTGAAAAGAATCGCGACAGAGCAGTGTTTCTGTGTAGAGCAGAAAGAAAGAGTGTGTGTCTGTGTGTGTCACAGGCATACAGACACAAAATAAAATATGTTTCACGCGCACACACGTGGTCACAGTGTTATAGTAAACAGTACACGCATGCACGGATGTTGATTATACCAGTAAGAGATGCGCACTAAGACCCAGCAGGAGAGACGATTCCGCAGCACAAGAGAGAGAAAAACCATTGGCGCAGTTGTGATCACGTGACGCTCGGCGTCAAAACAAGAAGCGCATGCGTGATACATGATACTCGGTTCTCATAAACCAAGACTTGTTCATTTTCCAGGTCAAAATTTATTTAAAAACTTTGCTCGTCTTGCGGAACACTCGCAAACCGCCTTACTCGCAATCCAAGGTTTCACTGTACTTGGAAATATGCCATTGCAAAACCAATAAACTGGCTGTAGTTCAGTGGGTCTACCTTTTCTAGATGTGGTCCAGAGCAGCCGGCCAGTTTACATGGATGTTCCATGTAGCCAAAAGAAGGCACGTGGGGTAGGTAGTTAACTAAAACTTTGTAATTATAGATCAAATTTCCCACTCACAAACATCTACATGAGCTGTGGTAGTGCTTCGCATTATTGTTTGTTGACCAGCATCACAGATGCTTTATTTATATATAATAAATATTCTATTAAACACCATTAATTTTTATAGTTAGTAATTGAATTAAAATTGATTAATAATGATAATAATTTCATAGTATTTTTTATTTTAATATTTTATAATTTTTAATTTTTGTTAAAATGTTTTATTTTAATACATTTATCAACTATTAAAATAAAAAACTATTTATGTATTATAATTATTAATACATTTTACTGATGAATGTAATCTGCCTGTAACGACTGAACAAATGCCTTTCTTTGAACTTCCAGAAGTAAATATTTATAAAATGTTAGGTAATTATAATCCATATGTTTAGTAACAGATGTGGTAAGTACTTTGTGTCAACAAGTCCAGGAAGTGCTAAAGATATACAATCATCACTAATTGCACTAATGTACAATAAATCATGGAGGTAAACCCGACCCACTAGAGAAGAAAGAAGAAGAATCTCCATAAAATTTGATCCTGTTTACTCCAGTCTCCCCCCCGCCCAGGACACTGGATGCAGTGCCGGTTCAAAGCCCGGATAAAATGGAAGGGTTGCGTCAGGAAGGGCATCCAGTGTAAAACCCATGCCAAAGTTGTGTGCAGATCAACAACTGTAGTCTTTTTCCCATACCTTTGTACCAGCATCTTGGATATACAGTGATGGCCAAAAGTATTGAGAGAAAGGTCTTTTTTTTATGACATTCTCTTTAAAAAAAAAAAAAGATAATAAGGAATATTTATTTTTTAATAACAAATTAATGTAATATTTGTTGTATTTATGTAATGAAATTGCTATACAACAACCAATATTTAGTATGAAGTCCTTTATTCTTTAAAACTCATTGGATCTGGCTTGGAGTCAACTCAAGTCAAGTGAATTTTATTTGTATTGTGCTTTTAATGTTCATTGTCGCAAAAATTACGGAAATTATGGAAATGTGTATGAAATGTGAGAAAATATATATGAATCAAAATTATCAGATTGTTCCTGATGAGCAAGCCACTGGCGACAGTCAAAGGAAAAACTACCTGAGACAGCATTAGCAAGAAACCTTGAGAGGAACCAGACACAACAGGCAACCCATCCTCATTTGGGTGATAACGAATAGCAGAAATTGTTTTGCAGTTATAATGTGTGATAGGTTGCTGGAAGATCAATATAACAGAAGATGTGTTTAAGTTAAGAGTCATGTTTGTTATTGGGGCTCAGGTACAAAACTGTAGGAAATTCCAATGGGAGTGAAAAATACATCTGCACTACTCTGGTGACACTTGCTCAATCCATGCCTGTTTGAGAGCTTCCTGAAGATGATATACAGACGATGGTTTCTTGACTGCTACTGACTTCTTCACCACTCTTCAACTGTTTTCTAGTGGGTTTGAGTCTGGAGATGACCCAGGTCATGGTCCCAGAAGCTGAATACCATTGTCATATAGCCAGTTTTTTACTAGTTTTACTAGTTTTAGAACTAATTAGCTAAATTACCTGTTTTGTGCACACACTCCAAATAATTATTTTGTGACCTTGTAAATATGACAATAATAAAAGTATATATTATATATTTTCACTCTGACACTTTAAGGAGCACATAAACTAATGAAATAAGCTCAGTAAAAGTAAAATAGAATTTGTAGTAAAGTCAAGCATCACCACTTTAGTAAAGTAAAGTACTTTTTTGTTTTGTCATTTTTTGACAAAAATATTTTGTGATAATGTCTAGAGCAAGTAATTATTATTTCTTATGTCGAAAATGTTAAACAGCACCAACACTCTTAAGGAAGAGAAGTTGAAAAAAAGCTAACAAAACAAGTGGTAAATGTCAGACATTTATTTTAGTGTTATGTGAGTACTAAATGGGTAACCATTGAAACAAGGATCCTGAAAAAGCAAAATAAGTTTCAACTTGATTTTGACTGATTTGATTGGCTAGGGACCATTTATTGGAATCAGAAACAGGGACTAATCAGAAACATCTAGGTAATTATCATCAGGCCAAATGGTGAATTTGTGAAGGCAGGAACACCTACTGTATAATTTCTGATGCAGATTTTTTTTTTTTTAATATGATTATGAACAGCGCATATAAAAAATTGCAATATTGTGGGAAAAGTGAATTTTTAATATAAATGTAAAATAATATTAATATAATATTAGAATATTTCCCAGATCTATCTAGATACACACACACACACGCGCGCGCACACACACACACTCTCTGAAGATAAGATTGCTTTGATAGCAATTGTCACCTTGTCTATATTGGTGGGTTGTGTGTTTCTCATCATCTTCTTGACAATAGTCAATAGATTTAGTCAATAGATTCAATAGACCAGTAAAGCATAGTAATATCATGGTCAGCAAACCAGTTAGTGGTAGTTTCGGCATTTTGGGAAGGTGCTACTGTAAGTCCTGCTAGAAGGAAATCAGCATCTCCATAAGCAGATAGAAGCTTGAAGTGCTCGAAAATCTCCTAGTAAGGAGCTGTGTTTGCTTTAAACTTGATAAAACAAATGTGGACCAACACCAGCAGATGACATGGCACCCCAAATCATCACCGATTGGGGAAACTTCACACAGGACTTCAAACAACTTGAAATCTGGGCCTCTCCAATCTCCACTCCAATCCAGGTAAGACACTAACACTAAGTTGTTGTCTCTGTTTCAGGACTGGCTTGATACTAGGAATGCAATAGTTGTATTCTATTTCCTGATGACATCTTTGCATGGTGACGCTTGATGCCCTGACTCCAATCTCATTCCACTCCTTGTGAAGCCTTCCCAAGTTCTTCCCAAGAAGCTTTATTTGACAATCCTCTTAAGGCTGCAGTCTTCCTGTTGCTTGTGCCGATTTTGCTACAACACTTTTCCCTTCTATGCATACCGCACCTGTGTCTTAATTATTGACGGTGTCGATAATTGTCTTTTGGACAACTGCTTCCGCCATCTTCCCCATTCATGTATTGAACTAGACTGAGAGATACACTGTGTTTATACTATATGTAAATACAGTGTGTGTATTAGTTTCAGAGTGTTCAAGTAAAAAGCAAAAACTATTTTTTGATTGTGCAGAATAACAGAACACAGTTATGAGAGTAATCCCCAACTATATACTGTAATTCTCTGCTACATTAATGCACTTATCCCAGAATTTCACTAGTGCTTGGATACCATCCAAGTTTTTCAGTATACCGGAGCCTTGGTTGGACTGCCTGTCTGCCTCATTCACAGACATAAATCCTTCTTTATAAAGTTTGCACCAATCAAATGTTTTACTGCAGCTAAGTCTTTTGTAAATATCAATTGCTTTCATGCCTTTCTTCAAAGAAAATTTCATCACAAGTTCCAGTTTGACTTAAACACACATAATGATACATATTAGTCCAAAAAGTATGTATGTGAATGGAAGAACCCTTATACCACTCTGGCAGCCTTTACAGTAACACTATCACTCTTTTTTTTAGGTGGCAGCTTATGTGATGGCAGTGTAAGCTCTGCACATTAGTCAATTCATCAAGAGTCACTTCTCAGGCATTATAGAGTGAAGCATAGTAGCTTTGGTTATGTGTATTCAGTGCCCTGACTTTATTTAGACTGTCCTTGCTCCTTTAAGACCTGGGGAGGCCTGCTCACACATTTGTATAGATCACACAGTTCACAGGAAACTGAAAAGTGTGAAGGTGTGAAGTCTTACAGATGTTAACTTCGTGACTCATTAGATCCTAATTCAAAAGACTACTTTCAACATATTAACTGTATAATGTCTCTGGCAAGTGTGTTTACTAATAAGTTAAATTCATCTAACTGTTTTTATGACTTTGAAGTCTTTACAGAGCAGAAGTAGTAGACACATCTCACCATTAACTGTTCAAAGGAGATTAATGCATTTTTTGGACGCCTTCAGCATTCCTTTACAATGTAGAAAGAAATAAAAATCAGGAGTTAGAAAGTGACCCCAAACTTTTGAACGGTAGTGTATGTTATTTGCAAAGTTGGTTTGAGACTTCTTGTCTTGTAATATTTTGTGTAATTCTTATTTATCTTGTGTTAACGTGTGTGGCGACGGGCTTACAGTCAGTGCGCACCCAAGTTCACCACATCCAAACCTCATGTCAGTGATTCCTGCACCCACAATTGAGCTATACAATGTGTCTTTTTGCTTTGTTTATAATTTAGTTTCATTATATGTATTGGCCTGAATTAAAGTACTCCTGTGTGCATGGAGTTTGCATATTCTTCCCATGCTTGGTGGGTTTCCTCTGGGTACTCCGGTTTCCTCTCACAGTCCAAAGACATGCAGATCAGGATATCCAGATTGGATTCCCAAATTGCCTGTAGAATGTGAATGAGAGCGTGATTGTGTGTGTGTGTGTGTGTGTGTGTGTGTGTGTGTGTGCCCTGCGATTGATTGATTCATTCATTCATTTATTCGTTTATTTATTTATTCAGACTTAGGGACTTTGTATTTGTCAGGGATAACCCCTAGAGTGCGAGATCAAGAGGAGTGAGGTCCTGCAGAACACCCCTGAAGAGAGACTGGAGGAGGCCTGAGCGAGCCCTTTGACACACAGCATAGTGGTGTTTGGGGTGACATGGCTCCTCACATCAACCGCGAGGTTTGGATCAGGGGGTCCATGCACGGTGGTGACAAGGGTGAGGGGGAACCCCAGACTGAGTGTCGATGGAGGGCAGATGGCGACGAGTATCGGTGGCAGCAGTTCACACTCCTACAGCAAGCAGAGGATCTCGTTGTATGGGTGAACAAATTCCATGCTACAAGCCTGGGAGTGACTGCATGAACAGCTGGAGGAAGCAGCAGCACTCGAGGAGCAGTTTGCCCAGTTGGATAAGGAGACTTGTGGACTAACCTCCAGCATCCAGTCACAACTGAAGTTGAGCACTATGTTTTCAGAGCTCTTTTCTGTTAGCCTTAATGTAGGCCCTGAACTTCCTGTTAGCTTTAATGTAGGCCCTGAACTCCATTAAAGCTGTAAGCCTGTAAGCCAGTTCTGGCCAGAGAGCCCACGGCTTGCGACACCGACCAGCCTCAATGACCTAGTGCTCACTACGCTGCCCGGCCTCGACGACTCTGTCTCTGCCCTGCCTCCTGAGATGGGAAATACCTGGCTCACTCAGTCTGCTGGGATCGAGGACCTTGTCTCTGCCCCGCCTCCAGAGTGGGCAGTAATCTTGTCTGTCCTCCCCGCCACCCTGCTCAAAAGTCACGATTCACAGCCTCTGCGCTAGGAAGCCCGACACGGTGCCCTGGACCTCCAGTGATGCCTTTGGTGGGGACTGCTGTCAGGTATAACCCCTAAAGGGTGCCTTGCGCCCAGTGACTCTTCTGGTTTTGAACTGCAATTCCCAAAATGCACCTTGGTCAGGTGACGGGGGCACTCACCTGAACCCATGTGGCTAATTAGTTTCTTTATTAATAGTCTTGACTTTGTTCATTCCTTTGTCTTGCATCTGTTCTGGGTTCATCTGTTTAGTTACACTGTTGTGCTGTTTTGTTTTTTGCTCTGTTCTTGTTAATTCTTTTTTATTATTCTGATTGAGCCATCACTCAAAGTACTAATCGGTTATTAATGTATAACTGGAAACTTAGCAACTGTATTTTGACTTCCTAAGAGTGATAAAAGATAAACCTCCTTATGGATAGAGGTTTTCAGGAAAATCTCTTCTAAGACTGCTGTGGGTTCAAGGAAGAAAAACAGGTACAGTACCAGGCCATACTGTAAGTATCACATACTGTACGTATGTCATGTAGGTTTTTTATTTCCTCTGTTAATTGTAGCTAGCATACGTCTAACATAATTTGTGTGTGTGTGTGTGTGTGTGTGAGAGAGAGAGAGAGAGGTTTTAAACACACTTTATTGTGAAACAATAAAGAAAAAACCTGTTGTACATTTTTTCACATATATATATATATATATATATATACATATATATATATATATATATACATACATACATACACATACACATATATATACACATACACACACATACACATATATATACATATACATACACACACACATATACATACAGACACACGCATACACACATGCAGTATTTACATATTTACAACTTTTTTTTTCTTTTTTTTAATTAAAACACCCACTAGACACCCCACTCCACTTCCCAAATATTAACAAGTCTCTTTTTTTCTTTTCTTTTTTTTTCAGTTTTTTTGTCCGTTAATTTACAGTTTTATTTACAGTTTGTGGTATGGTTTCAGCTGTCGTCCATTTTTTCTTCTTCTTTTTGAGTGACGATTTGTTTGTTTTTACCTGTTGTGTTAGTTTTTTTCAGTTCTTTTAACGTTTTCACTACCTTTTTCCTCTCTGTTTTGGACAGCTGTAGGAACAGGTTGACCTGCTCCTCTATGCCTACAGGTGTGTGTGCAGTGCTGCACCCGGCCTCCTCACTCTCCTGACTGCGGGTTTTACGCTTATTTGTCGGTTCTGTACCAAACGTCTCCTCCCGTTTTCTCCTCGGTTTTGTTGTGTCTTTTGGTGTCTGTGTTGGTGCGTTGGTCTGCGGCTGTTGTGTTTCGGTGGGGGCGTGGTCACTGTCAGCACTGAACACTGTACCGACATGAGGTTCTGCGCTCGCGCTGTGTACAGTGGTACCGATGTTGAGTTCAGCGCCGAGCGCAGGGTGTGTCTCTGTGCTGCCGGTGTGTTCAGTACTGACCTGTTGGAGTTCAGGTGTGTCGGTGAGGCCCACCGCAGGCGCGGACTCCTC
>JAOVVA010000032.1:6894054-6907975 GCA_028565275.1 Leiocassis micropogon | reverse complement strand
AAAAACTTGGCAGGATGCCAGACAGCCTTCCGCACGCTCACTCACACCCAGCGCATGCGCAGAGAGAGAGAGAGAGAGAGAGAGAGAGAGAAATGTGTGGTATAGAAGGGTTAAGATGATTGGATGGATTTCTTCCGTGCAGTCGTGTTGTCGGAGTAGAGTCTAAATGCCATTGCTGAAGATGTTATCAGGTGTCGCGGACATTCAGACATCTTTAAATCACATTTTAGCCCACTGAATCACACAGGGGAAACTGATTGATAGATTTCTACTGTTCAAACCTTTGTTCCATAGAGAGCTACCTCAGAGGTTTAAAAGGTCTACACATCACTCTACATCTGAAGCATCTCTTTGGGGGGAAAAGTTGGATTTTGGAGAGGCAGACTGAGAAAGTTATTGATGAAAACATCCAATGAAACTCATGAAGGCCTGGTTTATAGATATTGACATTTCTGGTTGCCTCATTCTGAGAGACTGCAGATGTAAATGCCACAACTAGAAACAACAACACTTTATTTAACCCTTGGGGGTGTGGGGTTATTTCTGTGGTTTTGTATGCTTTTGATTTTATAAGTAAACTTACTTAAGTCTACCATACATGCATCTATTTTTTTATTCACTTAAACATACTGTATAAGCACAGTGAATTCAAATACACAGATTAGCTATGTCAGTATAACACAAAACATTGTGTGGGTTCTCCTTGTGCTCTCAGGGCAGCTCTGGCCCCTCCAAACATGACTCCACAACGCCTCTGAGAGTGTCTGTGGGATGCGTGGTCGGGCCTCTAGGGATCAGACTTGTTTGTCTGGAGCATCCCATGGGTACTTGTTTGGAATGGGACCTGCGGAATTTGGCAGCCGGGTCTGAGACCTTGGGCTCTTTGCCTGCCAGGCCTTGTGCGGTGGGTTGTTAACACTGTTTGTTCTGCTGCCTTTCTGTTGATACCAGCATGTGATTTCTGCCGATATTTTTCTGCCTTTTCTGTGGGATCAGACCAGACGGGCTGGCCTTTGGTCCCCACAGGCATAAATGAGCCTTGGGTGCCCATGATTTTGTCACCAGTTTACTTATATAAATTTTTATAAAATTGATAATCAAGGAGCCGCAACAGCTCTTGTGGTCCTTTAGTGGCTGCCAAAGGCTGTCAGTCCACCCACCTTAGAATTTTCTGTGGTGCATGACATAACCCCACTTGCATGCCACTCTCTAATAAAACATCCACCACACATTCTTCTCGCCGCCTACCTAGTGAGCTCTTTTGTGCGAAGAGAGAGAGAAAATTAGTAACTACACTAGTGCACACCATGACAATCGGAATGATAGCCCAATCAAAATAACAATGCATCATGTAAACACCTCAGTCGGAAACTGACCCGATTCGGCACAATAGGAGTACATTTTCAACCGGAATAAGATGGGTGGTGTAAACCTTTTGATATTTTGCTCAGTAGGTAAATATTAGCCATGTAAACACTTCATTGTAAAGTGTCAGAACAACTCCCTTCCACCTGTGTTTCTTTTCATCTCCTGGGGCTCTGGCTGATGAAGGGGCTACTGATTGACTCCTTATTTCATACCTAGTAAAACATCTAACAATCATAGATGAGACTGAAGTCTTGTAACCAAGTATAACGCAGAGGGCAGAATTTATTAGAAATTAATGGAAGCCTATTCCGAACCTCAAAGTTGGAGAAAAAAAACTTATGTTATATTCCTAGCAGCTTAAACACATCACAGTAGCTAGAACTTTTATCAAAAAGAAAATGTTATATTTTGGTAAAATGCTTCATGAATGTAAATGCACATTTTTTCAGATCAGGGTGCATGAGAATGTCTAGTCAGAATGATTTAATTTAGACTAAATACATAAACAAATGTCAACACGCGTCAGACATAAAGTTTGTGATTTTTTTTTCAATTTGCAAGTTAAGTTGACATACCTGAGTCAAGAGACAAATGTATTCATATTTATAAGTTACAAAACTGTTGTATTGATTGTTATTTTTGTTCTGAGCATTTTCCCATGTTAGACTCATTTTGACAGAACTTCTCATGCATCTACATGCTAACAGTATCTGTTATTTGGGTGAACATTGTACACATTTCTGAGGATTCTATTATAAAGATTCTGTGCGGGATTTTAAAGCCCTTATATAATCATATTTAATATATATCTGTTGGGAGGTACATAAGATACAACTCTTACTGTTTTTCAATGCTTTTGAAGGAGGTGGTCCAAATCTTGGGTCACAAATCTGAAGTGGTTTCTCTTTCGTTTATCACATTCATTCAAGTGCTGACATTTCTGGGTAACAGTAGAAAGCAGATAATGGGTGATAATGATATAACTTCCTCAAAAAAAATTCTCCTTTGATTTTTTTTTTTTTTTTAAGAAAAAATTCTTTGTTGTAGATTCCAAATAAGAAAAGTTTTTAGGCTGCTAGTGGACGTTCAAATAGTCTTGTTTAACCTCTTCTTGGACCTCAAATTTAATTTTTGCTTAAGCAGCATAGCAAATTGTTAGGTTTGGATATACAGTAGGATTCTCAATTATATATGCTTAGTGGAATACTTGGTCTTGTCTTGACAGTTCGCTGACTGGTGGATTCATTGGTGGATGTATTTATTCATTTTTGATTAAAACATTGCTAGGATAGCACTCAAATTTGGTAATACACAAAAATAATATTTCACATAATGTTACTTGGGCATTGGAAGACACTGAAAGGCTCACAGTGCTGGCTTAATAGTGCAGGTTTTAAAATACCATTTAACCCAAATGCTAGAGGTCAATCTTTCAAAAGAATATATAAATAAAAGTACTGTATTTCTAAGCTTCAAGAGCAGCTTTACCATATTTCAGACCCCTACCTAAATGTTATTTTTTGACCAAAACGAATATGTTACTATGAATATCTATGAGGCCAGTGAGTGGGGGAATAAATGAAAATATATCCTATTATTGCCTTGTGTGAAGAGGACATAACAGATCATGTTGCTTTTATTTTCATTTGTTCCTTTCTTGCATGTAAGTGTGTGGTGTCAGAGAGTGAAAATTAAAGCACAAGGCTTGCCTTTGGTTTGTTACAAGGTTCCAGCAGAGAAGCTTCTTGCCATCTGCATTCTCAAATTGCTGTTATCCTTTAAGATTGTATGTGTCGGGAGGGGCTCTAGACAAGGTTTGTCTACCACTGGCATGTTGTTGAACTGTGAACTGTAACAGCTCCCTATACTCCGAATATATTTGTGCGCTCATTCATGCTTGTAATTCATTTATTACATTTACTAACCAGCAGTTCAGGCAAATTTACAGCAGACAAACATGAATAGACAAGCTTGTGTGCTCCTTACCCTGTGCGTAGGTTTCTGTCAGTCCTTGCATCTTCTTGCATGGGATTGTGGGAGCTTTCTTCTCATAATGAGTCCATTGATCCAATTGACCTCGGTTAAAGAATGTAAAAGGGGTTTTATGATTAATTGGTGAGAAAATCAACTTGTAAATCCAGAGGGTGTGCCAGAGACAGAGACAGACAGATATTTAATGGACTTAGGACATGGATATTGATTAGCTACCCTGCAGTTAAATTAATTTTTGCAATCTTGGATTAATTAAGAGCACCCAGCAGGAGCTGTAAATAGATGCAGAGTGACTTCAGGATTGAAAAAGAACGAGAAAGAGAGAACAGTCACAGAAGTCAAAGACGTTTTTGTAAATACTGCAAAAGTGTCATACCATTAAGATGACACACCCCTTACACCTGCGAAGTTGGAAGAAAATCATTTTGGAAAAGTGCTTTTTTTTTTTTTTTTCTCCCCGAGAGCGAAAAAGACGATTAACCTCTTAAAATTTATGAGGTATGGTCCCAAAATGACATTATTGGTCACAGGAGCACCACTCTATTGCATTATGCAATAGAGTTAAAAATGTGTGTGTGTGTGTCTGTCTGTCTGCGTGTGTCTTTGTGTGCATTCAAGCTTAGCAGAGCAGCTGGAAAATAACAAGAAAATGTGTTTGGCTACAGAAGGTTGGCTGCAATCAACAAGATCTCATGCTTGCAAATTTCTCACACAACTCAATTTGTATGAAAAGTAACAAAGATTATGATTAGGCCTGGAACGGGAATAGCATTCCTACCAACCATGTCAGACACGTTTGTTCTGATTTGCATAAAAACTTTCCATGAAATCAGGTTTGTTGTACTATATACTATACTAAGCAAATTATTCATGACATCAGAGGGAAATAATCAACAACAGGAGTGTGAAATGATGCTACATGACATGAAGTAGAGTCACTGTTATCACTTAAAATGTATTGTTTTCCTTTATCATCAATTTATCATCCAACTCACAGTATACCACAGTAATGTGCCATTAACAGAGGTGGGTAGTAACGAGTTACATTTACTCCGTTACATTTACTTGAGTAACCTTTTGGAAAAAAAAATATATACTTCTATGAGTAGTTTTACTGCACCATACTTTTTACTTTTACTTGAGTAGATTTGTGAAGAAGAAACACTACTCTTACTTAGCTACATTCGGCTCCACTCGACTCGTTACTTTTCTAACCATTTATTCTACACACGCAGCCAGTAGATCTACCACATGACTGTTTCACCAATCAGACGCAGCAACAATAATCACATGAGTCCGTTTGACCAATCAAAGGCAATAACAATAACCACATGTAGTCAGGGGGCAGAGCGGGGAAAAAATCTTCAGCCGGCATCCCTGGCATCATATACAAAGCATGTTTGGCTTGCAAAAGAATAGCTTCATACTGCAGTGTCTTTTCTATCTGCCAAAACAGACACATATTGTTTCATTGAATGTTGCAATGTTGGCATATATCATTATTATAATTATACTATAATATGTGTGTCTGTGTATATAATTTATATATATATATACACTGTATACTGTATAATTATTATAATTTTAAAAAATAATAAATCGGACACTACGATTGAAACAGTTACTCTGTACTTGAGTAGTCTTTTCAATGAATACTTTTTTACTCTTACTTGAGTAATATTTTGGATGACTACAGTACTTTTCACTTCCACTTGAGTAATAATATTTTGAAGTACAGCTACTCTTACATGAGTACATTTTAAATTAAATTAAAAATAAAACCTTGAGAAAATGATGGATAAACTTTTTCTTTCCATGATGTTTAATAATCACAATTATCTTCTCTACATTTCAAATCCTTTTTTTAATCAATTTTATATAAGGCCTAGATTATGTGGTGTGTCTGCTATACAAGTCTCTGTAAGTGTTTTTTCCATGAATTCATTTGTCTTCTATACTGCTTATCCTGAACACTGAGTCACGAGCCTATCCCAGGAGACTTAGAGCGAAAGGTGGGGTAAAGTCTGAACAGGGTGCTAATCCTTTTTAGTGCGTGCACACACACACACACACGCACGCGCACACTCACTCACACACACTATGGGGAAATTGGGAAACGCCAATTAGCCTAATCTGCATGTCTTTGGACTTGCAGAAACCAGAGTGCCCAGAGGAAACTCAGCAAGCATGGGGAGAATTTGTAAGCTCCACACACACCAGACCTGAGGCAGAAATTAAACTTAATATTAACCTGTGATTTCAATTATGGCTGATATTAGTTTCAGATCCTATGTTCATTAATAAACAGCTTCTCACCAATCATTTTAGAACTGAACAGCAAACATAACAGTATGATATACGTAATTACGTAATACATGCAAAGAGCCGGGTGTGTTTATCTAACACCGCTTTGAAGAACTATCTAGATAGACAAGTGCTTGCATGATACAGTTTGGTGTGGTTCCCTGCACCAGGGCAAGACCCCTCCTTACCTCCATCAATGGCTTTTAATTACTGAGACTGATTACGATACACCTGAGAGTGAAAGGCCCGAACGCAGACCATCGATCACACAGTTGTGCTGATCAATCAGCCAAAGCATGATTACTGGTGCTGCCTCTGTCCATTATGCACTTAATAAGTCAACATTAAGTTCCGTCCCTCTTCTGGTATACGGCTTGGCTTACCTGTTCTGTCCAGTATTCCTATTGACTTACTGCCCAAAGGGGTCTTGAACCTTCAAGATCATTAATGCACTATTTTGAACTTATTGAGTCTCTAACTGACTTTAGCAGGTTTGGGAGTTTTCCTTTGCTTCATTTCATAAATAAAAGCAGCATGAAAAAGGTGAGATGGGTTGCACAGAACTCTCCGTAGCTTCAGATTCCTTTTCTTGGCTGACAAGCAGGAAACCCAACATGATCTTCTGCTACTGGGGAACATCTGCCTCAAGGTTCAGCATGTCATATAGGTTCACATCATGGTTGTAAAAAGTGGTTCTTTGAGTTACCATAGCTTTCCAATCAGCCTGGACCATTCTGACCTCCCTCATGAACAAGGCATTACAGTCATTCACTAGATGTCTTTTGTTTTTTGCACCATTCTGTGTAAACCCCAGAAGCAGGTTCCAAAATAATAAAAGTTGCACCTCTGGCCCACACTAACATGCTCTGCTTTAATTAACCTTTTTTTCCCATTCTGAGGTTTGATGTGAACATTAACCAAAGCTCTTGACCTGCATCTGCATAATCGTATGCACTTCACTTGCACTAGATAATTGCATTAATGTCGAGGTGAACAGATAAAGTTGCTGGTTTGTGTATTTCAAACTATAGCGAGTCAAAATATAAAGTGTAGCTCAGTTAATGTATTCTTCTTTCTATTGCTTTAGAATGATATTAGTCGACCTTCCAGATCCTAAAATGAGCTAACCAATAGGAGGTGGTGTTACCGTGCACAACTGGCTCTGAATAAGATTATTTCCTCAGTGATATCTGACTGCCAAATGTGAATATAAAAATAGCATCAGTCAAAGGAAATAGGACATTCACTGTAACTGCCTATAAAATATTTAATTCAGGTGAAGCAAATTATAGCAGTGGTGTAATAAATAAGCCACGAGTTGTTCAACCTCACAGCACTGTATAATGCCTTATTTTATCATTTTTTAAAGTGTCTCTCTCTCTCTCAACGGTGGCTGAATTACTATGGTGTAATTCAGCAAAAGATTTCAGTATTTCTGTCTGAAGGAGGAGCTGAATACAGGGTCAAAGACTGAGAGATGCAAAATGTCATTGCTGCAGAGATGCGCACACATACCAAAGAAATAAAGAGATTATAAACAGCTTACAGTAGTGAAAAATAAGCACTCTCAATCCGAGCTCTTTATATTTTATGCTTGTGCTTGTTCTCCTGTAGGAAAGAATATACATGTGCATTTTGTAAGAAAAATAACTGTTCCTAGCTATGTTTGGACTTTTAGAAAAAAGTTGATTGCGTGCACGATTTTATCAGGAATGTGTACGATTGTGTGTACTGTTGCTGAGAGATGCAGGTGATTGGATATCGACCCAGGCTTCAATGTCAGTCTGCAGAAAGCTGGCAGATGCGCACACACACACTCACACACACACACAAAGAATCATACACATTGGAGAGCCATTCTCACATTTACTCCCTCTTTTTCTCTCTCTCTCTCTCTCTCTGTCTGTCTGTCTCTCTCTCTTTCTCTCTGTCTGTCTGTCTCTCTCTCTCTTTCTCTGACACACACATACTCACTTTGTCTTATTATCTATTATCATCTGAAATCTAAACTTAGCTCCAGAAACCAAAAGGAAACGTTTTGCTGAAAAAAAAAGTTTTCCTCATCAGCACCAGCTAGGCAAAACTGACAAATCCATCTATCCTTGTGGGGATGTAGCTAAAAAAAAATGTTCACACATTCTGTAACAAAACATTCACAAACACATTGTGTGCACTTCTGTCACATGTTCTGATTGTCATAATTGTGAACACACCTGCCGGGATTGTCATTCAAAGACATACAGTCTTCTTTAAAAGCTTGCACCATTGTGTTTTACTGCAGCTTTCATCTTTCTGTGCTTGAACTCTTTTGAAATGTCAATTGTTTTTACACCTTCATTCACAAGAAATTTCATCAAAAGTCCGGGTTTGACTTGAACATCCATCCTACATAATAAACTATTTTTAAGTGCTGAATTTGTTAATCTATTAACAGTTTACTTGGTTTGTGAGAATACATTGTATTGTTACTACTAATATATATATAGGGCACTAAAAAAACTAAAATATAACATAATTAAGTACCCTAATAAATATAAATATAGCTGTCTCTCTCCCACATACTCACTCTCTCTCTCTCTCTCTCTCTCTCTCTTTTTCTCTCTGCTGCATTGTGCTTATTAATTATAATTAGACTCCTTCTTTATGATATTTGTGGATCCCTGGCCAGTCTGTTCTGCACATCCTCTTAATGAAGAGAGTGAAAGGAAGGAAGCGTGAGTGAGGGCATGTAAGGGTCGTAGGTTTCCTATTGGCTATAACTTCATTTGAGAAATAAAAATTGCAGGCCATTAGGGCTAGCGAGCTCTTTTTATTGAGCGCCAGGCTTTTATGATAATTTAATAAGCGGTATTGCCCCGGCAGGCTGCGGGGGCCTGCAAGCAGCAGAAGATGGAGATGGAATGTTTCCACTGTGACTCAGTAGCGCTGCTTATCCTGAAGTCCTGTTGAGACTTTAAATCTCACTCGGAGGAGAAACTCTCACACTTTCAATTGATCGGATGCAATTTACCCAGTTGGTCGGCTCAACTTTGCACAGTTATAATATCTTGTTTATTCTACGGATGCTTCTGTGAATGTAATGTATGCCGACCTGTACAGCTCTGTGTAGAAAATGTTTTGTGAAGCACTTTTTTTTAACTGATGGCACCTTTTGTGTAGTGAACCTCAGTATTTTCATCTGTGGTGCTCTGTAGCCCTGCAGGCATCACTCACTGGAAATAACCGGTACCCTATCCTGGCCTTCCTGAACTTCAGAGTTTTGTCTCAGGTCAATCTTCTAAACCTGATTAGAGCACACACTAAGGGAGTCTGCCCACGTCTCCGCTTCTTACACAACTTCCCATAGTACACAAAACCACTCTCTTATTCTCAGCATCTTAATGTTTACTTTCCCATCTCTCTCTTTCTCTCTCTCCTTCTCTCTCTCTCTTGCTAATTCTTGCTATTGATCTGGTCTTATCAGTTGGCGCATAAAGAGCTAAAGCACTAGTATCTCTAATTTGTATCAATCAAATCTTATCAGTAAGTCTGTTCGGCTATTCAGAGTTGAGTATTCAGAGTTAAGCTACACACACAAAGTATAGTTAATACCGAAGCTATGCGCAGGTCTAGACATAACTACAGACAAGTGCACACATGGAGTAGTTTTCCTAACACAGAGGTATGTTTCAGTTATACACTAGACATTAACTCACGATTCTATGGAGTAGCATTGCTGTATGTTCAGCCTTGCCAGTATGGCAAACTCAGAGGTGTGGCCTGCAGTCAGG
This sequence comes from Leiocassis micropogon, assembly GCA_028565275.1. Taxonomy (NCBI): domain Eukaryota; kingdom Metazoa; phylum Chordata; class Actinopteri; order Siluriformes; family Bagridae; genus Leiocassis; species Leiocassis micropogon. The sequence continues at coordinate 6,898,541 of JAOVVA010000032.1, read as the reverse complement.
GGATTTGTGTAATCTGTAAGTCACAATCAAAATATCAGCTTAAACTTGTGTACCACTCAACTCTGAAGATATACATAGTAAGTACTTTTCTGACTTCACTTTTGCTGACTCTGAATATGTCCTTTAGCATTTGTGTGTGTGTCTGTGTGTACATGGAGGGAATGCGAATAAAACTGACTGAAAGTGATGTAATATTGTTTTGCTTAAATTATGTTTGTGTAGTGATTAAGTGTGAGGAAGTATTTGTATAGTTGTACATTTGTATACTTCTTAATGATTAAGTAATCCTGTGGTTTTCATTAGTAACATCTGGATGCTAATTACTCTCTTATTGATTGTGGATGTAGGAAGGGTAGACTTATTTTTTCCCCATCTGGTTTCTGAATGTTGGTTTACTTTTTCGGGGTCAACAAATCGAAATCTGTTGTGTGTGTGGGGTACTCACTTTCACTCACTCATCATCTATACCGCTTTATCCTGTATACAGGGTCACGTTGGGCCTGGAGCCTAACACAGAAGATTTATGGCACAAGGCAGGGTGCCAATCCATCGCAGCGCACACACATAAACAGACTCTCACATCCTTATTCACACAGTACGGGCAATTTGAGAACGGCAATTAGCTTAATCTGCATGTCTTTGGACTGTGGGAGGAAACCAGAGTACCTGGAGGAAATCCACCAAGTACAGGGAGAACATGCCAACTCCATGCATACAGACCCAAGGCAGGAATTGAACTCTGACCTTGGAGGTGCAAGACCACTAAGCCACTATGCCACCTGTGTTGGTTACATATAATATAATAAAAGACATAACAGTGGCATAGAGTGCACTTTATTCTTTCCTTGACCATATCAATCCACAATAAAATGGATCAAAATGGAAATAAACAATATTATTTTAAATATGCCACAGAGATTAATATGGACTTTTATTGTTACTTTTTTCTGTGTTGGTGGTAAAATTGCAAGGCAACTAAAAATTACCAATTTAAATGACAATATTTCCAATTTCATATATTTCCCTCTTAATGAGTTTTTTGAAAGAATCATAAAAAGAAATAAGTAACAGTGGGATATCATTTATTATTTATGCATTTTTTCACACATCCCTTCATTGACCCATATACTGTTTATTTGTATTCTTTAATAATTTACTACATGGGGGGAGAAAAAAGTATACAATTACAATTACTTTTCATTCCTGTGGGTTTTGTTGTAGTGTTGTTTTGCTTCCTCTTACAAGCTTCTTTAAAAAAAATAATAAAATCGCTGGGTCTATAAAAATTCCACATATTCTCTTAAGCAATAAATCACTTTTTAATAATGAACTCTGCATATTTTTAATGATGTTTATAGCATGTAATGCCCATTATAATGGACACATTTAGCCTGAGCTGGATATGTACGGATTTACTTGTAAATGCTGCAAAAAGTAGGCCTATGTATGGAAATCCTGTTGTCTAAGGAAACTTTCAAATCCTACTTTTGCTCCTGAGTGACTACAAATTTACCTATAAGAAGACTAATTAATGATAATCCTTGATCGCCCTCTAATCATCTGTGCATGGACTACACTTTTATGTATGGAGTTTAAATTGGTCATTTTTATTATTTATTACAGCATTTACTGTAGCAACCAGCGTTATCCATCGGGACTTACACAAGTGCTTTGGTGTCTCTATCAAAAACACATCCGTACGCCGGATCGATAGGGCAAAGACAAAGCGAAAAACAAACACAGTCCATTTATATTATTGCCATTAACTAAAAATATTACTAAAAATATTACTATAAACTAAAAATTGAGACTGAGCTAGCCTATACACTTAAAATAAAAATAAGATGAGGCTTACAATTATTACAAAAGGACTGATACAGCATGAACAGAACAGAAAGGTCTGTGTGTACAACTAATAAGTCATAAACAAATGCCTCCAATGATTTAAAGATTGGGATGATTTTTGTTTAGAAGATGAAAGCTTGTCTATAAATCAGATACAAATTTGCCAAACCATATTTTTTTAGATCATTCTTTGTCTCTTCTGTTGTTGTTAGTCTTAGGGCTGACCCGTCAAGGGATCACCACAGCAGACTATCCGATCTATACAACAACTTGGCACAGGTTTTACACCGGATGCCCTTCCTGATGCAACCCTGGCTCGGGGTTTGGATATTGGGTGGGAATCGAACCCACGCCTTCCGCATGACAGGCGAGAAACACACAACTGAGCCACCAATGCCCTCTTTGCTTCTGCCAAATCATTTTCATTTCACCTGAATTTATTTACACCTACTTCACTTGTGTATTAATTTATTTCTAGATTTGATCCTTTACAGGTGCTGATACACTTATATTAAATAATATATACAGGGGGTGTTCAAGTCAAGCCGGTACTTTTGATTGTGCAAAATAATAGAACATACTGTAGGTACAGTATGAGAGTAAAAATGCTTTCTCTATAGAAACTCCTGCTGTACTAATGCACTTATCCCAGCATTTCACCAGTGCTTGGATACCATCAAGGTAGAAAGTCTTTTCAGGTCATCAGAGCCGTGATTGGACTGCCTGCTTCACATCCGAAATGCTGATGCTGAAATGAAGGCCCAAAGTGGAACTGGCTTGGAGTGAGGTCAAGACTGGACATGGCAGTGTGGCAATTCCAGTCGAGTTCCTGTAATGTGCAAGTGGTGTTCATGAATGATTGTGTTTATAGTTCCCTTGGACAAATGTGGGAATCTGTCAATTTTTAAGGATCAGGTAGGATCATCATTCACGGACATACAGCCTTCTTTAAAACATTTGCAGCATTCAAATATTTTACTGCTGCTGAAATCTTCTGTAAGTGTCAAGTTGCTTTATCCCTTTTTTAATTATTCGTTAGACATTTTATCACAAGTCCCAGTTTGACTTGAATACTCCTCATATGCTTTTATTGGCAAAGACACATGTCTTAAGTCTCTTTTACTTCTACCTCAGAGTCTCTTTTTTGTCATTTAATCATCAGTGCAGTAAAATTTGCCTTTTAAGGACTTTTGTGGGCATCACTAATTCCAAATCAGCTGTGCTACTCATGTGTCTGGTTCATTTAAAAGTAAACAAGCACTTGTGAGCATGAAGAAAATCAGCTTTCCTGAAACTTCCAGTAGAAATCTTTGGTTTGGTTCAGGCTTATGCAATAATTTACGCACAACTCCCCTAAATCATTGATAAATGAAGCGTAATGTCTAAAGAGGTTCACAAGCACCAATCATGGTAAAGATTCTTCCAGAAGAAAAGTAAGTGTTGGAACTGCCTTTAGTGACACTATAACTCAAATTCTTTGTCACAGAAAATTTTATTAGGGGTTCCAAATATCCATCTCTGACAAACAGTCACAGCAAAAAAATACACTATAAATGCATCAACTCATTTTAAATATTCATATCTCTTCTTTTGATTGCTCATGTGTAAATAATAAGAAAGGGCCATAGTATTCATCTGTTAAAGCAAATATTATTTGATATGATTATTTTTCACAAAAGACATGATGCTGTGCTTATTAAGCCATGTTCGCTATTTTATAATAATGTAATCCATTTCCATAAATATTAATCATTTGTAATGTGGCATGCACGCTTCTATAATCTGGACTGAGGTCGTGTGTAGGAAGAGGTTTAGTCAGATGGTGCAGTTATTAGCAGGATATCGATCTGGAGCTGTTACCACTGCTTCCTGCTGACATTATCATTTCCCAGAATCTTAGAGAGAGAGAGAGAGAGAGAGAGAGAGAGAGAGGGAACCGCAGTAGATACTGGATTATGAAGGATCATTTTAATAATGCTCATTCATATTCCAGTGTACAGAGAAGAAAAAGAGCCTCTTATCGTGAGATAACCCAGATCCATTCATTATTTATATCCAGACTGTCACATCAATCTGTTTTGTTTTGTATCCGTAAAAAATAACAAAAAAGTATTAAGAGATTAAATTTTTTTTTTTAATCATGGTATATTTTATAGAGAGAATTTGATGCAGAGTCAGACATTTATAAAAATGTTCACTTAGACAATGTATGGGGAAAAATCACCTGTAAAATAATTTCATTCACTTTAAGTAAGCATTGTATCTTGAACAGTGTTGCAGTGGATCCGAAAGCTTGTGCCATTAACGCTGGAGGTGAGGTGAGAACACATTTACACTTTGGACCGGTCCATCTCAGAGCACCTTGCACATTCACACCTACAGGCATTTGATCTTTTTTCAGTAGAAGGGAGGAAACCAGATGAAGAGAGAACGAGCACAACACTACCTACTGCATATTATTCAATTCAATTCAATTCAATTTTATTTATATAGCGTGTTTAACAATGGTCATTGTCTCAAAGCAGCTTTACAAAAATGAAATAAAATAAAAAAATAAAAAATATATTTGGAAGTGTGTATGTGTGAGAAAAATGTGTCTAGATAATAATGAGATGAATGAATGAATGATGAATGAAATGTCT
>JAOVVA010000032.1:6848137-6862199 GCA_028565275.1 Leiocassis micropogon | reverse complement strand
CAGCGTGCGTTAGCCATAAAAATGTTTTATAAAATATTGTAAAAAAGTTCCCGTTTTTTTGTGTCACCTTGTATAAGAATACTGGCAGAACAAAAATTATAGCTTTGTATAAGACATAAGCTTTAAACAACCAACAATACAAGTTACACATCGTTTCAATGTTATGTACTTTCAATGGATTAATACTTCAAAATCTATGAGAAATATAGCTGCCTGAAATACATTACACTTAATCTTGGTGTTATCAAATTGAAAAGTTCTTCTCACTGGGCAGGTCGAAAGTCATGTATTATGCTTGTACACAAATGCACTTATTAAATGAGTCATGAGAGAGTGCTTCTGCAGGGAGCCAGTATAATTCTGCACTAGTGTGAAAGAAAGTAGTTTCAAATATCTGCAAGACTTTACTTTCAGGTGGGTTGGCTTTTTATTTATTTATTTATTTAGTAGGTCTGCATGTTTGTTACTTCCCTAGTGGCATGTTTATGGATGGACAAATACTGTAAGTGGCCCATGTCCCTGGGCCAGGCGCATTACATGTCCAGACCTTTTTTAATCATAGCAGTTTAACTTTCAGACAACCTCTGGTATGAAATGATGAGTTCATCAAGTACTTCTGCTTTCTCAGTGGGGAAAGTCCCTGTCCCAGTGTGTTTACACTTCTATTCCTCAGCTATCCTGTGAGTTCTTCTCATTGCGTGTAGCTTCTTTTAAAATATGTTCCTGTAGTTGGTGTTTTTGGTGGAGATTGCCCATGTCCTTAGGACAGGCACATTTTATGTACAGAATTGTTTTTAAGCATAATGGTTTTACAGACAAGCAGGTTCAGTAAATCTAAAAAGAAAAAAAAAAGCCCTACTTGTTTTTGTGGGGGGAAAAAGAAAAGTTTAAATTTAGTGTGCATGTTTAAGCATGTGCTTTATGGTGGTGCAACACTTCCTTGAGGAAATATAGCGCACACCGTTTGTTCCAAATCCCACTGTTTTCTATACTGGCTGACTGTAAGTCTTTTTATTTTATTTTTTGTGTAAATAATCAGCATGCACAAAGTAAGTGCATGCTGATTATTTATACCAAGAAGACGCGGGTATGTGGAAAGCTAAAAGAGATAAATTTGTATAAATAACCATGCAGTCACCTAATGGTTAAATCTATCAGGATAAAATAAAGCCACAAGCTGGAGGTAAGGAGGGTCAATTCTGTGAAATAAGAGTGCAGAGTGCCGCATCTCGTGGCCAGACATGGAAAACAAGAAGCGCATGCGTGATACATGATACTCGATACTTGTAAACCAAGACTTGCTCGTTTAAGTCAAAATTTATTAAAAATCTTTGCTTGTCTTGCGGAACACTCGCAAACCGCGTTACTCGCAATCCGAGATTTCACTGTAAATCACTAATTTACAATACATACTAACCTTATATTCCTATGTAGTTAATGTTTTTCAGTTACCTTACCAGTCCTAGAGCGGCTTAACTTTGAGCAAAAGACCGATGCTTCCCAGGAGCTAAGAACTTAGTTGAGAGGGCTCTGAATTCTCAGACATTTTTTCTTAATTCACCAGAGACGTTTTCTTTCTTTGAGACAGTATAATGCATGGACTTTCTGTAAAGTTTCATGCACAGAGATGCTGAGACAGATTAAGAAAAGTTACTATACAATGAGTGAATTGGGTCATTGATGCTCAATGAACAGTGAGACGCCTCCTTTCCTCTGTAATGTTGTCTGGCATCTCTCCAGTCACAAGTCCCAGACGGACTGTATTCACCCTCAAATCACAGGAGCTGCGAGTGTGTTTTATGTCAGAGACACTCACTGGGTTTGTCTGTGTAAGCATGTGTGTCTAATGAGGTCTGAATCCTGAGTACAGGATGAGCCAAAATGCAGTTTAAAGGTAATGCTGTAATCACATGTTTAACAAGGTAATGATTCTTGGTCCCGCAGCAGACATGCCACTTTACAGCATTTACACGCGCAGTACAGCAGGGCACAGTGCAATGCACATGAGAATAGTAGGAGTTAATGAACTGCCAGCATTGGTTTAAAAGTTACTGAGTGTGTCCTGAGTATTGAATAAACAGTCAGGAACTGCAACTGTGGTAATCTAGGTACACCTTGCTTAAAAAAAAAAATCACACTTTGAGATTCCAGAGACAGTGGGTCAATGAAATATATAAAAATGTAGGTTGTACATTATATACCATATAAGGCTATGTTTACATTGCAAGCCACATTTTTATGGTGGTCAGGTAGGCTTTGCATGTCATGACAGTTGACATTCATAAGTGACACTAATTTTTGTAAATGACATGCATGCGCACATCCATACATCTCGTGTAATATGGTTAAGAATACGACTTCTCATTCATTTCAAATAATTTATGCATAAAATGTTGCATGAATTCCCATTTGCCTGTTCTCATTTCAAGTACCGTGACCCTGTATGATCCACAAAAGAGTGTTGACCCTGTACCTAGATCAGATTTTTGTGTTCAGACAGCCCTTATGGTCAGATCTGTGTCAGATTAAGTTAGGGGGGGGAGACGACAAAAAAAAAAAAGTTGAATCACTTCAGGCTGGAAATGTGAACCTCGCCTAAGATGCAAACAAAGTGAATAGAGAACTTGCGAAGTCAGACCAAAGGTAAATCCAACCCAGCCACCATTTTGTCTTGTATCATGTGTGGTTTTACTGCGCCAGACAGTTGCTTTGCATGAGAATGTTGCAACATACAGTACAAGGTCATACTGTAGACCTGTATTTGTTTTATTTGTTTCCAATTGACAAAAAGAAAAGATTTGTGGTTATAAGGCATCCAACGGTTGATGAGGCTACTCCTGGTTAAAGATGAGCCCCGTTGGTGATTGCTAGTGTAGTAACCTTTTTATCTTGGATATCATAATTGTGGAGTAAATATTCATTACATGATGTACTTGAGTTACATGTGATAATTTGGGTACATACATGGGTTAAATTGCACCCGACTGTCATGGTTTCATTAGTGTTATTAAGCGTCTTAGGTATTCTAATAGCATGTTTTACTTTTATTGTGTAAATGGTTGCTCGGTGCTTATATTGGGTTGCTTTTTATTTATTAATGGTTTTCAAATTTAAATCATACCAGTTTTTATATGCACTATATGACTACTTCAGTGTGAGCTAGCGTACATGCAGACATTTTCAGACAGTACAGATAGCAAGGCTGATTAAAAAAAAAAAAACAGTAACTGATGTTTAAAACAATGTATACTGTGCTAGTATTCTGCATACACAATATTTAAACATTTTTTGTGTTGTGTGGCAATTTGTGTGTCGCCATACTGATGGATTTAAAGAAAAAACCTGCAAAAAGTCTTGGGCAAAAAAACTGTTGTAGAGCAAGGATGTCTTCAAAAATGTATGCGCTTAATAAATACTATAAATATCTGTGAACTGGAGTTTAATGAAAGTCAATAATTGATTAGATGAACATTTGCTTAAGATATAGCTTTTTTTTTTTTTAATTAAATTAATACAAATTTTATTAAAATAAGGAAATGCTGCCAAGTTTTACTGAACATCTTGCAGAACTAGCCAGGATTTTCACACCTGCTTCTTTTTTGCATGCAAATACAAGCTTTTTTTTTTTTTTTTTTTTTTTTTATTGTTCAAATATTGGTCTTTTAAATAATGTACTACTATTCTGGCCTACAGATATTTTCCTGTAATGTTTTTTTTTGTTGCTACAATACTAATGTTTGAAAATCAGTGATTTTTATTTAGATATTTATTAATGAAGTCTTTAAACATGTATAACAAAGTTTGTACAAAACAATGACGTTTTATCGGCTGATCCCTCGTGTTTCTTGTTTCTAGATTATACTATTTTTTGCTTATGGCTGGCATCGTTGCTGGGTAAACAAATGGGTGAGTTGTAGCCATCAAATAGCAAGCCACCAGTAGATTGCTTTGAAGCAAAAATAAGACTGAATGAGACGGGAAAGTCTGCTTGCCTGTTGAATCAGAAAGCCCAGTCCCCCTCATATGCTCTCTACATTTATGACATACATGGTTTAGCGGTGGAGCATTTGTAAGAAACATCACACAAGGCTTTTTTTAAATGTAACAATTGGCAAAATCACAAAATATTGCTTTACCTTTACAGGAAACCCAAAATCTTGAGTACTAGAGTTTCACTTTACCCAAGCTTATCTTATTTGCTTGAAGGATATTTATTGAAAGATATAGTGTTGCTGTGTGCTTTATGAGGCATGTCCAAAGACCTTCTGATGTTGTACATGATGGGAATATTGCTGCTTATTGTTATTGGTTATCTTTAATGTGTGTGTAGATACACCTCCGCACCCACAGTTACCGGTTTGGTTTGAAAAATCAGTTGGTTTTTTTTGTTTGTTTTTTTAATCTAGAAGAGTAAGATTACACATAAATTACAAATAAACATGTAAGGTGTTTCTGTCTCTGAGCTGTTCTGTGCAGGTCCATGGTTTATTGTTTGTGATGGATATCATGATGTTTCCAGGTTCTAATGATTTTATCTTACTTTCTCTTTTCTCTCTCACAGGACAGCTGAGTGCACACACTGTCAGACTGTGTTTTCCCCATTCCTGATTGTTGTGTACCGAGTGGACATTTAGCGATGCCTCCAGCGACAGGCGGTCCGGTGGGCTACACCCCTCCAGAAGGCGGCTGGGGTTGGGCCGTAGTGGTTGGTGCTTTTATCAGCATCGGCTTCTCTTATGCCTTCCCCAAATCCATCACTGTGTTTTTTAAAGAGATCGAGGTAATCTTCAACGCCACCAGCAGCCAGGTCTCGTGGATTTCTTCCATCATGTTGGCCGTCATGTACGCCGGAGGTTAGTGATCTTGTTTCCTTCAGCTCTGTCGCTCTATCACATGCTCATCTGGCTTTCCTACTACACAGAAGTTAAAATAAGCAGACCAGCACATCTGTGTTTATGTTCAAACACTGACCTGCTGTCTTGTTCTGATGTGCTGTTGAAAATATTATTTATTACATAAACCTGAAATCAAAACTGACATTTACATGATTAGTAGAGATACTTGGTGGTGATGTTCATGATTGATTAGTGTCAGTGTTGTTTTTTATAGAAGTTCTGTCAGAATCGGATGTCTGAGTCCTAAATGCAGTCCTCTTCACCAGCTATTACTGAGTAATGTACAGCACAGAACGTTTACAGTGCATTTTATATAAATTAAAATATCATCAAAAAGTTTTTTTATTAATTTATTTCAGTAGTTCTATTTAAAAAGTGAAACTCGTATATAGATTCATTACACACCGACTGGTGTATTTCAAGTGTTTATTTCTTTTAATTTTGATGATTATGGCTTACAGCTAATGAAAACCCAAAATTCAATATTTCCAAAAATTTTAATATTGTGAAAACGTTCAATATTCAAAAAGATCAACTCATGGTGTCTCACACTAATCAGCTAATCAACTCAAAACGCCTGCAAAGGTTTCCTGAGCCTTTAAATGGTGACTGTATGGTTCAGTAGGCCGGCTGTTCAGAGTGTTCTATCCAAGCACGTTAATGCAAAGTTGAATAGAAGTAAAAAAAGAAAATTAAAAAATGTGGTTGAAAAAAATGCACAAGCAACAGGGATAACCGTAGCCTTGAGAGGATTAAAGTTCTTCTGAAATGAAGCTCATTCCAGAATTTGGGGGAGATTCACAAGGAGTGGACTGCAGCTGGCATTGGTGCTTTAGGAGACACTAAGCACGTATCCAGGACATGGGCTAAAACTGTCGCATTCCATGTATCAAGCCACTCTAGAACCAGAGACAACGTCAGACGCGTCTTACCTGGACTAAGGACAAAAAAGGACTGGACTCTGTTCCTCAGTGGGCAAAAGTCACAGGCATGGAATGCTAGTTGCTTGATGTTCAGTGTCAAGTTTGCGCAGTCAGTGGTGGTTTGGGGAGCTATGTCATCATCTGGTGTTGGTCCACTGTCTCTTATCAGGTCCAAGGTCAGCGCAGCCGTCTGCCAGGAAGTTTTAGAGCACTTCATGTTTCCCTCTGCTGACCAGCTTTATGGAGATTTTATTTTCCAGCAGGACTTGGCTCCTGCCCACACAAAGTGCTTTTTATATACATATATATATATATGTTTTTATCTATACTATCTAGTGCTGTTTCTGTCATGCCAGTATCGTTGGAAGCCATCAGGACCATCCAGATTACATTTTTTTCTCGTCCGAGAATAAAACTTTCTTCCATCTTTTAATGTCCCATGTTTGGTGCTCCCTTGCAAATTCCAAACAGGCAAGTTTGTGGTGTAGGAGGAGACGTGGCCTTCGAAGAGGTTTTGTTCTTTGAGCCCTTATCTCAGAGAGAGAGAGAAAGACTTGGCTTTAGCCATCAGGAAATCATGACGCTGTGACTGTCTGAAGGACAATGGCAGCCATGTTTTTCCACATTTTTTGTGCCATTGCTGAGGTGTTATTGAGGACCAGGTTACTTCGATAGCAGCCTTCAGCTTGTTTGTATTGGGTCGGATGTTTCTCATCTTTTATAGCCCTAATAATCCATAGATTCCCATAGATAAGTCCTGCTGGAAAAGGAAATCTCCATAAAACTTGTCAGCAGATGGAAGCATGTAGTACTCTAAAATCTCCTGGTAGCATGAACAAGGCAGTTGACTCTTGACAGCATTTAATCTAGCAACAGCCTCACAATAAGACGGAGCAGGACACTGAAGTGCAGTGGGTCACAAAATAATCAAATAAAATAGTTTCGTTTTTTTTGTTAATTTATGTTGTAAATTTATGTTGCATGTAGCACCTTGGAACGTTGTTTCGTTTCACTGTGTACTAACTGTATATGGTTGAAGTGACAATAAAGCCTACTTGACTTGACTAAACCCATTATGCAAGCCTAAGGTGACTGATGGGGTTGGTCACTCCACTGTCTGGCACTGTGCAATCATGAGTCAGTCAGTGGTAACTCGATGATAAACACTTAAAAATACTTCCTTCCCTAATTGGTATCCTACCCTGCCAGTCTTGTGTTGGTTCCTCATAGCTCCAAACAAGCCAAATCATAATCAACAGCTCTTGTATAATAGATAAAGCAGCAGATTTTATATAGAATTCTAAATATGAGGCAAGCGAAGGCATACAGTAGCTGCTCTCCAGAACTAGTGCAGTCTCACGGGTGTGGCACGAGGGAAGAGCTGGTGTGATCTTTTGAGTAGAGTTACACAGGTGTCATGACGGTTGTCGTGGTAACGAGGACTTCCTGTGAAATTCTGCTAGTCTTTTTCACTCACTGTGGCTGCGAGAAAAAGAAGACATTTGAGCAGCTCAGGTGTACAGATACTTAGATGAAGTCAATTTCCTGATGAATGAATAAAGCGTACTTGGAATAAAGCATACCTTTATGACTGTTTGCATAAGTGTGTTGGATTCAAGCATGAGCACAGTGCCTTCACTAAGGAAGAGCTTTTACAGAGGACGATGAATTATCCAGCCATATGCAACTCACTTTTTAGGTATTTTTTATTTTTATTTTTTTTAAGGTTTCAGTCTACTTTTACTTAAATATATTTGGGATAGTAGTTTGTAGTTTTGAATCTTACCATGATAAAGACCGGTTAGAGGTGTCTCATTTAGTTGCACCACTGTTGAATCCGAAATCTGATTGGTTAGTATGTGTTAATTGTCTGTAACAGCAGCTCTAGCATTGGTTTATTTATTTCTAACCCCTTCACCATGGATCTATATGGTGCACCAGTTACTTAATCTAAGGTGAACAATGAAATATATTTGATCGTTGATTTGAACTCTGTCGGCACATTTTAATGGTTGTGAACTTTTTGTGTATGTCAATTCAATTCAATTTTATTTGTATAGCGCTTTTAACAATTTACATTGTCGCAAAGCAGCTTTACACAATCAATAGAATTAAGTTTGTATGAAATGTGAATGTGTATGAATCAAAATGATATGATTGTTTATAGTAGCTATAACATGATGTAATGAGAACTACCTGGTCTTGCAGAAGAGACAATAAGATGTAACCCATGCAGTGTCTGAGTGCATGTCTGAGAACACGAAGTTCTCAATGTCAAGTCACACAAAACAAATCGCAAAAGGTCATCTTGCAATTGTATAAAGTGAAATTGTATAAAAGCAAGAGTAATATTTAAGTCAGCACAATACTACCTCTAAATTCAGGTGGCTCTCATTATTAATTATAATGAAATAAATGACATTCATTGTCAAGTGCAACAAAAATGGGTCTTCTAGGATCTGATATGCATTCTTGGTTAATAACAAATTGTGAAAAAATCCATTATAGGAGAAAAGGATCTGTATATATTAAATTGCTATATGTGATAAAACGTTTATGCTAATTGTTAATGCTTTATTTCAGTAAACCTAACCACCAAAGACAAGCATGAATAGACGTGTAAGCAGGAACAGGATGATTACTACCCACACGCTTACTCACACTGGCAGTGCTTGTACAAACTTGCGCACGCACGTTTCTGCACGTAGTCTCTATGCCACTTCACACGCATGAGTTACTTCGGTTGCCACAATAAAGCTCTTACAGTGTTGGGAATTAAGTACATCCATTCAGAAAATGCATTATTGCATTCATTAGTTAAAAATGTTGCTTTAAATAAATCCTGTATTCAGAAATAGGAAAATGTTTTGTGATGTCTGCAAACGTACGGTTTTAAGATTAGGTCTCTCCATTGTTTGCTAGACACCAAAATGTGTGCGAGTTATAATGAAACAGAAAGCACAGACTCGCTCACGAACAAATGTGATGGCATTTTCATGACATAAAATAGACATTTGTGCCTGATTGAGTTCCTGTTGCTTCAGTTTCACCAACTGTGCACTATTTACACTGAATTTGGGTTAAACTTTTAGACCTCTGCTTTGAGAGTGAAATCTGAATTGGTGTACTGGCTTGACCTCTATCCTGACCAAGTGTAAGTAATTCGGTTTGATGGAGGAGAATGTGTGAACATGAGTATGGAGAATGTGTGTGAAGCTCTGAAGCAGATGGTTTATGTTGGAAGACTGGAGAAGAGCCAAAATGCAACCTCGCTTCAGAATGGAGTGCTGTGGAATCTGTCCAATCTGATGGGAATGAAAAACGCCTGAAAGCCAGCTCCGTTTTAAAGTCTGTCGTCAGGTTTCGGTAGAGGCTGGGATGGATGTTTTGTTGTTGATTTACTTTTTTTGATTTACTTTCTTCAGAAGTTTTTGTTTAGTTACTGCCTCAGTTGAAATAACCTTTGGCAGCCTAGCAGCTCCAGAGTTCTCTTCTCCTTCCCAAAGGATATCTGATCAGATTGTGACTTTTGAATTAGGGTAAATCCCTAAACTAGCGTGCTTGCAGGATTTTAATCTTAGCAGGATTTGAAAATCTAATCCGATCATTTGAAACTCTAACATGAGGATAATCAACATTTTTCAACAGTGCTTTTCTAATTAGCCTACAGAAGACTTAAGAGAATTAATTCAAGGCTAATTTGAATTATTAGTTGAGGCTTAGAGGTTTACCATTTGTTGCTATAGATGTACGTATACATACACGCACACACACCTCCTGTCTAGCTGTCATAAAAAGTAAGCAGTTTCATGTTACTGTCCTTACTGTGTGGAAATGGTTACTAGTAAACACATTTCATTCATTATATGCATAGTAGACGCTTGTTGTATAAGTTTTTGCCAATGTCTCCCACATGCTGAACATTTTTGAGTTGCTTAGAGAAGCAAGTGTGGTTTAATAGTGATTGTCAGTTATTCAATCAGCCATAACATTAAAACGACCAGGTTAATATTGAGTTGTGCTGCCAAACAACTTCACGACACATCACGGCATGGACTCCACAAAACCTTTGAGGATATGCTGTGGAATCTGGCACCAAGCCATCACTAGAATATAATTTAGGTCTTGTTGTGCATTAGGCCTCCATGAATTAAACTCATTTGTCCAGTGCATTCTACAGATATTTGTTTGGATTGTTATCTAAAGAGTTTGAAAGCACCATGAACTATTTTTCTTGTTCCTCGATCCGTTCCTGAACATTTATTGCAGTGTGACAGTGTGCATTATTCTGCCAAAAGAGGCCACTTCCATTCAGGAATACTGTTGCCATGAAGGGGTGTACTCGGTCTGCAGCAGTGTTTAGGTAGGTGGTACATGTTAAAGTACCAACCACATGAATGGCAGGACCCAAGGTTTCCCAGCAGAATATTATCCAAAACATCATACTGCCTCTGTTGGCTGGTTTCCTCCCATAGTTCATCCGGGTGCCATTGCTTCCCCAGTTACACCTGGCCATCCACATGATGTAAAAGAAAACGTGATTCATCAGATCAGGCCGCCTTCTTTCATTGCTCTGTAGTCCAGTTCTAATGCTTACATCTCTGTCTAGCCATCACAGTTTGGCCCTTGGCTAAGTCACTGACTGTTCACTTGCTGCCTTATGTAATATATCCTGTTAAAGTGTGGGGTATATTGTATAATCAATGTTCTTTACTTCACCAAGTGAGTGGTTTTAATGTTAGGAAGTGTTTGTTTGCATGCATCAGTGAAGGACTTTTCATGTCTCCTGACTATAGTTTATAGGGCCTTCAAGGTAGCGTAATGAACTATAGAGCTCTACTGCCTTTCAAAATGCCTGAAAGTTGAGTGTGTGTGTGGGAGCGTTTGTGCATATCTGTGCTTCCATTGTCCTTGATTGTAATGAAGCATTTGTGCAGTCGAGTTCAGAGCCACAGAAGCCTGTCGGAATACATTAGTGTATCTGGTGTTCAGTTGGAGGATTATCAAACCATTCTTGCCCGTGATTGGCTGCACTCCCAGCTCCTTTTCACTGTTTGGGCAGTTAGAAGTTGCCCTAGTTCGCTGAGCTCAGACCAGTTGTGCGTTTTGTAATAGGTGTTTCAGCACAGAGTGTCCTCTGAGAGGTTTGCTTTGCAGGCTGGAACTGTAAATGAGCTGTCTGTCTGAACCCTAACACAGTACTACACAGAAAACATGGCTCCCTCTCAATTTTACTAGAAGTAAATCTGATAAGATTGTGATGGTGTAGATACTAATCTAGTCCTTTGTGGAATCAAAGATTGTTTTTGTGTTTGGAGTAAAGTAGGGAAATGCAGTGCAGGAATGCAAGCCCACACACAGGAATAGTATATTGCACCCATTTACATTTGCTTGCATCACCAACAGCTTGAAAGTATGCTATTTGCATTACAGCTCTCCTGTACTGCCATCTAGTGGAGACAGATGGAGACAAGTTTTCATTCCAAGTGAACTTTTTCCAAGGGACCTGGTCATCCTGGCAGACCACTACAACCAATATAGACACATCCAGTGGAATTTTATGAGTCTTTAGTTAGAAGTAGCAGCTGTTACACAGTTGAGGCAGCAAAACCAATAAAAGCTTTGGTTTTAGAAGGACTGTATTATGACAGCACATCTATTCAAACAATGAGTTATTAATGGCAGCAAAAGTTTCTGTGGAAAGACATACTATACTACGCGTCTTCTAATGTCCTAGCAACTAGTTATTTTGCCAAAGGGAGATGTTGACAGCAAATGAGGTAATCAATTACTCACTTGAACCAAGCAATGTCATAATTTCCTGTGTGTGTGTAACACACATTATTAAAATACCCTTGCATATATAACATTATCTTTTTACTGGTTTGCATATTTAAAAACTATGTAGTGACTTTGCCACTGCTTCTGGCAGGTAGGTTTTGTCAAGCATAAGAAGTCTTGAGCAGAAATCAAGCACACATGTACAAAAACCTGTTGTAAAGCACAATTCATTTGGATGTTCTTTTGTCCCAGGTGGAACATAACTAACTTGACCAACGTTGCTTTTTGTTCTGCATGTAACCAGGCTCTTCTTTCTTGAAACAGGACCAATCAGCAGCATCCTGGTGAACAAGTATGGCAGTCGACCAATCATTATTGTCGGAGGCTGTCTGGCTTCCACGGGTCTGATCGCGGCATCCTTCTGCAACACGGTGGAGGGCCTGTATTTCTGTGTGGGAGTCATAGGAGGTAAGTGATGACGCTGTTCTCTCAAATGCAATATGATATTAATCGCTTGCTGGTTTGGCATTTTTCTGCAGCTACTATTCTGAAGAAAGTGTGGCATAGAGAACATGCTGCCTGTCCGTTTGACTGAAGTTTTTTTTCCCCCCTTACTGAGTGCATTGTTGCGGATTTACTGTTAAACTATATATAATGTAGTATACTGCTTGCTTCAGCCTTATAAACATTATATCACCAATTAATACAGATGACTTTAAATGTCAGTTTACAATATTTGTTCAGTAATTGCAAAATGGTACATTTTATCATCAAGGTATGTTATTTAAAAATATTTCTCTGTCCTAATGAAAGTCCTTGTTGTCTTTGTCCTCTCCCTGCAGGTCTTGGTTTGGCCTTCAATCTGAATCCCGCGTTGACAATGATCGGGAAATATTTCTACAAGCGGCGTCCGATTGCTAACGGCATTGCCATGGCAGGCAGCCCAGTTTTCCTCTCTACGCTGGCACCTTTGAACAGCTGGCTATATGATCAGTTTGGCTGGAGGGGGAGTTTCCTTATCCTGGGTGGTGCGCTGCTTAACTGCTGTGTGGCCGGCTCACTGATGCGCCCCATCGGACCAAAACCTCAGCCCAAACCTGAGGTACAGGACGGAGGGACCAATAGGCGTGAGAAGAAAACAGCGATGCAGACCATCAACAGCTTCATCGACCTGACCCTGTTTAAGCATCGTGGTTTTCTACTTTACCTCTTGGGCAATGTGATAATGTTTTTTGGTTTGTTTGCCCCACTTGTCTTCCTCAGCAACTATGCTAAAAGCATGGGCATCTCCAAAGACAAGGCAGCCTTCCTGCTTTCCATGCTGGCCTTCACAGACATGATTGCACGGCCATCTATGGGTCTGGTGGCTAACACTCGCTGGGTTCGTCCACGCATACAGTATTTCTTTGCCGCAGCAGTGCTGTATAACGGCATCTGTCACCTGTTGGCACCGATGTCCGTGGACTATGTGGGCTTCTCTGTCTATGCGGTGTTTTTCGGTGTGGCCTTCGGCTGGCTCAGCTCTGTGCTCTTCGAGACGCTCATGGACCTTGTGGGTGCACAGAGGTTCTCTAGTGCCGTAGGTCTCGTCACCATTGTCGAGTGTGGACCAGTTCTGCTTGGACCCCCCTTACTGGGTATGTGTGTAGTGTCTGAAATAGTCCAATCCGTAAATATTTGGACACTTACAACTTCATTTCAGCTATCTACCACAATGTGTTGGGGTCAGTTATATAATGAACAAGTGCACAAAGTGCAGACTTCCAGCAGTTTGATGGTACTGACATCCAAATCGGTTGAACTGCGTTTTTATACACAATAGCGCTGTGTGATTTGGTCGATCTTCTATTTATCTATCTATTTATTTAGCAAAGATAACTGAAACAATGGGCCGCCTTTAGAGTCAATTCGGTTTTTGAACTATGTAGATAAACATTCAATTACTTGGGTAAACATTCAGTTTCATTTTCTAAAATTGACAAATTGCTTAAAAATGCACCATGCTTTCATGGTTTTAAGTTAACATGCAGCTGGTGAAATACCAGCACCTACTGGAGGAATGTTGGGCAGATCTACCTACGATTCGCACCTCTAATGCACGCTATGCTAAATTATATGAAACGTATTTGTATACTGTAACATTTAAGATTTTTCTTAATTATATAGTAGGAGTGTGACGAGATCTCGTGGTACGAGATCTCGCAAGATCAGATTTGTCTCGCGAGATGCGTCTGGTCTCGCGAGAACGTGACGATATCCTTGCGTTATTGGCATGATAGAGTGTAAGGGAGAAGTAAGGGTAGAAGATGCGCCCGCGACATTTAAATCATTGTGGCAACATTTTGGATTCCTTGTGGAAATAAGAAATGGCGAAAAAATGACAGATAAGACAAAGACAATTTGCAAACACTGTAAGAAATTAATACCGTACACCTCTGCTAACACAAGCACTATGCAAAAGCA
>JAOVVA010000032.1:6809545-6829498 GCA_028565275.1 Leiocassis micropogon | reverse complement strand
CCCCCCCCCCCCCCCCACACACACACTTTTTTATGTAGGTTCTATTTTGGGGGTAACAATTTAAGTTCTTCACAGTCAATCCCAAATGAGTTGATTTTAGTTGTCTAGACTAGTTCCTACAAGTCTGTCTACAGGTCCCGTTTTAAATCTGAATGTTCTATTTTCAAATTAACAGGGTTCCACTGTGCAATCCTGCTTTTCTATATTAACATATCTGTGTGTGTATATTTTTCTTCAGGTTTAGGTTCTCTGTCTCAGGCTAAAAACTATCTCTCACAGGCAGAATGGATGGTAAAGAAGAATCCGGGCTGCAGTCGGACATTTCTTCATCTGTTCCACAGAGCCCTGGGCCGTCTGTACTTGGCGACAGGAGACTACAGATGTGCCCTGCTGCACTTCGCCAACGATGTTAGTCTTCCCCTGCATTTCTATGCTATGTAATGGCGTTTCTCTGTGCATACAGGTGTGTTTAGGTAAAAAAGGAGTTTGCATTAAGTAGAGGTTTGTGTGTTTGTGCGTGAAGGTGTACTATGCAAGTGAAGAGTTTGGCGTCGACAGTGTTGTCACGGCTGGAGGCTATTTCTTGATGGCAGATGTATTCATGAAACAAGGGAAGACTGATATTACACACTCACTCTACTCAGAGGTAGAAAAACACACCTACTAAACTTAATCCATAATGCATTTTATTTGCACTTCTGCTTATTTATGCGTGTGTGTGTGTGTGTGTGTGTGTGTGTGTATATGTGTATGTGTATGTGTGTGTGTATGTGTGTGTATGTGTGTGTGTATGTGTGTGTGTATGTGTCTGTGTGTCTGTGTGTGTGTATGAAGGTTGCTAGCATATGGCATACACACCTGTCCAAGATGATGGAGTTTTACAATCAGGAGGACCAGAAGGGAGAACAGTATTTTGGTGAGTGTTTCATCAGTGAGCATGAGCATTGTTAAGTCTCCCTCTATCTCTTTCTCTCTCTCTCTCTCTCTCTCTCTCTCTCTCTCTCTCCCTCTGTTCTGTTTTTAAAATTTGAAATGTTTCGTTTTACAAATATAAATACAGTAAGAATGCTTGATTTTTTTTCCCTTTCATAACATCATAGCAGCTTATTTCACCAGTAATATTTCTGTTGGTTGCAACAAGACTGTAAACATATATTTATCAAAGGGCTATTACAAAACCACAAAGGAGTTTGTGAAAAATATTACAGGTTTGCCACTAAATAGTAAGCTATTTGGCAAGTATTGCTTCAAGGCATTTAGATTCAGGATCAACTGGTAGTGATACAGAATTTTTAAGGCTTCTTGATTTTAAAATGCATTTTATTTCAAATTTATTTCATATAAATCCAGCATAAATGTTTCCCAATTCTTGGCAACCTGCTTAAAGCCATTGTGTATCCTCTTTACATGCATGAATTATGAGTCATGCCAATCCTCAGAACAGCATAAAATACACCAGATTCATCCACGGATTGGGTTAGAAGCCAGTCTGTCCAGGGGTGTCTTGGCATTACTATAGAGTCATGGCTTGAAACTGTTTACCAATCCCAGCTATAACCTCATTCCAGCTGCCCTCTATTAAATCACGTCATCCACCAGAACACCTGGTCACCATTTGAATCTAAAAACAGGGCGAGAAGAGGGTGAACTGGACTTTATTTATCATCTTCTGGTGCATTAACCCAAAGCAAGCGTAGCAGTGCTTCACCATGTTGATGAATAAGCAAACCCTGAGATGCAAATATGCGTCCCTTGTGTGTCTTCCCTTGCTCCCTTTCTCTTTCTCTCCCCCCCCCCTCTTTCTTTCTCACAGCACTCTTTTTGCGTGGTGCAGTGCCTCCTACAACCAGGCTATGCTGAGGTCAGTGTGCGCTCTGCACTCTGCTCAGCCACTCCCACTGCATACACTGAGCTCGTGATACTGCATAAGCCGATTCTGGATCAATACACCATTAGCACAAATTGAACTTGGGTGGATGATGTGTTATATTGTGTAAAAATACAATATAATAATCATACCACATCGTATTTGGATAAATTATATTTTTTTGCTTAATTATTAATTATTATATTGTCTCTGAAAATTTTAGAGGGTAATTTCTAGGGCAAAATAATTACTTGTCATGACTACAGATCAACTGTGGTGTAATATTTTACAAAATATGACATCATAGAAATATTAAGCTTTATATTGTGGCCTGAAGTGCTTAAATTGCACTGCATCAGACTTGATATATTTTACAGCTGTATATACTGAAAGTGTCATGTTGATGGACATTACCTAGATGTGGATTGTAAACAGTCGTTATCATGCCTATCCCAAAAGTTTGCAGGGAGGTGGTTTGATTACTAAGAGGAGCTAAATCATTATGAAGTATTGGGCAGTAGTCAGACCTCTGATTGATATAAGAGGTTATTTTAAAATGCCCTGATGTAGTAGGATGTACTACAACACAGCATATATGTTCTTAAAGCCTCTTAAAGCCTATATGACAAAAGTAAGTGATGACATGATTTACTCTTATGCTACTGCCATTGACTTTTATTGATGTCCTTCAGACAAATGGCATATGTGTTAATAAAGCACAGAGGGATGACTCTCCCTTCCAATCCCCAGAACAGGAAATATGCTTGTCTCATTGTATTTGCTTACCCACTGACCTCAGGGTGTATACATGGCCAGCCAACCTGCATGATTATCATGCAATCATTTAAAAAAAAAAGCAACAAAATGTTTTATCTTTATTTTCTGACTAAAATAACAAATAAAGCTCATATCAAAAGTGTAAACATTCTTGTTAAAATTGCAGGCTTTTATGAACATGAAATTATTTCAAATGATTTTCCACCTTGAATGTGATATAGCAATCAACACAGTTCAAGTGAAAAAAACTAATAACTTAACTAATACTTTGTTAAATACCTTTTATTTGAAATACAACACTCAAGAGTGTTCAATTCAACTTTCATATACTTCCGATAGGATTTAAATCTAAGCTGCGGCAGGGCCGTTTCAAATCGTTAACCTTCTTCTGAAGCCAGTCCTTTGTTGACATGGATTTGTGATGTTGATGCTGGATGGTGAATTACTTTTCATCTTCTGTTGATTAACAGAGGCCTGCAGGTTTGAAGCTTTTCAGTAAAGCTGCAGTCTTTGATGAAGAGAAGCAGTCCGATAGCGTGATGCCACCATCACTAGCTTCACAGTGGACGTCCTTTAAATTATAAACTTTTTTTCTGTCAAACATATTTGTAAAAATTATGTTCTTCTTTGGTTCCTTTACATGTCAACGCATAACTTAAAGTGTTTTACACAGGCTTGGTTTGGGTTAGAAAAATGGCTTCCATTCAGCCACCATTCCCTATAGTCCATGTGAAGAATAAGACATTGTTGTTACATTCAAGGAATAACCAGTACTTACTATATTATTTCTGCAGCTACTTTAATGTTGGACAAACTTGTTTCTTTAGAGAAAGAAAATCCACAATGGTCACTGAAATAACTTGAAATTGACAAAAGTAAATAATAAATAAACAAAATAATATATAAAAAATTATTGAAAATCAGACATTGCTTTTGAATTGTGATTTAACAAAAGCAATTTAAAACTAATAAAACTGCCTGGACAAAAGTGATGGTACCCTTTGATGATGGTATGATGATGTTATTTTGTTGCACAACCTTTTAAGGCAATCACTGCAATCAAGCGTTTTCCCCATCTCTCAGTGAAACAGGTCGACAGGTATTTTGGCCCACTCCTTGTGAGCAAACTGCTCCAGCTGTCTCAGGTTTGAAGGGTGCTTTCCCAAGACTGTATGTTTAAACTCTTTTCACAGATGTCCACTTCAGAATATTTCAGTGTTTTGTTCTTAGCCATTCTTGGGTATTTTTAGTTTTAGTGTTTTGGGTCATTATCCTATTGGAGGACGTGTGACGAGACCAAGCTTTCTGACGCAGGACAGCACATTTCACTCCAGAATGCCTTGGGATTTTAATGTACCCTGTACAGATTCAAGACACCTTGTGACAGATGCAGCAAAACAGCCCGAGAAAATAACTGAGCCTCCTCCATGTTTCAGAGTAGGGGAATATTTTCTTCTTTGTATCCTTAATTTTTGCATCTGTGAACATACACCTGATGTGACTTGACAAAAAGTTCCAGGTTTGTCTCATCTATCTAAAGAGCATTCTCCCAGAAGGTTTGTGGGTTGTCAATATGGATTTTGGTAAATTCCAGTCTCACTTGTTTATGCTTTATTGCTTTCAAGAGTTGAGTTCTCCTTGGTTGTCTCCCATTAAATCCACTTTGCCTCAAATTGCGCCGGATTGTGCGATCTGACACTGATGTCCGTTGACCTTGGCGTTCACCTCTTATCTCTTTGGAAGTTGTTCTGGGCTCTTTGGTTACCATTCTGATTATCCATCTCTTTGTTTACCTTAAACTTCTGAATAATATGTGCAACTGTGGTCACAGGAACATCAAGCTGCTTAGAGATGGTCTTATAGCCTTTACCTTTTACATATTTGTATATAATTTTCTTTCTAATCTCCTGAGACAACTCTCTTTTTAGCTTTCTGTGTTCCATGGTCAGTGTGGTACTCACCATGATATCAAACAGCACAGTGACTACTTTTCACCCTTTAAATATGTAGACTGACTGATTACAAGTTTGAAGACACATGTGATGCTAATTGCAGGGCACACTTTAGTTTAACATGTCTCTGTGGTTAAATTAATCTTTTCTACGGGTACCATATTTTTTGTCCAGGCCAGTTGCTTTTGAATCAGAATTCATAAGTAATGTCTAATTTTCATTAGTTAATTTTCAGTCAATTTTTATTTATTATTGCTTTTGTCAGTTTTAAGTTTTTTTTAGTGACCATTATGGGTTATTCTTTCTTTAAAGGAAGAATACCAACAATTTTGTCCATGGATAGCTTTTCTTTTTGTCCTCTTATCAATTTTGGATGGATCTCCTGTTTTTGCTATGCCTCATTTTCTCCACTTGATTATGATTCGTTTTGTTTCATGGCAAATCTTTTTAACTTTTTTGGAATGCCTTTTGGACCTCTCCTGATTGATACCTTAAGACAATTAGATCACGTACATACATGCTTTGTGGCCAGGTCAGGTAAAAATAAGAAAATCCTACAGAAATCTCTGATCTTTATTTGGAATTCAACAGAATAACTTGTTTTTTTAATCAATATTATTTATGATATGTAAGCTGGTTACTTTTAAACATCAGTTTGATTGTGCTTCACTGCACTTCACTTTTCAGTTGCTATACTGCCTGGCCAAAAAAGTTGTACACTACAATTTCATTCAATAACTTTTACCTTTGATTACAGCGCACAATGTGGTGCCCAGTTCATGTGTAAAAAATGATTGCTCATGCTTCCAGAATCACTTTTTCACAATTTGAGACCTGAAATATGAGCATGCCATCAGGTAAGAAAACCTTGATTAAAGGAATAAACTGGTTATTCAGGTCATTCAGGTCATCAGCTGACATTATGTTATTGCCACATTCCAATACTGAGGCTAGACCTGACCAACTGAAACAGCCCCAGATCACAACATTGCCTCCAGAGGCTTGTACAGTGGCCACTATATATGATGGGTGCATAACTCATGGGCTTCCCTTCTTACCCTGATGCGCAAATTGCTCTGGAATAGGTTTAACGGAACTCAACAGACCAGTTGACCTTTTTTCCATTGCTTCAAAGTCCAATCTTTATTCTCCCAAGCAAATTGAAGACTTTTCTCTGATTAGTCTCACTAACAAGTGGTTTTCTTATAGACACACTTGTGTTTAGTCCCAATCCTGTGAGTTCTCATCACATTTTTTTTTTGTATGGAAATGCACTTACTTTCACTATTAAACATAACTAAGGTTTTTACTGTTGATTTTTTTTTACCATGCATCTTTACCAAATGCTTAAGTGATCTCCATTGTTGTTGTTTTTTTCCTAATCACTTTTTTTTTTTTTTTTTACCACAAACTTTATCACTATCCTTCCAGGTTATGAATAATGTGTTGAAGGGTTCCAATTCAAAACCCGTTCCAATAATTTCAAATCTCCTTTGTTGGATTCCTTCTGAAATAACAACCTTTCATTTAGCCAGGCAGCTGATATTAAATTAAAGGTGGAAACAAATCTGACATAATTTATCTTGCTCACATCACAGAAATCTGCATTTTTACTAAGCAGTGTGTCTACTTCTAATAGCTACTGTATCACTGTATGGTTTCTCTTGATGTTGTCTCAGCTGACACCTTTGCTTATGCAGAAATGTGATTTTTACATGTATTTAGATTCGGCACAGTGTGCAGAGGTGAATCGGATGTTAAGTGTAATGTTGGAGGCTCAGCAGCAGGATGTAAATGCACATCCTGCTTGTGGCACTGCACTGTCGTACTCTCTAGGTCAGAAGGCATTGGTGTCTCACTCTCTCGCAATGCTCTGGTTCCTCTGCAATGACCACAAGAAGGTAAATTTCTGTCCACTGATTTTTAAATGAATGCACACAAACACACACACACACACACACACACACACACACACACACACACACACACACACACACACACACACACACACACACTTCTACTCAGAACAAACAAAAACACACCTGCAAAATCAGCATATTTATATAAACTCAAATGTAGTCACATGTTCTGCCTGTGTCCTCTCTAATAAACCATACTGTGAATAAACAGCGTTAATCCTGTGTGCACATTGATGAGCGTTTATAGAGACAGCTGATGTGTAGCAGCATGTGTGTGTGTGTGTGTACAGTATGTATGTGTGATATACTCTAAAGCTCTTGGTGTAGTTCTTACTTCCCAGACCTTTAATTCCCTGAAGGTTCTTGTCCCTTAGCTCTTCTTTCCCCACCCTCAAGCCACAAGGAGGATATGCCTCGTGACTCTTCCTCTGTCCTGACACTCAGGTGGTAGAATGGAACTTTTTCTGGCTGTCCAAACAGCTGAGTCACTGGTCGTGTCCTTAAACCAAAATAAGTTCTACATCTTCACTATACACGTAAGCACTTAAACAAGCAGAGTCTACAATTTAAAACGGCCCTGACTTTTACTCTGGTGTATACTTGTGGCTTGGCCTTTTGGTCATGTAGGATAAGAATGTATACTAAATGCTGTAAATATAAATCTAAAGTTGTGTGTCTAAATGTCTAAAGTTCTTTGTTGTTAATTTTTTTAGAGCTACCGAATGCCATTTTTTAAAATTGTAGTAGCTATGACCGTTAGAGGTCCCATATTTTAGTATTTCTTTAACAAGTTAACGCAGGTCTAGAGCTCCCATAAAGTGTGTCTGAGATAATGTATCTCAAGCTCCCTCAGCTTCACTCTTTTTCCCAACACACAAAGCCACACCTCACCAGAGAATTATTAAACTGAGCAACAAGCTGGGGGAGGGGATCGTCTTGTATGAGGTCACATTACGGGGAAAATCTATCTGGTTTAAACCCTGGCCAATATAAAAATAAAAAAATTACAAAAAATGTTTTTTCTTTATTTGCTGTTTCTTATACACGCAAATTGGAGACACATCTGAATATCTAAAATGGACTAAAATTAGATTTTTGCATAATAGGTTGGGTTAAACCCCTGCTGGGAGATAAACAGTCATGCAAAGTATTTTGAAGTCCATTTCTAAAGAGAGGTCCAAGGACTTTGGTCTACAAAAGTATGTACAAAAAGAAAAAGATAACCATTTGGAAAATGATAGTAAATCTGTTTTTCCAAGTAAATTTATCTATTCTTTTTTTTTTTTTATCTTTTCTTATCACTGCATGTGCCCCTCTGGCTATCATCATGTGTTTCAAAAGCCAATAAAGTGTGTGCTATGACAATAAAATTTAGAATAAAATGATGTGGCCCCTTTTTCTTAGTAGCCCTAAACACGATTACTAAATTTAGCTCATTTAGCTTCATAATCCTCTGGTCTTCCCAACTGAACTCTCTGACATGCCTTTATGTCCCAGATTCCAGTGGCTCTGGCTGTTCTTTAGTTCACACTAAGGCCTTTCCTGACTTTCATGCCCTGACATAACCTGCACGTGAGGCATAACTCATGCAGCAACCCATTACATGGCATGGTAATAAGAGGCAAATATCTCAATTCCATCCAGTCCAAAAAAGTATTTTGTCTTATTCAGCAGTCGTATCCTTAAGCCGCAGTTCTGTGAACGAACTTGCCTGGAATAGTGTTGGGATTAGCAACAATTGCTAAAGCTTAGGCGGAGCCGTCCGTTATTTTTTTTCCGTGATATTTTTTAATAAGCTGAGATTCCACCTGTTATAAAACAAACCCTGAGGATGAATGAATGAATGAATGAATGAATGAATGAATGTAAGAATAAATGTGAGCACCATCCAATACACTCCCATGTTAAGACATGTGGCCTTTGTCCAGCACTCTTCCTGTTTGACTTCCCACATGAAAGTGAGTTCTGTTTTAAAGGTTTAAACAACAGACATTGCCACTAAATGGCTTTAGGGAAATCTGGATGTTGTATTGTATTTGGATTCTTAATGAGCAACGGCAGGGAGAACATCTGAGGCGACATAAGGAAGAAGTGATGAGAGGAACCAGACCTCTGTCTCGGGAGACACCGGATAGTGTGATTATAAATCATTATAGTATACAGGTGTACTAGAGTAAAAGTCAAACAGTATTAAGTGTGTTGAAATGATGTTCGGTATGAGGAGGACCTTTTTGTCCACACCAGCGCTTCTTAAATCTTCATTTATTCATTTATTAATGGGCCTGTGGGATCCCAGTCATGATGTACACTTGTAAGGTATATTGTCCAGCTAATTCTTACATGAATTTTGTGTGGCAGTGGCAGTTGTGACAACTTTGTCAATTTATTTTGATCATTTGATGTTTGATGTCTTACATTTCCAATATGTACATTTGTGTGTTTGTTTGCAGGCGCTGGATTTTGGCAAGAAGGCCGCAGAGTTTAGCCAACACACCAGTCTGGCCGAGTCCATCCAGGGGCTTATACAACAAACAGAAACACACCTCAACACAGAACAAACAGCCATCATTCACCACTAACTAATACATTCAACACTTGTATACCAACTTATTAATAACAAGTTAACAAGTACAATCAGGACTTAACACACACCAATGACTAATCATAAAGGCACCTTACCCTCATAGATTCACCACTTACTCATAAGCTCAGTATAAAGAGAAAGTGCATAGCACTTGCACACTAAGTGACAACTAAAAATAAAAACAACTGTTTTGTCATAAGCAGCACAATCATGTGTCTGTAGAGGTGCCATGAGATGTCTGGACTTTGTGTTGGTGAATGTTGAAGTATTGATTAGTAGCTGATGATTATAACTCAGAATGGTGTTAAATAAGAGCGCAAGCCTCTGTTGCATGTTTCATGTTCCAGACATGTTTAAAATGCCTTTTATTATTATTTTCCTTCCTCATTATTATTATTATTATTAGAATATAATAACATACAACATTGATGTTAGAGTTATATCGCTAATAGCTTCCCAAGTATTATATAACATTGCTGGTCTTGGCATTCAGGTGGAATGTAAAAAAAAAAAAAAAAAAAACATGAGGCAATGAAATGTGTTTAACATCTGGAGTCTGCTCATTTTCCTTTTACATCCTGGAAATCAACAGTACTGAACATTAGCAGCAGTTTACATTATTATGTAATGAGTAAATGTCATTCTTTCAGTCTTTTGTTAGTAGAGTGGCTGGGCAAGTGAGCGGTACCAAGTCAGTATAGTGTCTACTTGGGTTTGGCAAATAATTTATTGCACCAAATTCCCATCTTTCACATATCGCACTTAACGTTTCTCATGATCATGTTTCCTTAATGTTCTATGATCTCTCAAATTGTGACACTCCCTTTAATGACGGGTTTTAACACCACAAAAGAAGCTAAAGGATTGCTTTCGGTTGCCCATGACATTGGCTTCCATGGCAGACGGAAGGATTGAGTGTGTTCGGTTGCTTGGTTACAATTCAGTCCTCTGATGGATGATGGAACACATCACACATGGTACAGCAAATCACAACATGGAGGATGGGGAGGTGCGGTGGTGTGTGTGTGTGTGTGTGCGCGCGCGTGTGTGTGATTTTGCGTGTTTCAGCTGTCTTTGTTAAAGCTCTGCTAAAGCTCACAACTAGTCAGAGATTAGTGCACACAAAGCAGTTTTATCTTAAAAAAAAAAACCAGAACAATACAAAACAAGCAAAAAGAAATAGGAAAAAAAAGCATGATTAATGTTACAAGCATTTGTTTAGTTGTACATAGATTGATGCACACTATAAGCAGATCTGTTTTAGGATGATGGGTCAGGGGAGGAAATTGATCCAGGCTGCTTCCCTGAGTTTAATCAACCTCAATGTTTACTACAGCTAAATTCTACTTCAAGCTTGAACTGTTTTAAATTCATTAGGAATTTTGAGTGGTGTGTGTGTGTTTGTACATGTAAACGATAGCCTGTATTCTAACATGTAAATGTAAACCATGATCCGGGTTCAGACTACGAATTTTGTCCATATTGTAAAAAGAGATAACGGCTAAGACTCTGGGTCGAGGTAAACTGCCTCCGAATGTGAACCAAATTTATTAGAGCGCTTCCAAATATGCAGACAATATAAGAACACTTCCAGCTTTACCAAAAATTAATACCATGAACATCTTTTATCTTCTGAACAGCACCAGTCCATACACCACTGGGTTAAACCCATTTGAGTTGATAGTTCATTTTATTGTTGATGTCATACAAAGAAATTTCAAACAGATTTGAAGATTTTAGTGTTGACCGAAAAAGAAAAAGGAAAAAAAAAAAAAAGTCATATCGTCATGGGATGCAGTATGCATAAGCCTAATAAGCATTCGTCATACATAATACTTGTTGTTCCATGTAGCTCAATGCTCAGATGCTAAAGGTCGGAAGGTAAACATTGAGTGTGGTTCATACTGCACATGCAGGTCTGTACAGGTGTTGACAAGATGACTGAGAATTTGTGATACAGTACACTTAAAACGAACGCTCGTCTTTATCCCGCACTCAATGCAGCTGCTCCCTGACGTTCAGAGTTCAGAGTGCTTCCAAAACACCTGCACAACACGGGAAGCAGTAGGTACTTTAAAATGGCCGCTTCATTATCCAAAGCTCGTTAAGTGCCAAATGACTTGAGGAGGATTGTGGAACAAGATGTTTTTTTCTTGAAAAGGGAAGTTAAACATTTTCAATTTGGGTACGATCTTCTATAACCTACTTTGCCTTGTGCATACAGTGAGGAGACAATACTGTACGTCTGTCATCCTGATGCCTATAAAAGAAGTTGAAAATGAAACGAACTGCCAAAATGGTGTATCTAAGTGCTGATTCAGCACCTGCTCCTATATCTATTCAGTTTCTAAGCCAAACTGTTAAAATAGGAAGAAAAAAAAAAAAAAAAAGACCTAAGACTTGTTCCAGGTCTGTAATCGAGACTAGAATCTTAATTACCCAGACTGACACATGCTTGTGTGAAAAGATGTTATTAAATGCAGACAAGCGCAGAAGCTAAAAACATATTGAAAGCACTCTTGCTCTGTACAACCTTGTACCAGTCCACATTAATGGGAAGAGAATATATACAGCTGTTCCAGTCCTCCACATGTGATGATGCTGCTGATGTGTGAATATCTGTGTGTATGTGTGTTTGGGAAGGGGGTCAACACACCTGACTAGAGCGCACATAGACAAAAAAATGGATTTGGGATATCTTCCTTCATGTTAAATCCATGCATCACACTGCACTGCATACTTGATAAGCCTTGCAATAGTGTTGGGCTCTCTGGACTATACTTTGAGGTGTGTGTGTGTGTGTGTGTGTGTGTGTCTTTTCCAATCTAAAACCACTCTCCAGTACAATGCAACCTGAAATGCAGCGACACTCACTCACTGCTTGAATGCATGCACTAAGGCTTTGCCAGAGTGTACACTGCACTTTTGCAGTCTCTATCAGGGGAGCAGCCTCAGATCAGAGATCAGAATCACGGTTTACAAGGGGGGCAGGGTTAGTACAAAAACACAAGTGCGTGTTTTTGTGTGTGTGTATTTGACCACTGTATGCTTACTTGCATGTTTACTTGTACTGTATGTGGATGCATGTCTGGTGTGTGCGTGTGTGTGTGTGTATATATATATATATATACGAGTGTGTTTGTACATGTCGATGCCGGTTTCTCTTTAGCTCACTCAGTCAATAGTTTGATCTCCTTTGCGAGGAGAGAGTTGATGTTGTACGCAGGGTCTGGCACACTCTGGGCATGGTTAATCTCAACAATCTCTGTCTCACTCTCGCTGGAGGTGGAGCTGGTGCTCATGGTGCTGACGGCATCGGGGATGGCACAGGGCGGGACAGGTGGGCATGCCTCTGGGGGGATACAGACTTCAGGCTCGCTGCTGGTCTCACTGGCGCTAGACACCACGGAGAGCAGGGACATCTTGCGGCTCAGACGACTGGGCAGCAGCGACAGGGCGTAGTCTGCCACGATACCCGCCACGTCCATCCCACACGCCTGGTCAAATGCAATAAAACCTACATTGGCGTTGGCCTCACAAACCACGAACGAACCATCATTTAGCTGCAGCAGGTCGATACCACACACATCCATGCCTAGGATGTTGGACACCTGCACAGCCAGCTGCTTGCCCTGCTCGCTCAGAGGGCACATCACACCCACACCACCTGGAGAAGGAGAGCTGGACTTAGTGGGTACACTCAATTAAATTTTTCACTGTATTAATTGCTCTTTATCACGACTTGTAACAAAAACTCAAGGACTTAAGGACTTAAGGGAACTTTATGTGTATGAGAAAATGTTGTAATGTGCATCTTGCTTGATAGACTCTACATTGTATAACTAACAATTTTATATATGAATTATTTTGTCAACAACAATATCATGGTGCAGAAATATACCCCGAGTGAGAGACACTCGTTCAAGCTTTGAGGCAATTTAGACTTCTAGGTTTTGATTTGTGGTGTTTTTAAATGCATGTTTGTTTGTTTGTTTTGTTTTTTTTTACAAATCAGTGATCAACCCTTGTATTTGCACTGTGGGGAGCTAAACAAAGGTAATCATCCAGGTTGAGACTAGTTTAAACTAAACCGGCCTGCTGCATTAAAAATGAAGAAAGACGTATATAGCACACATTGCACACACACCAAGGGAGCAGTTGCTTTGCATCCGTCCGTCTGTTGAGCAGCGCAGCATAGAGCCGATCACTCTGCCACCCACGAGCACCACACGCACGTCTCGCCCATGGCTCTCCTTCACGTATTCCTGGAAAAGGTACGGAGCCTCGTGCCGAATGAGGTGGCACAAGTCAGACAGGTGGTGCTTATCCCGGGCCAAAAAGACAGCCTTACCTGTATAGATGAACAAACAATGGTTAAATCAACCTAGTAAGGCTTACAGCACATGTAGGTTCTAATAAAGTCTAAAGTTATGTGGTTTAATGGGAATGTTTTTTAAACACAAAACGAAATGCTGCTCAGTGAAGTATTCACACCCTCGGGCCACCAATAAACCCTGCCAGAGGTCATACTCCCAGACGCGTAGCCACGCCCATGAGGAGAATTTTGGCTATCTAAGCCTTCATTGAGACACACAAACAAAAGGTGGCAGAGCAGGTTCAACACTCACCTCGGTGTCCACGAGCATTTTTCACCACAACCGGGTAGCCGAGAGGCTCTGCCTCATCAATCATCTTACGAAAGTTGTCATGGCCACCTGAAGAAACAAATACGTACACGCACATTACTAACGCAGCAAGAACCTGACTCTTATTTCCACCATAGTTTATGTGTGTGATTACTGGCCTGTACTGGAAAGGGAGAGAATGTTAACGTAATAAAAACACAGACATCCTGACAAATCATCTAAGTGCTGGGAACACGTTCAAAACCACCAGAAGTGACAGAACAACTCCAGGTATATTTTGTTAGTGTCAGTTGTTTATTCTTGTCTTTATTTGCTTCATCATCAGGCCCATTTATAAAACTCCTAGTTATGGCACTGCCACTGAGGGCAAATTTGTACAAAATAGTTATTTGTACTTAAAATAATTTCTTTGTGAAGTGTCAATAATTCTGTACAAGTGTTTTTATGAAAAATTAACAAAAACAAAATAAATGGTGAAGATTTTTGCTCAAGTACTAATACTTTATAAAAGCACTCAGGACGATTAGGTGTCATTAAAAATCTGAAAATGTAACTTTACAATCAGATTAAGTTACACGTGTGTAAAATGTTTAAATAATTGCAGGGGTCAGATGGAGTAGTGGAATGGGCATCCAGATAACATTTTGAAACAAAACATCTGTTCAAGAAGGACACTGGAGTTATGTAAGATAAGAAAAAATTATGGTACAAACAAATGATGCAACTGAAAACTTGGGTTACATAAACGACATGATCGTTATGGTAACATTATCACTAAACCCCTAAATGTTGTATAAAAATCTCACCAAGGACAGATTTACAGTACATAATATTCATTCAGAGTTAATATTCAGAATGAATTCATTTGCACTGACCTAAAAAAAAACCCTAGTATCTAAACACAGCTGGTGATGATCCACAGTGCTCTTGAATCGAATGACAAATTACTGCATCTTTATATCCTAACAGTCTGGAGCACTCGTGCTTTAAACTAATTAATACCATTCAGTCCGAGGGCTGAGGTCTTGGCTGCTGAAGCGGTGTGTGATGTGGCACTGTTACGAAGGCGTTGGAGACAGATGTGCACTGGACTGCAGAGTGGAAAAAAAGACGCAGGAAAAAAAAAAAAAGAGCGAGTGATTTGTGAGAGCCACGGGGAGGAGGGAAAGAGAAAGAGAGAGAGGAGCAGGGAGAAATCTAATTATAACTGTTCCTCTTGTCTGCTCATCTGAGCTGAAGAGAAGAGAGGGTTTCAGTTATTGCAAGGAAACACGCATACGCAGAAGACGCTGCATAGGCGGTTAGTGTCATTATGCAGCATAGGCTGCTGCTCGCTATGCAGTGCGTAGCCCTTCCTCCTGCTTTGGTGCAGTGATTGATCCCCGTTTTAAGCTGCTGCTGCTACTGCAGCACACACCCCCAACCTCTACATCTACCATAATAGAGAAAGGACAGGAGAAAAAGAGAGAAAGAGAGAGAGAGATGCTGTGAAACACATGAGGGGAAGCGAACACCAAACGTCAGAGACAAACATCTCCCTCTGTGTTTTCATTTCCATTTAGACGGTCATGATTTCTCTTTTCTCTCCCTCCTTTACTGTTACATAAAGCCCTCGTGTGCGTCTGCGCATGGGTGGATGCATTCGTGTGGAGAACTCGACATGCTTGTGTGCGTTTCCGCACTGTGTATGCATAAACAAGCAACAAAAACAAAAGTGTTTCCTTAAAACATCAAATGTTAAAGTATGTATAGCTACATGCACAAGTACATATACATGCATTATAGCTCTATCTGAATTAGAACCAAGTACTAATAAAGCCTCAGGCATGGATTCTAGACTCAAAAATGTTCACAAAGTTGACATCCGAGCAAAGCTCAAAGTTTCATTTCAATCTTACTTGCTGTCTCAGAACATGCTTTATTTTTACTTTCGCCTAAACTGCCTTGTGCTGAATTAGCAGAAATCTTTGCTCCTTTTATTTTTTTCAGTTCTCTCTCCACCCTCAATCAGAAAGAGAGGAGGGAATCACTGAAATGCGAGCAAACATGCTAGACTGGTTGCAACAGCAGAGCATCTGTGGACCTCATATACAAGTAAGGGAAGATCAGAGGCTTGGACATAATGCTTTAAAAAAGGTACAAAGCTGTAAGCTGTGAATGCAAAACAAAGACATTCTGACAGTAGAAGAATGTGAACATTTGAGGATGTGAAGCGAACCGTGATCAGAAGATCAGAATTTTAATCCCAGAATGTCACGATTTGAGCCCTTGCGTAAATCTCTAAGCTCTCAGCTACAGAGACCTGTGTCCTGTCTTAAATTTAAAGTGCTGAATAAGAGCACCTGCAGAATAAATAAATGTAAATGACTTTAACTGTAGGAAAGAGAGAAAAAAAAGGGAGAGAAAGAGAACGAGAGAGAGTGTGTGTGTGTGTGTGGTGTGTGTTGACACTGACCATAGGAGTAAGTATTAGGCAGGGGGACTCCATGACCAGCCAGCTCCTGGAAGGTCCAGAACTTGTTGACACAGTTAAGGATGGCCTGGGGCCGGTTAACCAGGCGACAACCCATCTTCTCCAGATGCCTCAGAACGGTGATGTCACTGTCCGACTGCACCCACGGAGTAGGAACACGAACCACAGCCACCTGCGGGTACGACGTCACCACCTCCTGCCCCACTCGCAGACCTTAAACAGAAGGTACATCAAGTCACACACACTAAACACACCACACATTTGAGGCACTTGTAACTCAACTTGTATTGTCTTTCGTTTTTAGCTTCCATTTCTGCAACTCTTTCATTTTTCTTTCGTCGTTATGATGAACAATGCTAGTGCTTCATTGGAAATTAGAGATGCTGGTAGAGGAACACCATTCCTCTGTCTGGTCATTCATGCAACACTCTGTGTAAAGACTTGTTCATTGAAAACGTTCATGTACCAAGACTCATTTATTAAAGACGTGGACTTCCTTGAAGCCGAAGTCTTTGTCATCAATGCAAAAGAGATTAGAGACACTGGTAGAACACATTCCTATGTCTGTTTTTTTTTTTTAACATAAATGTCACATAAATGACCACAGAGGAGTTGTGTAGTCTCTCCTCTCAAAACACACGCGCACAAAAAAAAAAAAACAGCAGCAAATATTTGTGTACGATGCTGTGAGCCTCCATAATTTTCATTTCATTTTGCTGTTTTGTGTGAAACAGACTTTACATTGAGCTGCTGTAATGGAAAAAATGGCTCAAATTAATATAACAATTGAAGACAATACATTGGCTAAATAATAAAAGGGTTTAGAGTGACAGTTTAATACGGTAGTTAGAACTAGCCGTTTTGGTGCCGATACCAGTCTAATCTGTGCCAGAACTCGCTACAGTTTATTGTACACTATAATTTTTTTTGTTGCTAAGAACAAAACACTAGTAGGCACAAACATTTGCTGTTTTGCCGTTTTATCTTTTACTAGACAGTAAGAACAATAGGTAATTTGCGATGCACAAGCCCGACATGATTGCTAATAATAAGCCTCCATTTCCCCTCCATCTGACCAAAGAAACCACACAGTCTCAACCCTCTTTCATTTGCCTCAGAGGCTTGGGGTTCCCAACTTCACAGGTTAAATTTCAGCTACATAAAGTTACTGCAAAGTAAAATTAACACCAGTCCCATGTTTTCTTCAATTCAAGGACATTTTTTTAAATACATTTTTCTGCTGTTTAGTTTGACGTCTGGTTCGAATGTATAGTTTTCAGATGTTTCCTATATCACTGTAGGAAAAGTGGTACATATCAGTATATTTTAAGATCTGGATTATTTCGTCACAATCACCGTATCATCGTTTTTTAGAACATTTCAATCCAAGTCTAAAGATAAAGAGCTTGACAATCTTATACTGATCAATATTTTGAAAACACCAAAATATAACAAGAATGGCTGTATTGCCAAGCTCTCTTGCTGATTTAACACAAATTATGCAGATATCCTGATCTGCTGCAGGCCAAGTTGAACTGGGAGCCATTCTCAGAAAAAAATCTACGGCCAAACGAATCGGTGAATATCTATTGGCTAAAGGAAGCCAATTTGGACTAATACCTTGCTTTGCCACGAAGTCTGCCTGGAAACACACACACAAAAAAAAAAAAAAACCCTGAGGCTAGTAGAAACAGAGACAACATCTCATTCAAGCTAACCTCCTGAAGTCACTCACCTCACTATCACAAGATCAGTTACACAACACCAGGCCTTTAGCTTCACCGTTTATCTCTTTTCTGACCCACTAACCTATATCCTCCTGTTCTCAATTCTTTAATTACCGTCTCAGTTTTATTCAACACCTAATATTCACCAGCTGTTTGCTTTAATTACACGCTCACTATTGTACTTTTTCAACCTAAGTAATAAGATCAAATGTGTGTTATGAACGTCATCGATCTTAAATTCAGGACTGGAACAAAATAAACTATGGCGTTGCGATAATTTGGTGAAGTTATCGATTCTGTTGGAGGATTTTATTCAGTTGCTATGATTCCTGACATTACAAACCAGGCCCATACACAAACAGATCTTTATCGGTACAATAACCCTATTGAGGGACACGAATGGTGTCGGCTATTGTTAGCCATGTTCTGTAGTTATGGCGAGTTGGTATGCTGGCTAAAAAACCAGCACGGACACAGCAGTCTGATCTGAAGAACAAAAAAAAAAAGAAAGGAGAGAGAGAGAGAGAGCGAGCGCGCATCCATATAACCACCTCTTTTCTACTTCGCCATTTTAGAAGAAGCAGAGTGTCATGGCTACAGCAGACCGTCTGCACACTGACAGCGCAGCATTCTTAATACAAGCGCCTCTTTCAATATGGAGATTATAATCATGGTTTGCTCGCAATTAATGCAAATTTGCGCTTATAATCCAAGTCGCAAAGCACGATCCAGGTTTTAGATCATTCCTCCCCAAAGAATGGAAGTTGTGCCAGACATTATGGTTAAAAAACACTGACTGAAGCTGCTGTTTCTGATGCAACAGAAACAAAGAATTCCAAAGAATACATGCAGAGTGTGTGTGTGTGTGTATATACGTATGGAGATGTGACTGCTCAGCAATACAAGCTGGGTTAAACAAGTTATCTGGGGTTCAGAAGGAATCAGACACATTCATATGGTAAAGTCATCTGTGGCCACAATCCCCCCCACCACTCTCTTTCTCCTCTCCTTCCCGCCTTCTTTCTTCTTTTCTCTCTCTCCAGATCCTCTTCTCTCCCTCACCCATTCCCCCGACGCTTCTTCTCTGCACTATTGATCTAGAGTTTGGGAGTAAAGTCCAGGCTGTAAATGTCTTTAGGCAAGTTTTGTTCAAACATTCTGATCATTTCATTTGCATTTCAGTAGTGCACACTACGCCCATGCACACAAACACAAAAGGGGGGGAAAAATGCATTCAAGCCTAAACTATGTACAGCCCTGAAGAGTATTTCCCCGCCAGGAAAAACACTCCATGGGCCACGTATGCACAAAAAAAAGAATAAAAAATAAATAAATCACATACAGAGGTCATGCCTGGGCAATATCAAGCACCTGCACTCACAGACCTCATGTTTTTTGTGTTTGTAAAATTGTGTTTGTACAAAAAAAAAAGTGAAATAAAGTATTACTGTGTCTACCATTGCAAACAAACCTCAATGATGTACACATATATAGAACACACACATGCATGCATAACCCGAGTTACATTTATGTAGATGAATCTGTTTTGTATGTGTGCTACAATTTGATAACACCAACAACATTCCTTTAAAAAAAAAAAAAGGCAACTGAACAATACAAACATACTATATGTACATTAATAAATCCTGGTATTTAAATGTTTAAAGTAGGTAATTTTATAATTAACTACAAACTGTTATACTTCAGATTTGTTTCTAGTTACCAGCACTGATATTTAGTAAGATTTATTATTTCCTTCCTACATAGGTGCTAGATAAGGGTAGCAATTGTTTTAAGTTAGTGCTAAAGCTAGGTAGCATCCCATATTGTGTCTTATTCACATTTAAAAAAATAATTAATTAATGAAACATAATAGTAATAATAATAACAATAAAATACAATTTCGGTGGGAATAAAGGCTCAAACGTGGACTTGGTGAATAAATTGTTTCAAGCAGGAAGCAAAGTCCCCTTTTGGTAACAGGGTGTATAACAATTGCTTTCTAGTG
>JAOVVA010000032.1:6773813-6809445 GCA_028565275.1 Leiocassis micropogon | reverse complement strand
CTTGGTGAATAAATTGTTTCAAGCAGGAAGCAAAGTCCCCTTTTGGTAACAGGGTGTATAACAATTGCTTTCTAGTGCCTACACAGGGCACTACATGCCTAAGGCTATGCCTTTTCATGGCATGATCCACCTTTGGAAATGATCCACATACGTTTGTGCTCTGTATTTAAACAGAATCCTCAATACAGACTCAACAATATGTAATATGTAAATAAAAGTAGCTCTTAAACGGAAAGTACATATTCTAAAAGGTAATCAAAAAGGGCAATTTAACTAGAAGGTTTTAAAACTAATGTTTTCTTATTAGTGCTTTTAGGGGATTAAAATGCAAAATTAATTTGCCTTTATTTTATGAAGTTAATAGTTCATTATCCTCCATTGTGTGCAGCCGTTAGCAGCTGCACTGTGTACGTGTGTGGCTACACTACTTTTTGCTGGTGTACCAAAGCAAGCAGTGACAGCAAAGCCACTGTGTTACATTTCTCATCTGCTGGAGAAATGGCCAGTGCCATATTGCAGCCCAATTGCGATGCGCCACTCTCTCCCTCTGTCACAAACACTGCAGGATGGGACATTCCCGCTGTCACACGTCTCAAATACATGCAGCTTGTTTCGTTTGGCTTCGCAGCACATTCCCTGTATTCAACTCTTCGCCAAGCTGTACGCGTACAAAAGAAGCTGCGATTCGGTACGAGTGCTAGCTGTGCCATGTGGACAGGGTAGGGCTGCGGCGTCAGTCTTCCCTTGATGTAAGAAATTCACCGTCATTTATAACATGTCCTAATCTGTCATTATAGAATCCCTAAGATGCATCTAAATTTTTATCCACCATTTTTTATCCAAATAATGTATATTTTCGTTATATTGTGTTGCCCCTTATCTACCCATACATTCATATCTATATATAAGGCCCTGGTTAAGTCAAATGTCCCAGTCAAAAGGTGTCTTGTCCTGATGACGCAAGTGTAAATCCCAGACCTGACCAGCTGTCCGAGGTCCTAATCTGATCTCTCCAGGATACAGTCTAGAAGATTAAACTTGCCAACATCCGCGACACAAACCTGGCCAAGCACACACCTCCTCTAGTTGTGCCACATTCTCTGAACAGGTGTGAACCTGCGAATCATCCTCAGAGACATTATTTATTAGACAAGACTTCCAAAATTAAAGTCAGGTAGAAGAAACAGTCCAAAGACACGATCCAGCAAAGTGCTGAAATCCTATAGAAAAAAAAAATTACACCACAAAACTTCAGGAACTCTGTGGATTCAGGATTACTGTGTAATATCATAACCCTCTGAAAATGTTTAGAGGATTTTTGAAGGTCATTGTACAGTTTTCCTAAAATGTTATGACTCCTCAAAAGTACAGTGTAATTTCCAGAAGACAACACAAAAACGACCAAACAACCTCACAAGGGTTTAAAAAAAAAAAAAAAAAAAATCTATGGCACCATATTAATACCAAATGTCCAAACCATCAGATGAAAAATTCGAACTACCCTCTTCAAGCTACCCTCCACCACTCCCCTCCAAACTGCAGATGGAACAATTTGCCAATCCTCCAGATGGTAACATGCAAGAGCCAGGAGACACCATGCTGACACTGAAGGACGAGCGTCAAACAAGGATGATTGACCGCCTCTCAAATCGACACTCAAAAACGTCTCGAGGACGACAGCTGGCACTTAGCATACACGCATTTTCCGCACCTGGATAAAAGGAAATAACTCTTCATGCACAGGGGTGATAACGGGCATCATTTACAAAAGAACTGAATATTAATATCCACAGTGGTGTACCACTTCGACGTAATAGTATTATGCAGTCTGGGACAAACTCGTCTAGCTCTAACCTAGTTGTACTTAACATGACAGTAAAGGAAAAAGCTCTGACTGGAATCTAAATGCACCAGTCTGTCACTAGACTAGTCAGCCATCTTGATTTTTTTTTTTTACACAATAGTGTGCAGAAGTATTGTTTAAATTCATGTTTTTTGGGGGAGTTAAACACCACCAACCTTTGATGCCTATTGAACATCTTATAGACCACTGTGTGGACACACCTCAAAATCTACAGCGCAATGTTCATTAGTAACCACCGGTTGACGCTGCGGTGCGACACGGCACTAAGAGACAGACAGACAGACTCGTCCTGCTTTAACCGGCGGTCATGTCTCGCCTTTTTCTCCTTCAAAACTGGTTCACATATTTTCACTATCATGAGCCTTCTGTGTGTGTGTGTCGTCTTCCTGCTAGATAACAGCACTGTTTTTCATCTCGACTGGGTGAAAATGTAGTCATGTATACAGTGTGTGTGTGTGTTAAATAAATAAATAATAAAAATTATTTGTGTGTGTGTGTATATGTATACATATACATATATATATATATATATATATATATATATACACACACACACACACACGTGCGAGACCCTCAGTCCTGAGAAACCCCCATCATCTAACAAAAAAACTGGAAAAAAACTGGGTTAGGCGGTCAGTGTCACACAGATTAGCATGAAGCTAACCCCCCCCCCATCTCATAACAGCCCCCTCACCCAAAAGCCCCCCCACCAATTCAACACATTTCTCAGCTAGTTATCATGACAAAAAGACATTTTTAAAAAATCTTTTAAACGTTAACTACAAAATCATTTCCATGTTATAATCTAAAATGTGTATGTGTTTGTGTGTTATATTTACCCAGCTGTCCGTCCGTGATGGTTATAACGATCTCATCCATTAAGAGATAGCGGAATTCAACGTCGTCCTCGGCGCATCGCTCCTTCAGAGCCCGCAGGATCTGAATCTGCGGATATTCCTGGCTAATACGCCGGTCGGTTATGAACCACACCCGAGAACACATTTTTTTTTTCTATATGCAATTCGAATTAATAAAACACTAAAATAAAACACTAATAAAAAGCTTATCTGGTGATGGATTTAAGAGCGCGCGCGGGATTCGGGCTCGGGTGGTGACGGGACTCAAAACAATGGAGAAGGCTAACTGGGGTTAGCTCCTTTTATTTCCCACCGACTGCTAGTTTCTCCCGTCTCACCCGGTCCAGGATCACGCAGGATACGCAATATAATAATACATCCAATTTGAAAATCTGAGATTAGAAACGGAGAAAGGCTGCGCCCTCCTCTGCGGCTATCGAGCTTGATGGAAAAAAGAGGGCGCCGTTGACCTGCCCTAT
Source organism: Leiocassis micropogon (assembly GCA_028565275.1). Taxonomy (NCBI): domain Eukaryota; kingdom Metazoa; phylum Chordata; class Actinopteri; order Siluriformes; family Bagridae; genus Leiocassis; species Leiocassis micropogon. The sequence continues at coordinate 6,806,245 of JAOVVA010000032.1, read as the reverse complement.
CACAGAGCAAAAACAAAAGCCTCCAGAGCCGGGGCTCTCTCTATATATATACTCTACACTCACGCGCTAACGGTATGGCTGAAAACTTCGACAAAATGGTGGAGAACAGACGCAGTGATGGAGAGAAGGCGGATCATCGGCTCACTGGTCTCCCAGAAAAGTGGTAGCGACGAGCAGTGGATCCAGGCGTTTAACCCAGGCCGCGGTGCTGAAGAGGATGGAAAAGATGCACGCTTTACTTCCACCCCTGCAATTTTGTTTAAGCACGCGCTTCGTTTACAACTCTCTTCCTCGCGTTTGTAAAGAAAAAACCCGCAACCAATGAGAATCGAGCGCTCTCTCGGATGTTAACCAATCACAACATTGTCGTCGTCAGCAGGAGGAGACTGTCGACCAATTAGCGCATGCCCTCTGCGGAGGCTCGAGCGTTTCTGAAAGCCAATGAGGATGTGAAAATCAGGGTCGGGTCGCGCGCTTCTGTGTTTTGGCGCGTGATAGGAGGGGGCGTACTGGGAGCGCGCGCTCTTCCCCCTCTTCCGAACCGGTTCAGACCGGGCACAGGCGGGTTTGGTGGGTACCGATGGTGCAGAGTTTTTGTCTCACTCTTACTGAAAGGCGGAGGCTAATTAAAAAGTTTGAAGTGGTAAAATTGGTTTGTGTGATTGTGAATGATTATAACGTTTTTATTGTTCGTACAGCTTCTTTATAATATTGTGCAGTGAGTATGCTGTTTAAATGATTGAAATTACAAAACAAAAACTCTGGATAAAAGATCTGCTGTGTCTATGCTGTTGTTAAAGATGGCGGGAAATTGATGAATGCACCTGGTCCTTGCTTTATTTACGCCGCATGTCCGCGTGCAGTGTTTGCGGGGGTTGATAGGGGCGGGGCTTTTGAACATGATGTCACATTTGGCCAATGGCTAGCCGGAAAGAGCTGACTCTTTTTTTTTTTAAGGTTAAGTTACCACAGTAACAATAAGAAGACAAACGGATTTATTCAGGCTTGTCAGTCGATTAAAGCAAAACAATGAATTCAAATTAATTAAAACAGCATGGATGAGATCTATCGCATCACTTACTAGCAACGCATGATTTGTGGGTCTTCTGTGGAAGAATAGCTTTAGAGCGCACACACGCGCGCACAGACTAACTGCAGTTTGGATTCACTGTGTGCACATTTCCTGAGCTTCAGTTGCTCTACGGGTCACTAGCTCCGCCCCTCCCCGACAGAATACATCAATCAAACTCTCGTGCTAGTTCTTTCAACCAATCCGCTTTGCCTGCCGTTTATGTGAAGTAGATCGTGTCAATACTGGCTTCACGTGCCTGATCTTCTTACAACTGAAAGGGAAGGAACAGTTCAACGTCACAGTATGTTATGTAAAGCCAAATGCAATGTGTTTTCCTGTGACCTAATTTGCCTGTTGTACAGAGGAAATCCTCATCTAATTGTGAACAGTAGAGCATAAATGATATCAAGATCTGTCATTTGTGAAGTTTGATATAAAATGATTTACAAGAACTCATCAGCCATAACATCAAAACCACCTGGCTAATATTGTGTAGGTCCCTGCTTGTGTTGCCTTTTTTATGTCATATATATTGTAAGGTAGGGCATTCACAAATCAGACTTATTTGTCCAGTACATCCACAGATGCATGATCTGATTGAGATCTGGGGAATTCAACACTTTTTGCAATTTTTGCTGTGTGGGAGTGTGTTCTAATTCATCCATCCATCCATCTTTAATCGCTTATCCAAAGTCGGGTCGCGGGGTGTAGGTAGCAGTTCCAGCAAGGAACCCCAAACTTCAATTTCCCCAGCCACCTCAGCTAACTCTGACTGGGGAATCTCGAGGCGTTCCCAGGCCAGTGTGGAGATATAAGCTCTGCATCTAGTCCTTGGTCTGCCGGGCGGATCTCGTCAATTCCCGGGGCTTTGCCACTGTGGAGTTGTTTGACTACCTCAGTGACCTCGCCCAGGGAGATCAACCCCCCATTAGTATGAAATGTGGGAGAAAATATGTATTAATCAAAATGATCAGATTGTATTATCCTGCTAAAACAGGCCAGAGCAATTAAGTAATGCTGTTGCCATGAAGCGGTGTACTTTGTCTACAGCAGTGTTTATGTAGGTGTGGTATGTATCAAACTAACATCGAATGAATGCCAGGACCCAAAGTGTTCCAAAAGAACAATGCAGAGGACCTCACTGGCTTGCCTTTTTTCTGAAGTGCATCCTGGTGCCACCACCCCTAAAACTTTTTGTGGATATTGGTCAGCATGGGCATATTGACAAGTATAATATAATTATGCAACACTCATTAGCAGCCAGATGTGATGCACTGTGCGTTCTGACTCCTTTCTATTCTATCCAGTGTTAATTTTTGTCGTTTATCCTACATATCATCCATGTCATCAGATCAGAAAGGCTAGCCCTCTCTCCTCATGTGCGTCAGTGAGATTTGGGCACCAAGACCTTGTCACCGTTTCACCAGTTTTCCTTCTTTGCACAACATTTGATAGGTAGTGACTACTACATACCAGGAACACCCCACAAACATGCCATTTTAGTATGTCCTCTGACCTAAGCATAGCCATCATAATAAAAAGTGTGTATGAAAATAATTTTAGGCCTGATCTTATGTGGTACAATCACAAAATATTGGCTATGCTTAAATTTTTTTTAATTTACATTTCTTCAATAAACATTTTATCCTGGTCAGTGTCATGGTGGAACCTGAGCTTATCCAGGACACAATGTGGGAGTGCACCCTGGGAATACCGGGCCATCACAAGTCATGCTTGCATAGGAACACACACGACAGTGTACCATGGACAACCAACTCAGTAGCTGCTTTATGTATGGCTTGAGGAAAACAAAGCACTCAGGGTTACTCAAAACATGCAAAGACCCCACAGAGACCATAAAACGAGCGTACAATCTCATGAACTGTGAGGTCACAATAGTAGGACATCACTGTTGTCCTACCATGAGTGTCCCTGGGTTCTCTGCTTGCCCCCACCATCCATAAAACAGCTGGTGAATGGATTGGCTATGCTGAATTGTCTTGCCTTATTTATATATATATATTTATATATATATATATATATATATATGCTAGAGAGAAACATCAGTGATATAGTATTTCTAAACCAAATTTATTTTATAGATTTGCAGATTTATGCAAAATATGCAAAACAACACATATAACTACCGTTGTGTATGTTTGAAGTCAAAAATTGACTTTATGCTCACACTGAACTTATATTTAATTGAGTATAATAATTTACACTAGGCAAGGTTTTTGTTCCCTAAAAATCCTTTAAAACAATTAAAAAGTGCCTGAAGCCCCTCTCAGAGCAACTACACATAATGCAGATACACGCTAAGCATAGTTTATGGCTATCAAGGTGTGTTTTATGACATGCATCATGTTATCATTAATATTATTATTGCTGTTATTGTTCCAAGTTAGCTTTCTTTGACTCATTGTATCATTTGCTATTTAAAGGCATTGTGGCTAGTGCTTGAGTAAAGGCTATCACTTCAATAATGCTTGTGGTTTTGTTGCAACTTTCAGGCCTTTGCAGGTTCTTGCAGATGGTGGGATCTTAGTTTAGCAGTTGCTTCCCACCAAGCTCCTTTTAAGTGTCAACTTCTGATTGAACCTGGCTGAACCTGTAAGTCACTTTGGTTAAAAGCATATGAATAAATGTAAATGTGTAACAGAGACAGATGAAGGGATGTGACGTTGGCTCAGATGTTTGTGAGAAAATGGATGAAAGTGTTTTGAGCTCCTGTATATTATAGCAATGTAGCACGCCATCTGCTGGCAAAAACATTCTTTAAAAGTAAGATTTTATTTTAATGTAATAACCTTCACAGCATCCATCAGATATTAAAGAAATGTTGCCAGGGTTGTCATCTTTTTTCCAAGAATTATAGATTTTATTTTATTTTTTTATAACAATTATGTTTTAACCGATCTTATGTCTTGTTCCTAGAATAAAGAAAAAATTAAAAAGTTAAATAAACAAAAGCTGGATAAACAAACTCCGGTCTCCCTGTATTTTTATCACAGAGCAATTTATTTTAACATACATAACAGCATTTCAAAAGCACTGTGGCTTAAACAGACATGCTTTGGATGTTAACATCAGTTTTCCACAGACAATATCACAAGTAAAATTAGGATTTTCAGATCCTGTTTATTCACAGCTCCTGTTTATTCACAGCTCCTCCATTAGTATAAGTACATGAGTGTTATTATTGTAGTTCGGTAGTATGAGAGCAAATAGTATTTCAGATGGTGAAATAATGGTGATTTGCAAGGTGCAAAAAGATGCTTAAAATTAAAACTAGCATTTGTGAAATGAATCAAGTCATTTTATTTGCAAGAAAAGGATTAGGTCTCAAATCTGATACATACTACTGTTTAATAACCAGCTGTATTCAAGTAGGAGACTGTATGCCCATGCTTATGTACTTTGATTTTACTAACCTTTCGTTATGTACAAAAAGTAATTCATATGTAAACATATACCTGTGAACCCTTATTACCCTTCATTTACCTATTATAACAAAAACAAAAAACCCTGTTAGTGATACTTGGACAAATCCTAATTTAACACCAGTCCTTCAGTGCCAAAGCAAAATATAATTTATTATTAAAGCAGCTTATCTCAGCAAAGCTACAGTCTCACCAGAAACCTTTAAGGCTTTCTCTTTTTTTTTCTCCCTAAGTTGTATCAACAATACTGTTCCCAAAAATCAACACATTATAGGCTTATAAACATGGATTGTGCAAATCACAGAACAATTGTTTTGAAAAACATACACGTGTAAGGACACCAATATAAGTAACACAACAAATGCTACACAGAGCTGATCATATGTGCTTAATAATCTTAAGTTTCAGAACAAATTGCATGTTTCCTGTCTCAGATGTTGCCTGTTTACAGGGATAAAATGCAATGTGAGAGTGATGTGGTAGAAGTGCCATCGCTACCTAGTTTTACTCACTGTTTCATTTTTATTAATACTATTCCATATACCCTTGCCCATACAGAAGTGTGTCTTTAATTGGACAGTCTACTGCCAATCTAACAGCCACCACATTTACATGTATCAGATATATGCAGCAATAATAATTAACAAAATCTGCTAACAAGAGTCTGCTTAATGAGGAGTATAGGTATTCTTGTTTGAACCAACATTGATATTCAGTAATTCACTAATGTCTTCAAAAATCATCAATTATTGCAGTGTGAAACAAGCGATTGTGATAAAGTGCTTATAGGAAATAAAAACATTGTCTTCATGTAGTCAAATCTATTGTTTTTGTGTTTTTCTTTTTGCTATGTGAAGATGTTTAAAAGAGTGAGTAATAATCCACACTATAGCTGCTTCACTGATTAAAGTATTGTTTTACATACAGTAACAGCTGATGTAGGAAAAGCTGATAGTGGTAAACTATACAAAATACACAGATCAGCTATGATATTAAAACCACTAAGTTGTTACGTGAATAACAAGGGGGACCTAAACAATATTAGACAATTGTTTTAACATTATGGCTGATTAGTATAAGTGCATTATTTAGATAGGGGGTATTATGATTAATAGAAGAGTCACTGGGGTGAGATTAACATTATATATTAAAAATGATTAGAGTCCCTCATTATAAGTGCATACAGCTTCTTAGACATATTCACCTTTATAGTTTCCACCATAGGCCAACACAGTTGCATGAGTTTTCCTTTTTTCAAATATGTATGGAACTCTTTAGTTATCAACTTGTTAATCCTTACCTTATTAACTATTTTGGCAAATGATCTTAATTAATGTAACGACTTACTGGCGTAGTACGAAATTGTTTAATGTAGTTGTAATGCGTTTATCTACTCTAAAAAAAAATATCATACTATGTGGCCAATTTACAAGTATATTTTGATGTATGAAAAGCTTAAGACACAAGTCAGTGTTTTCCAGTAGTCCAGTTTCATATGCACTGCTTTTTTTGCTTTCGTCCTCTAACCATACTTACTATATAGTAATATTACTTTGTTAAAAAGACAGTAAAATCTTTCAGTGTTAGTTCCCTATAAGCATTTTTTTTTTTTGCACAGTTCTGAAATCTTATTTTGCAATTATTCTCATTCAGGGTTTCCTCATTTCAGGCTACCACTCCAAACAAGCAGCAGCCATACCTAATGGTCTATTGAAAACCAAGGACATCTAATTAAACTGGTGGAATCAAGTATGGCTTCTGCTAGGGTAGAAAGAAAACCTGTACCCACCCCAGTTCTTTCTGGATCCAGGTTAACACCCCTGTCTTATAATGTTAAAGTTTTCTATTTAAACTAAAACACATAACCTTCAATTGGTATTATTTACAGTTAACTGTCATAGTTCAAGATCAACTGTTTTTTTTTTTTTAAGTCTTTTGACTTCCTTTCTTTGACTCTGTAGATGCTTGATGTGCAGCAACATTCTGGTCATCTGTCTGGACTAAGCATTTAGATGAATTTGCTGTGTTAGCCTTCTTATTAGCATTAGACACAACATTAGATGTAACCTGCTGTAGTCTGCGGGTAATGGGACCTCGCACTCGCAGAGAGGCCTCTGTGCTGGGCTTCAATTCTACATCTCTTTGTTTTATTGGACTATCCATGCCATGTACCCCATTACTCTGCTGCTGAGATTTCCCCAGTGCTACTAAAGATTTGGATGTCAACGGTGATTGAATGGCTTCCATCAGAATAAGTCTATTTTTTTTACTTATGTGAACTGTTGAGCTGGAGAGAATATCAGATGTTTTAGGCCGATAATTCCGCAGGTTGATTTTCCCTTTGCCAATATGAGCCTTGACCGGTAGATTCACATTACTTTCTGATCCAGACTCATTGCTCTGTTTTTTTTCAAAGGATTTCTGTCCTTGATTTAACCTTTGTGGTTTCATTATTACGTCTGGGACACGTGTGCGGATACGTCCATGATTTTCCTGTGTGGACGCAATGCTACTTTTTCTTTTTGGAGGCTTCCTGCAAATCGGCTTCATTGGGCAGCTGAAAGCCATATGTTTCTTTAGGCTGGCATGGTACGTGAACTCCCTGCTACAATGAGGACAAACATAAACCTCCAGCTCCTCGTGTGAACTCTTTCGCCCTACTGGCCTGCCTCTCTGTACCCACATAGATTTCCTCTTGCTATGAGCGCTCAGCTTAGTTTTAGGTTCTGGTTCATGGCAATGGAGCTTTTTTGGTTGTCCAGGTTTTTGAGAGACATTCTGCCTAAGGTTGACTCCTTTAGCAGGCAACAATACTCCATTTTGCACTTTTGCGAACTGCTTGAGTGGAATGGGGTTCTTTTTTGGAGTGTAGCGTTTTTTGTCACTAGCATTAGCACAGGCTAATATATGCTTGTGCAGTTCGGGCATGTTGTCAAAGCCCCTGCCACATTTGGTGCAGCGAACGGTAGTGCTAAATGTCTGTGGAATATTATGAGTCGTGAAATTAGTGGCTGTTGTGGTGGTTGGCCCAATTGGTGTCCGGTTGTGATATGGAAATGGAGGGGGCTTAAAACTTGGGTAATGCTGGTTAATACCAAGCCGCACATCTGTCACTTTGGGTTTGACACCTTCAGACGCCATAATCTTGATGGTCGTGTATAACTCCTCAGTAGTGCTTTCAGAGTTATTGTCAGCCTCTGGTTTTGAAGATGTTTGGTAAAATTGACTACGTTTGTCTTTTGTATGACACACTGTGGTAACAGTATCAGCCCTTAGTGGAGTATTGTGGTTTTCAGGTCTTAACTTTCCATTTTCAACTTCAGTGTGTGAGCACTCCTGACCAGGATGGAGATCTCGATGATGTTGCTCTAGGTTGCAAAGAAAGGCAAACCCTTTCGAGCAAATTTTGCAAACATAGATTTTACCAATGCCATGATAACTGGATCGGTGCTCAAATAAATCAGTGTCACTTTCAAACAACTGCACACAAAATTCACACTTGTATGGCCAAGTGTCTGAATGTTCACCAATATGCTGGCTCAGTCCCTTCATGGACTGAAAGAGCTGATCGCAGGCATTACACATGAAGCGCTTACACAGGGGGGGCAGGTGAGATTGCTCCTCACTCATAGGGTTGTGCCTTATGGAAACGTCTGAGGTTTCCACTTTGAGATCTTCAGTTAAGGATGAGTTTTCTCCAGACTCCACTGTTGTTTCTACTTTTTCTAAAACACTGTGAACAAGTGATGGCAGGGCTGCAGCTAATGAATTCTCTAATGATTGTCCAGTAGAGGATGAGTCCAATAGTTGATCTTGAGCCTCAACAATGGCAGCTTCTGGCATTTCTGGAACTGATGGCTCAATGTTGACAGTCTGTATTTGAGATGAAGCCTGGAGTTCTTGTGTCTCAATGTGATCTGGTGGTGTTTTATCAAAGGCATTAGCTTGGGTTCCAGAGGTCGTATTAGATGACTCCAGTGCAACAGTATATTCAATAACAACTACGTTTGGAGAAAAACTCAGAGAACTGATATTTGACTGGTTTACCAACACAGGAGAAATTATATGTGCTTCAGGTGACAAGACAGAATCAATCACCAAGGTCCTTTGTGCTAGATCACACACAGATGTATCTGTAAGAAACTGAGGACTTTGTAAACTTAGAGTTGGTGTTGTGGGGATGAGTGCATCTGTAACATTTACAGGGGCAGAGTTAAGCCAATTGGGAAGAGTCACATTAAAAGCTGCCAAAGAATTTCCAACAGAGAGTTCCATGGGTGTGTTGAGTGGTACAGGACTGGTAGACTGAGCAGTGGTGCAAATAGGGTGAAGCTCTTGATTGGTTATGCATGCTTCTGCTGGAAGAAATATCTCTGGAGGCTCTGGAGTAGCCGAAAGGGGCTGGGCTGAAGAGGCAGTGTCCAGTGCAGCAGAATTTGGTGGAGAAGGGGTTGCATTCAGTGCAGGGGAGGGTGTCGGCAGCTCAATCATAACACTTTCAGGGTTAGAATGAAGTGGCTCAGACACAGTTGTTGCGGCTACATCTGTTGGTAAAGCATTTTCATCTGCTGATGTAGGAACATCCACTGCAGCATACTGGCTTAACAGGACTTTTTCCAACATGCTTGAGTTGGGTTTAGTTCTCTTAGCTGATGTCTGTAAGGCTAAACATCCAGTTGAGTCAGATTCTGTAGTCTTTCTACTCATGCTCAGATCCAGAACACAATCATCTAAGATGTCACTGTCTCTCTTATTCACAGCACTGGAGAGATCTAGTGGCTGCTGATTGCATGACCTACCGCCAGTCCCTGGTGCAGAGCAGTCCAATGGCAGAACTTCTTGAATGGTTTTAGTTCTGCTTGTAGTTGCAATTGCAATTTCATTTTCCTCTTTTTTAGATAAGCTAATTACAGCAGACATGCAGTTACTGTCTAGCTTTTGCACTTTAGGTGCAGAAGAGTCTGTTTCCTGTACACTGGTAGGGTTTTCAATAGGTGCACCGATTTGTTGTGGAGAGTTAGGAGGGGATGTTGTCCTTCTCTTAAACCTGCTACTTATTGCAGGTAAAAGTGTTAGTGAAAAAGGTGGGCAGAGTTTTTGGCCTTCACTGATCAGAGAAATTGATGATTTACTGCTGTCCTGGTTTTGTAGGAGCTGCTTTAGCTTAGGGGACAGATAAATAGTTTTCTCTTTTTGTAAAACAATGGTCTCTAGTGTCCGGGGAAATACAGTGCCAATTAATGTACCTTCAGAGGAAGAGGAAGGTGTTGTTAAGATAGATTCAGACTCCAGTTCAGTCTTGATTTGTGGCAGTAAAGGTGGGGTAGAGGTCCTCCTTCTGCCAGAGGATTGACCATTGAGGTCAGAAGTCATGTTGCTGTCATTAGACTCTATTTTAAGGGCCTGTGTAATCTGAGCTGGGTTGACTATTAATGCATCCAGACCAATCACAGCAGTAGCAGAATTCATCTCCATCACTTCACAATTGGTAACAGCGCTGGTGGAGATGATTTTCCCATCGATATAGAAGCTGAGGTTCTCAGAGATGTTGTTGGAGATATCGACCATATACTCCTCTTCATGCCTGACCTCATCACGCTGTTGTTGTGTATGGGAAGAAGTTTCTGACGCACCACCTGGATGCTGAATTTGAACCTTATGAGAATTTGCAACTTTCTGACGGACTCCTCTTGGTAACAGACGACGCTCGTGTATCCTTCGCTCATGCCTTCTCAAGCTGGTATGACTTCCGAATGCTTTCTTGCAGTATTTGCAGGCAAAAGAGCACTTAGTCTCTCCAGTTTTATCTGAGTCACCTTTTCCTTCAAAATTAGCCGCAGGAGTGTTGCTGACTGGCAGTGAACCCAGGGAAAGTTGGTCTTCCTCTTGTAAAGCGACCATTCCCTGAGTCTCTCTAACATCCTGTGGTACAGGGCTAATTATGAGACCACCTGTCCTTTTATTTGTGTTACTATGTCTTCTCTCATGTCTTCGTCTACAGAACTGTGTATTGAAGCACTTCTTGCAGTAGCGGCATTTAAATATCTGTGTGTGGCAGGATGACATGGAACAAATGTGCTGTTCCAGGCCTTGCTTGGTAGTAAACCGTCTTTGACAGTGCTGACAGACCAACATGCACGAATTCTGGTGGTTAAGATCAAGGGACATCTTAGGGTCATATTCTTGGTCCTGGTTAGCATCTGCTTCACAGGAATGAAAGTCTGATTTATTGTCCTGTTTGAGTTCCGTCTCACCGGTCTTACAGGTGACATCTTTTTCTTGAATTATTATGCTATTGGGTTGCAAGGGTTCTGGTTCCACAGCTGGCCTAGTGATTCTCTGTGTTGGCAAGATGTTCTGGTCCTCCTTAGACTGCTCCATCATTTCGTCAGGGTGTGCCTCTGTCTCAGTCTCTTTCTCCTTCAGTGGAGCATGTATAGTGGGAGATTCCCCAGTCAGAGAAGGCTGATGACTAGCAGTGGGGCAGTGCAGAATTACATATTGCTGCTCCTCTGATGAAACGAGCAGCTCCTCTGTTTTCACTAATGCAATAGAGTAGAAATGTACATCAGCTCAGCTCCTACACAAAATATTTATTATTATAAAAAAGTAATTAGAAAACTAATGTGCCAAGAACATGTTTAGGCTTATTTCATGCATTTGAGCCACACGCACGCACGCACGCACGCACGCACGCACGCACGCACGCACGCACGCACGCACGCACGCACGCACGCACGCACACACAAACTACTACTATGCATAAGTCATTTTGAGCCACCCCTCATTTCTTTATATTGCATTAAATAATGTATATTAAATTAAAGAAATGAGAACAAACATTTTACTGCCACAGACTTCAAAGAATAAAAATACAATTTCAAACTTGATTGTTTATGCAACAGCCACAGCAGCAACCTTATTTCCCCCTCTGATCTGTTACAATGACCAGTATACTAATCACTGGCCTGATAACTTATCGTCATCTGCACCTGTTTTGCACTAGTTCATGCCTTAAGATAGATGATTTTTATGCTTGAATTATTCATAGGTCACTGTGTGACTCACCAAACAAAAAACATTCCTCTAAACCTGGTCAGGTACTATCTGCCTGAGGATGATAGTACCCATCAGCGAGGTGTCTGGTCGGCCTCAAATTTATTTTGCAGCAGGACAACGACCACAAACATACAGCCATGTCATTAAGAACTATCCTCAGTGTAGAGAAGAACAAGGAGTCCTGGAAGTGATGGTTTGGCCCCACAGAGCTCTTATCTCACATCATTGAGTCTATGTGGGATTACATGAAGAGACAGAAGGATGTGAGGCAGCCCACATCCACAAAAGATCTGTGGTTATTCTCCAAGATGTTTGGAACAACCTACCTGCCCTGTACTGCACAAAACTGTGTGTGCAAGTGTAACTAGAAGGGTTGATGCAAAGGGTGGTCACACCAAATACTAATTTTAATTTCTCTTCTGGTAATTACTTTCCATTTTGTTAACTGATAAAAATTAACTATTAATACTTACTTTACAGCATTACAGTTTACTAAACTTTTACACACACACACACACACACACACACACACACACACACACATTTCCCCTTTGTGGTGTTCTTTAATTCTTTACATAAATATAAATGTTTACCATTCTCAGAATCACCCATGTCTGTCTCACAGGCTGCCGTCAACCACCCGTTTGCCTTTACAGTTCCAACTCCTTTGTGGTTTTATTGAGAATTCTTATTGCCTGGGAGACAGAATAATTATCATTAAAATCTTATTAAATAATTCACATATTTCACACGAACAGTGTATAAAATTTATTTTTTTATGTGCACTGCGTGTTTAAAACCCTTAGAACTCAAGCGGTACAGATCCGTGCCAGGACCACAGCATAGGTTAATCAACAAATAAAAAAAAAATGGAGTGTCAATGGAGGAGGCTACGGATATCGAACTGTACATTTGAGTTTTCAGATGTCAAGTAGAGTCAAAGTTTTCACTAGTTTTAAAATGCAGAAAAATGCCACCAGAATATGAGAATAACGTCGCAAAAATGTTGAACTCACAAAATACTTGTATTCTTATTATTTTTAGGCATGGAAACAACCATGAAAATCACATTGGTGATAGTTATTTGTCTGTGTGACCCATTTTTTTTATTATTTTTTTTGCTCAGTCATGGTTGTATAGTAGATTAAATTTAAATAAAATTCAGTTCCTCTTAATGGATAGGTTGTTCTGAAAAACGGGGTGTGTGTCTCCGTATTGCTCCATCCTGACCTTTTTACTATATTTATTAAAACACAGTAATGCAAAAATGGCTAAAAATGCTCTGGGTTTTTGAGCTACTTAAGAATCTTAGTGAAAAACTGAGTCAGGTCATTACTTACCAGAATACACAAACTCAATCTGTCAATGTGCTAAACTACTATCAAGGGTTTGACAAATTTATAATCACATTGCTTTAAATTATTTATTTGTTTTGCCTCATTTAAAAAGCTGCATTTTAAAAAAAAATTAATTACAGGCATGCTCCATTTGAAACTAAGGTCTGTACAGGCTACCATCATCCCAGCAAAACATTAACTCATTTGTTGATCACACATAAAACGTATTTCTAACCCACTATATGACCCAGATGATGAAGCGGTAACATGGTGTGGTGTGGTACAGTCCAGGTTACAGTGGTAATCAGTACAGATGTACTTTGACAATTGTTGAGATTTGAATATGCATTGTATTATTTATTATTAGGCCAAGATGCTTTCTTACTATCCTAAACCTGAACAAGCTTATGCTCAGTTTTCCGCTAATATTCAGAATCGGAATCATTACTTACTAGAATACTCCACCCCATTCAATGTCAATGTGCTAAACTACTATCCAGAGTTTGAAAAATTCAAAATAACACTGCTTTAAAACTGCTATTTTGCACTGATGTTTTTTTATGCATCATTTAACAATCTGCATTTTTTTTTTATAACAATGGAGTCATGATCCATTTTGAAATTATGCTCTGTACAGTCTCCCAACACCTTGACACAGTCTAAACTTACCTGTTGATCACACAGAAAGTGTATTTCTGACCCAAAAGATGAAGCGGTAACGCGGTGGGTTGTGGTGATGCACAGTTATAAATAGTGCAGATGTACTTTGGCATTTTGCAGAGTTTTTAGCATGTGATGCATTATTTATTATTTGAGCAGTAGGCGAAGAAATGCTTGCTTATTACACTAAACAAGCTTTGTTTCCCACAAATGCACAGAAACAGACTGATTATAAAACACACAGTACACATAAAAAATGTTAATAATAATAATAATAATAATAATATATTCATAAATAATAATAATAATAATAATATCACCTAAGGATGACATTATGACCTGACTCCAGATGTGAACATATCAAAAACAGACCGACTGTCTGCCCTGGCTGTGGATTGTGTTTATATGGCATGACATTGGCAATGTCTTTACACTCTGCGTCGGCGCGCTTATTAAACAAATTATTACAAACCAAAACGACGCAGTTTTTCCACGACGTGTTTCGTAGACGGCTCAAAGTGAATATTCTTGTTCACCATAAACGTAGGTGATGGCTTTGTTTATGCGCTGCAAGTGAAGCCCACATGTTGCCGTGTGTGTGTGTTTCAGACAGAAGGCTCCTTTAAATGAACGCGGCTCTAGCACCGCAGTCTGGAAGGTCATGGTCTCTCGCACACACACACACACACACACACACACACACATTGGATTATCTGCTGTTTCATGCACTGCGAAATCATCGAATATACACCAAAACCCCATGAGGTGTGATTAAAACGATCTGGTCACAAGTTAAACCGCCGTTAAATCGTCGTGTATTATATTATAAAAAATAAAAAAAAATAAAAAAAACAATACGTTGTTATTATTTACTACAATAGCTTAGACCCTGGTCTATTTTATTAATCGCATTATAGTAGTAGGTCAGGAATTGCTCACCTGTGCATTTCTTACCGGCTTTGTCGGTATCTGGTGACATGTGGGCAGGATTTGGCCTGATCCGTGCTGCAGTACGAGGCCCGGTGGCTAAAAGCTAAACGCTGATACACACTGTCACTGCAGCAGAGCAGAGCGCACGCCGCGGACTGCGCATGCGCGAGCGCTCATTCCGCTACAGCGCTTAAGCTCAAAACAGTGCGTACTGCATCCTAGCGTGCTAAATAGTATGACCGAACAAGCATTAATCACATACCTATGACACACTATTCAGTACAGGAGTAGACCCATGAGGAAAATACATACGTATACACTGTCTGGCCATTAAAGTCGCCATTTCAGAAGGGTCAAATGACACTGACCAGCCCTAACATTATGACCACCATCCTAATACTGAACAGGTCCCACACCAAAACAGTGATGCACTGTATATTCTGTCACCTTTCTAACAGAACCAGCATTAACCTTTTCCTTTCAATAGCTGTTCTATTGGATCTAACAGCCTTCACTCCACCCATGTGGCCACCCATGAGGCCACCCATGACTCTATCACCAATTCACCGGTTTTACTTACTTGGATCACTTTTGGTATGTCCTGACCAGTGCAGCCTGGAAACATCCAATAAGAGCTGCAGTTTTTAGTTGCTCTGACCCAGTTGTCTAGCCATCACAATTTGCCACTTTTTACAGTAGCTACATTTTCAATCTTGTTACAATGGCGCCTTCTAAGTAGGTGGGATATATCAGGCATCAAGTGAACCTTTTTTTCTGAAGTTGATGTGTTGGAAGCAGAAAAAATGGGCAAGCATAAGGATTTGAGTAACTTTGACGAGGGCGAAACTTTGACAAGAGCAACTCCAAAACTGCAGGGCTTGTGGAATATTTCTTGTCTGCCGTGGTCAGGACCTACTAAAAGTATTCCAAAGAAGGAACACCAATTTACTGACGACGGGGTCAGGCCATGTAGTCCCATCGATACAAAACGAAACGATAGTGTAGATCAAATTGCTGAAAAAGTTAATGCTTGTTGTGATAGAAAGGTGTCAGAATACACTGTTATGGTTGCAAAATCGCGGACCTACTGAATATTAAGCAGGTGGTCATCATGATCGGTTCAGCTTTATGGAAGAAATGTTCCATAGATCATAGATAATCATGAAGTGAGAGATCACTTAAACGCTTGGTGAGGTTGCATTGTTAAAAGAATGACAGTAAATCATGTATGTTTATGCTGAATTTCTAGATGAACAATATGATGTTGGGATTAAACAGTTGTGTGGCCTTTAAATGCCTTTGTTAGTGAAGCTAATCAGAAAAAAGGCTTCAGTATGATAGTAGGTATAAAGATGGGACTTCCTGGAAAATGGAAAAAGGTCATATGGTCTAATGAGGACAGATTTACCCTATTTCAGAGTAATGGGAGCATCAGGGTGAATTTAACTTATTTACAGATTACACATACAGTACTTATAGAAACCAATATTCATTTATTCATTCATCTTCTATACTGCTTATCCTATACAGGTTCACAGGGGGGACTGGAGCCTATCCCAGGAAACTTCGCCACAAGTTGGGGTACACCCTGGACAGGATGCCAATTCTTTGCAGGGCACACATGAACACACTACACACTCATTCACACACCAGTTAGGGAATACCAGTTAGCCTAATGTGCATGTCTTTGGACTGTGGAAGGAAACCGGAGTACCCAGAGAAAACCCACTAAGCACACCACTATACCACCATGCCACTTATAAAAATCTCTGTCTCTCACTAAAGTTAAGCTTTTTTGCTTCTATCCAGATGTCGATCCTTGCTGTGATAAATGTAAAAACGAAGAGGGATCCCTTATTCATATGTATTGGACATGTCCTAGTTTGGAAAAATTCTCGAGGGATGTCTTTCAAACTCTGTCTCACATACTAAATTGCAATCTTGAACCAGACCCCCTGATTGTTTTTTTTTGGCATTACTGGAGAGGAAGATAAGCATCTAACTCCAGCGAAACATCGATTATTGTCCTTTGCATCCCTTCTGACCTGGCATTCTCTTTTATTTAAGTGGAAGGATGCCACCTTACCCACCCACACCCAGTGGCTCAGGGATATTTTGTCCTGTTTATACGTGGAAAAGGTTCACTACTAAATCCGTTATTCAGACTTGAAATTTCAACAGGTGTTGGCGCCTTTCCTTCACTTTTATATAAATTTATAGTTTAACCCCCTTCTTATTTGAGGGGTGGTTTTTCACCTCCTCTTTTCTTTGCATACAAAACCCAGACTTCCAGCTCCATGTTTTTGTTTCTTTCTTTTCCTTCTTTAAATATGCCTGGTGTCTAGACCTTTTGAGAAAAGTAAGGCTGACTTGGAGTTAGGGATGGATAAAGTGGGGGTGTAGGGGTTTGTAAGGGGTTTATAAATACAGATTGTACAAGGGTGCCTTGAAACGCACACTACATGTTTGCTTTGTTATGTCTCTGTTTGAAATCATTCAAAAATAATATTGATTAAAAATCTCTGTCTCCTCTTTCCTCACTTTTCCCCATTTAGTTCTGATGTATAATTTTTGTACTGAACAGTTGTAAAGTATCTAAGCCTCACAGCCTTTAAAAGGTCAGCTTCAATTCAGCCAATCAATTAGTGAGCAGAATTAGGTCATACCTTATCAGCGGATAATTAGGTTCAGTAGATCAAACCTGATTTAACTAATGATTTAGTACCTCAAATACTTGGAAGTCCTAAGTCCACCCCCATGTGTGTGGCATTTTGTAGTTAAATAATACTGTATCTTAATGTTGATTGTGGAACGTGGATTATTGTTTTGGTCAACTTATCAACCATTGAATATCCTAAAGCATCCTATGGTTTGGTCTTCTGGGGGACCATTTCAGTAGAGGGTATCCTTTTTAGAAAAGGTACAACCCGAATATCGAAAAAGTTGGGATGTTTTTTGAGTTTGAATATAATGATAATAGAACATAGAGAACATAAATGTTTAAACAAGGAAATTTTACGCTTTTATCTACTAATTTACTCATTTCATATTTGATGCCTGCTACAGGTCTCAAAAAAGTTAAGACGGAGACATGTTCACCATGGTGTAGCATCTCCTCTTTTTTTCAAAACAGTTTGAAGACATCTGGACGTCTGGTGTTGGAATTTGGTCCCAAGAGTCTGTGGTCGTCTTTGACATATTTTTCGTAGAACTTCTTTCAAAGAACGCACTTTGGCGTAGAACTCATAAGGGAGGGGGGTGTTAATGTAGGTATGTGTGTGCGACTGGGTGGTAGACTGGGATCGGTGAATTGGTTATTTGAGGCTTGTCCAATAGTGTACTGTAGAGTGTAGTTCTTGAATTCTGTGACGCTTTCATGCTTGTGATTTTTACATTTGACCACTGGAGGTCAGTGTTTCAGTCTTTTAAAGGGGTTATATCATAAAAACCATCACCATGTTCTGAACCCATTACAGTCTATTCAACGTATTTAAAACTAATATTTGCAGTACTACAAGCCATTTATACTGGAACCATTTTTTTATATTCTGTAATATTTACTTCTCATGCATTTCGATATAGGTTCTCTCTCTGATACACCAAATGTTAAATGGCTTTTATCTCTTAGATTTTACCTGCTTGGACTGAATAAAGGCAGATACTAAGATTAACTAACACTAGGATGCAATTTGTGCCTCTTTTATGAAAATACAATTTATACCACTAAACATATGTGTGTATGTGGGTGTGTGTGCCCTGCGATGGATTGGCACCCCATTCAGACGACAATATCTCACTCATCTTCTTTACTACTTTATCATGTATACAGTGGTGCGGGGGCCCTGGAGCCTACCCCAGGAGACTTAGAGCATGAGGAAGGGACAGGGTGCCAGTGACACACACACACACACACACACACACACACGCTACATTGAGAACACCAATCAGCCTAATGTACATGTCTTTGGCTGTGGAAGAAACCGGAGTACCCGGAAGAAACCCAAAAAGACCCGAGGCGGGAATGAAATGAATATGAATGAATATCAGTGGACAGAATAATGCAAATTAAGATGTGCAACTGATTTATAGCAATTGAAAGTGACGGCAGTGGAAAAGAGTGGTGCAAGATTGAGGTTGGGTGCAGATTAGGTTATACAGTGAGTAGATAAACAGTGAACAGTGAGTCTGTTAGGAAGGAGTGCAGCATGTATAACCGAGGATGCAAAGTGGTTGAGGGACCATTTGACCAAGAATCCCAATCACATCGCCCAGGCTCTGTAAAGAGATGTTAAAGTGATATACAGTATGGACCTGAGAACAAAGGATTTCCTGAACCTGTCAGTAGAGTAGCACTGTGATAAAAGTCTTTCACTAAACACCATACAGCGGGTGACTGGAGTTGGATATGATGGATTGCATTTTGTCCAATGACCTCCTTTCCAGATTCTGCTCTCCTAACCACCTTGTTCAGTCGAATGGCATCCCTGCATTTGAGATTCCCTTCCCAATACACTTCATAGAAAAGACTACTGTCCACCACTGATTGAAAGAACATCTGTAGGAGCTTTTTGCAGATGTTAAAGGATCCCAGTTTCTTCAAAAAATCCTTTTTTTGTTTATATGTTCTGTGTTTGCTGACCAGTCCAGTTTGTCGTCCAGCATTAGCTCTGAGTATTTATATGTCCTCACCTCCTCAACTTTAACTCCCTCAAAGATTATATATTTAACTGTTAACCAAAGTTTTGATCTATGTCAACGTTCATTAATGTTTATGGAGAACGCTTTTTAAAATCTCCAGGTAGAATACAAATAAGAGGCAAATATCTAGTAATTTGTATTACTTTGAGTAATAAATTATGCGATGCTGTGATTATTATTGTTACTATTCAGATAGTGGTTAATGCATAAATTATGCAGTGCACAACATGCTTGATGGTGTACTAGGTGAAACAAAGATAAGCACATTCTACACATAGTTGTGGAAGTATCTGCCTGGCAAAGCAGCACTTTAGTTATTTATGGTGTAGGGGAGTCTCGTACAAATCAGGATTAGGAAACGTAAAATTTATGTCGGGGGTGTTAGTTATTGTTATCTTATCTATGATGAGGTCATGCTTTCAAGTTGTAATGTAGAAGATTATTTGGTAAATCAAGAATTGAAGTTCTGAAGGTAAATCTGCTGACGTGCTGTGTTTGCATTTGTTGCAGAATATGTTCTACTGTCAACATTAGTGGCCTTCTTCTAAATGAATACGTCATCATTGTGATATAAAAAACATATATAAGTCATCTGCATCTTATCTTTCACTTATCCACTGTTGAATACGTTAGTTCAAATTTTATTTTATAGCTGTATAACCCACAGTACATCATTATTACTGCTTGGGCTATGACTAGCACGGAGTCGGAAACGATTATAAAGGTGGTGTTGAGTCTGTCTGGCACAAGTCTTGCTGACCAAAATGACTGTGGAAAAAGCATTTAATACTGGCATGCACAGCCTCATGTGATTTAAATCCAGTAGCATGTTTTTTTTTTTTTGTGTGTGTGTGTGTGTGTGTGTGTGTGTGTGTGTGTAATGTTCAGACTTTACTTAGCAACAATCGTCACATATTGGTGGTCTGGGTTAATGTGCATCTCCACTCCTGCAATCGTTCATCCACTCACTCACTCACTCTCTCTCTCACTCTCTCTCTCTCTCTCTCTCTCTCTATTTCTCTCTCTCTCACATAGCACATCTATTTAACCCTGCATGTGAACAGCATGGTTCAACTATGATGGCCGTTTATGTTAGCATGTATGAGCATATGTACAGTGGTAGGCTGCTTATCACGTGATGGTGTATGATGATGTAGGCACATGCCTATACAGAATACTTATACAGACCACTTGTTGTGTGCAGTTACAGGAAAGCAATTATTTATTAGAGAGAATAGTCACGGTGGCTTAGTGGTTAGCACTGTTGCCTTGCACCTCCAGGGTTTGGGTTCAATTCCCATCTCGGGTCTGGAGTTTGCATCTTCTCCCCGTGCTTGGTGGGTTTCCTCCGGGTACTCCAGTTTCCTCCTACAGTCCAATGACAGGCAGATTAGTCTAACTGGTGTTCCCAAAGTGCTCCGTAGTATGTGAATGAATGTGTGTATGTGTGTGCCCTGCGATGGATTGGCACCCTGTTCACGGTGTACCCCGGCTTGTGTCCTAAGTCTCCTGGGATAGGCTCCAGCCCCCTGCGACCCTGAAGGGGCTTTACAGGATAAAGCGGTATAGACAGTGACTGAGTCAGAGTGAAATGTTTTTGTATCTGTACAGAAAAACACATGTTAATTTACACTGCATGTCATCAGGGTTTTTTAAAAGCGAGACTAAAGAGAGAAGAATTTATTTACTTTTGGTTTACGTCAGTGACTAACAGAGCTGAGCTCTGGTGCATTGCTTTGCACGGCACAGAAATATAATTGTACGGCAAACTCAGGTCTTAGGTCTGCTCCCCCAAATGTACTGTAAAATTGGATATATATTTTTTCTATATGTAGTATCTATATGAAAGGGTCTACACTTTAATTTAATAACATTTAAATTGTATTGCACTTTTTAAAATGGACATTGTAGCAAAGCATTTTTACAGGAATGAGATAAGATTAGGTAAGATAAAAATGTATTAATCCTGAAGAGTTTTTTTGTGCCAGAGTATTTAAATTTATGACACAGCATCAAAAAATAAAATAGGTAAATTCATCACAACATCAGTAAAAAACACATGAATAAATGTAGTAATAATATGAAGAAGAGCTTGAGCAAGTCACAGTCCAATGACAGGCAGATTAGTCTAACTGGTGATCCCAAAGTGCCCCGTAGTGTGTGAATGAGTGTGTGTATGTGTGTGTGTGCGGATGGAGACTTACGGCTAATAGTTTGATAGTCGGCTGCACACACATTCTTTTACAGTATTGTGCCCACAGTTGCACTACTTATTGTTTTCCTCTTCCCTTCTTCTTGTCACTCCTTCTACAACTTCTGTCCCAGGATAGAGATCCAGGACAATAGAAGTATACCAAACGTGAGAAAAACAAGGAAGCAAGGAAGAAAAATATTGTTCTACTGATGAAATAACTAACTAACAAAGGTTGCAAAAGAATTTGTAAAAAATAAATTATGTAGAAAAGATTTAGAAAAGTAGACAACATGATGAGAAGAACCTCTGGAAGGCTGCTAAACAGGATGGCACGTGAAGTCGTAAAATAAAAATTCTGCATATATATATACCAGCAATGGGGGCAAGGAAAAGCTCCCTGAGATGGCATGAGAAAGAAGCCTTAAGAGGAACCAGACTCAAAAGGGAGCCCATTCTCATTTAGGTGCTACCAGATGTGTGTAAATCAATTCTGTAAATAAATACCATCAATAAATTCCTTTTATTACTGTGTGCTATAAAGTCAAAAGTGATTTTTGAGGTTACCAACATCTCACTGGTGAAGACTTGGGTATAAAACTGTTCGTGGAAATTTCAGTCCTAAACCTATTCAAGCGATTACAGTCACAAGCCTTCACAGAAAAACAGTTTGAATCACTTTAAGACAGATAAATAGAAATAAATATACAAAACCTTACAAGTCATGGGCACCATATTATCTTTTTTTAAATTTTGTTATATACGTTTATCAAGTCTGCATTATTATGTACAAAACAATTCACTATTTCCAAATAAACAAAATAAATAAATGAATAAATAACATTACAGGAGAATATTTGCATGCCTGTAAAGAAACATATTAGATGACAGATCAGTTTTCAGTTGAAAAAATAAAATAAAACCATAAAATAATAATAATAATAATAATAATAATAATAATAATGCAAGCTAATGAGTTTAGCATGAAAATAGAAAGGAGCAAGATGCATTTGAATAAAAAAAATCTTCATTAAAAAACTTCTATAAAGAGCAATAAAGAGTAATAAAATAAACACAGTCAATATCTAATGTGAAAATACTTTGCTTGAAAATAAACAGTGGTGTTAGAAACAGATTTGTGCCGTATTATAAGTAAAACAGCTGTTTGTGTCCAGCAGTGTGCTGGAGAACATGAGTTCTTCTGGTAACTTCGTCACGCTTATTTCTTTCTATTTTCATGCAAAACCCAGGAGCCTGCATTTTTTTTTCCACCTGAAAGCTGGCCTGTTATGTAATATGTTGCTTTCTTTCGAGGCATGCAAATATTTTTTTGTAATCTTATTCCTTTCTTAATTTTTAAGATATGTCTGGATGTTTTTTTAGATGCTCTTCCACCTTCTAAATCTTATTTTCTTACTGTATTTCTGGTGAAACGTTTATAATGCTTCCAAAATACAATAACATAGCCCTGCATTTTAGGTGTGGGAGCACATAAAACATAAACAGACCAATGATTACTATCATATTGTGCTTTTCATTAGGCCTGTAAGCAAAGTGGGAGGTTTACTATAATGGTGTGTATCGTGTCATGATATGTTTATAGCAAGTGTAACTGAGTGCACCTAAGCCAGTTCTGACATTCAGTGGATAACAATAACATGTTCTCTGTGGTTTTACCAGAAAAGAGCACAGAATACAGTATGTGGACCCAGACACCATAATTTAAGCATAATTTCAGTTGCAGTGTAACAATTGGGACGTGGCAGGACATATATGCAGAGTCTCTTTATTATAAAGAGAAAGAAAACAAGACATATGTCTAAAACCACAACACATCCGGGGTCAAAACAGAGGCAAAGTGAAGTTTATTCTGTACATCCAAAAGGCAGGCAGATTCTCAGGAAGGCTTTTACAAGGCATTATTTAATATGAAAAGCAAGATCAAGGATGTATTTCTGGTTATGATGCTTCCAAAATACATTAACATTATAGTATATTATATCACATTACCCTGTGTGTACAGACTATATGTAGGGTATACAGTGTGCAATCTACAACCTGTCTTTGTGTTACTGTCTTTATGGCTGCTGGATATCTGGAATTTCCTTCGGGGTCAAAAAAGTATCCATCCATCCATCCATCCATCCATCCATCCAAACTGGTGACATGATCATGGGTCCCCAAAGTTCACCCATGACCTCAGGTACCAAAGGCCAGCTGGTCTGATCTCTCCAATACAGCAAAAATAACAGAAAAAAAAAAAATCAATGCTGGCCACGATTGCAAGGCACCAGAACACCACAATCCGCCAAGCATGGGGCCAAGCAAGCAAAGAACCCAAATCCTAATCTTGCTCCAAAAAAAAATGCCAGACAAACAAGTCTGATCCACAGAGCCCCCACTGCCGAACTCACAGCACACAAGGGATCCGCTGCCAATGTCCTGGTCCCAGACATCACAGCACACTCCAGAGACCCTGCAGAGCCACATGCCAAGGGGCCAGAGCCTCCCTGTTGGCACAAGGGGAACCCAAAACCTGGGTAGTTTTAATGGTCATGTTTTTAATGTTAGGGCTAGTCAGTGAAGTTCCTACAGTTTTACAAAAGCATACTGTAATAATTTATGCTGCTTCTGAGTGAGTTTTAGCAAATAATGGGCACAGCACAAAATTCCAAATAGAGCCAGCCAGAACTTATTGATATTACACATAAATATTATATATTTGACTGTCTTGTGGCAAGATTTTCACAAGGTAGTAACTAATAGCATTTAAATCAGCATGTAATGGAACATTAGATTTGATAGATAAACAGTAGATAACATGGAGCCTCAGTGAGAAGTGGCAATCCTAAAATAATAATATGAAACCATGATGTGTGTATGTCAATTAATGCTTTACAATTTTTTTAATAACAACATGGGAACACTAATCTCATGCTTAATCACATGTCCCACTGCATTTACATTCGCATTTTTTTTTTTTGGCAGATGCCAGTTTAATGCAAAGTGACCTTTATGTGAGAATAAAACCATTAAAACTCTTTAAACAGCTTAGCAGACAGTGATTTTAAAACACGGACACTTTATTCATTTTTCAGCAGATCCAGAGCATCTCAGGAATACCAGGTATTACACAGTGAATAGGATGCATTTCCAACAAAGGGCTAACACACTTATTCACATAAATTTAGAATAGCCAGTTCACCTACTGGCATGGTTTCTGAAAGTGTCGTAGCTGAAGAACTTCACACGGTCACAGGAAGAACATGCAGAACTCCACACAGACAGTAACCCGAGCACAGGATCAAACCGAGAACCCTGGCGCTGTGAGACGGCATCACCACAATGCCAGTGAGAATTAAAAAATTCAAATAAAAACAACCCCTCCCTTCAGTTTTCCCTTCTAATCCACAACCCAAAACACATGCACAAAGCTTTGCCAAGGCTTCAGACCCTTGTCCCGGTGTACCCTTTATCCTGAACATTTTTCTTGATACCAACAAACCTAATTCACTTAATAAACAAATTAATTGTCCTTCCTGTATTGGTATTTGAGTGACGGAGCAATAAAAATACTAAAAAAAATGTAAATCTGTAAATTGTAAATTTGCCAGGATGTTGAACCTGTGGCCTGTGCCAGAACACCCAAATGTATAGTAGAAGAAGTAGCAGAGATGAGCAGAGATGGTGTTAAGATATAAAAGTTCCTGAGCCCATGACCTTTCAGAGTAATTCATATTTTATCTTACACAACGCACTACATTTGCTCCTTCCTTCCCATTTTTGCAATAACACTCAACATATCACTTTCACCACAATAACATAACATCTCTTAAAATGAGGAAAAAAGAAAAAAGAGGAAGGTGGTGAAAGGCGAAGTCTTTATCAATCCTTTACACGCTGTACTAACCATAATGACACAGGCACTTTTAACAATGTCAGATTAATGCATGGGAAAAGACAGAGAAGAGGAAGAGAGATTCACACAATCACATGCATATTCACTTACTACTTAGTCATTATTACTTGCACCACTGTAACATAACACCGCTGGAGCTCAGTGGTTAAGTCATTGGACTACTGACCGGACGTTCATAGCACCGCAGCACTACCAAGTTGCCACTGTTGGGTCCCTGAGCAAGGCCCTTAACCAATAACTGCTCAAATGTAAAATTAAATAAAATGTCGCTTTGGATAAGGGCATCTGTTATATGTTGTGAATGAATGAATGAATGAATGAATGGATATAATCCTCTCTACTTCATCAGATTTCATATAGTTTACATTGAAGTCTTACACACATGCATGTGCTTTACATATAACACATATATCGTAGGTAGCACTACGATGCTAAATGCACTTATGTGCAAGAAAGTACCCATTGTGACGGGTAGAAACTAATAATTATTTGGTCAACCTGTGCATGCATTAAATAATTAATAAATATATAGACAGGCCAGTGGGCACTGCAGGGCATCTTCAGAACTAGAAACCTATTGGGGAAATGTTAACACCTCATACATTTTCATTTCTGATATCCTAAAGTCCTTATGTTAAAGTCATCTTGAAGATGACCTAAAGACCTCTTAAGGAGTTAAAAACACCTACTTCTGACAACCTGAGGGCATGTCTGTGTGCCCACAAGGACTAGGACTGTAAAGGGATGTTACTGTTAAATCCAAAATGCACATGGAAGGTACAAACGGCATGAGATATACAGTACTGTAATCCCAGATTTCTGTGGTCAGTTAATTCTGACAGTTGCTCACACAATTAGTTGATTCTGCTTCTCAAAACATAATGCAACGAATAGCCTGATTGAAACCACTCCAAAGCTGAGCAAAATTAACGTACGTTCATGTTAAATGAACACAGTCTTTGTTTTGTGAGCTTTATATCCGGGGGAAATAAAAAAAAAACACTGAGCCCAGCGCAGAGCACACCTCAAATCAACACCAGATGTGAACCTTTAAAAAAAATCTGCAGTGCACTTCCTATTCATAGTTGTGTCTGTTCAGAACACATTATCATGTTCAAACTGAATAATGTAATCATTTTTCTTACTATCCTTATGAAGTATGTCCAGAATGAATAAAAATGATAAATTTTTTAAAAATGTTGGTAAAATAGACAAAGTAATAAGAATTTAAAAAAAAAAAGCCTCAGTAATGCTAAACAAAAAGCAAAAACTGACAAAGTGTATACAGGGGTATTAATTCTGGTTCTGGTAAATAGAAACAGATGAAGGTGATAATTATCGGGTAGTGTATGCCAAACCAGAGCTGACAAAACAATACACAACACTGTAAAGACATATATAGCAGAGCCTCCTTGACAACTTACCATTTACATGGGTTACATCATTCCTAAGGTATCACTGTAACGGTCACTACGGCTGACATTTTGTTTGTACAGAACCCATAAATGAATCTGTAGTATAAAATCACCTTTGTGAGTCTAATCGTAACTTGACCTTAATAAAGAAAATATAATATGCTTCAGTTAGTTTACTCCACTAACAGTATATTATATTGCATATAATAAAGCATAATAATGCATATTACAAAAAATATCAGGGCAACTGAAGGATCAATTGTAGATAGTTTTTCAAAACCACACATCAGTCTCAGCCATCCAAAGTGTACATGGCCTCTGAACAGTACAATGGTAAATGGCTCACCATAGAATTTAGTGGTAGCATGTTGACAGCTTTGCATTATTTCGAAATATTACATGAAAGGGAGTGCTGTTGTACTGAATATCAGCACGGCTGTGATGCGGTCATAGGCATGAGGGTGTAGCCCTACTGTATATACAGCACAACACCATGACCTCGAGCATATGGCTTTTATATGAAAGTTCCACAAAAACCATTTATTATCAATAGATTATGATTTGTTTGTTTATTTTACCAGTTATTTTGCTCCGTGTACAAATATTCCTTCCATGCCTGTGGAACTAACTAACCATGACTGCAAGAGCTGCCAAGTAACCAAAAGGTGAGGAGAATAAACCATGGATGTGGTTGACGGTCTTACAAGATTTACTTTATATTTAAAATTATTTGGCTTTAGTATATCAGCTAACTTCCAGATGTAAATGGAAAGCTAAAGCATTAGGGTGTACAATCGCTTGTTCAACACACCAAGTAATGCCTTTAGTCAGACGTTAGAGAGGGATAAGGTATTCAGCCTTGTGTGAAACTAGTTACCTTTGTAGCTCATGTAAACAAAACAATATGGACAGAGGCAATGCAGAATGACTTAGAAGCAATTGCTAAGGACACATGGTGACATATTGTCAGCCAAAATGCCCTCTCTTTCCAGTACTGTGAACCATACAAACTTAATTTCGCACATGCTGGTGACTGACGGTGTAATTAACAATTGTTTAAACGCCTGTAACTTGGATTGATACATACAGTTATACATCTCAGTGTCGTTATGCTCTATATCAACACTAACTGTCATAAAATCTTCTTTGACTAATTCTAGCACCAGTTGTCTATATAGCCACATAACCACAGCGGTTAAATACCATCAGTTCAAATGTTACACCTGACACAACAATATGGCAAGTTTGTATTTCAGTCCTGCTTAGGAAAATATGTTTGGAAGGATGAAAGAATAACCTGCCAACATTGACCAGACACTTTAGCAATGCATTGTAGCAAAAGTTTAATTTTCAGTCTAGCTCATAAGCTCTGGTGAAATGTTTTTTCCTTCTTCTAATAATTATGTAAACAGGTGGAAGTAAAAGTAAAAAAAAAAAAAAAAAAACAGAATCTCTTTCAAACCTAGACATACTGGTACCTTAAAACATACAGTGCACTCATTGAATTTGTAATGTCAACGGAGCAACAAGATATCCAGTTAAGCCTGTTCCAGTGACTCTGAGCTCTTAACTCCCGAGTTTGAAAATTGTCTTTTTGGCATCTTCGAGGTCCAATCATGAGTCACTACGGCTTCTGTGCTGAGTTTTGATACTCCAACAACAGATTCTTTCAATATAAATGTGATCCTAATGGCAGTTGGATCGGTATACTGTAGCTGTGTGTGTGTGTTTTAGACACTAACTTTTCAGACCTACATTAAGACCTTCATCGAGTGTCACATACAGATAGGTGAAAAATAAAATTAAAGGAAAAACACTGGCTGTGTTTTCCTGTGAATGACAGTTTTGCTGGATTTACTTTTCTGCATAGAGAATCATTCTAATTCAATACAGAGTTATACAAATATATAAATTTATGCTATTAAGCTTTATATAATTATATGTCTTTGAACTGTGAGAGGAAACCGGAGTACTGGAGAAAACCCACCAAGCACGAGGAGAACATGCAAACTCAAAAAAACAACCAGGGATGAGATTTGAACTTCCAACCCTGGAGGTGCCAGACAACAGTGTTAACCAAGCATATGCTTTTTTTTAGTGAAAGAATCAATATATTCTTCAAATATAATGTAAGAAAAAAAATCTGATGTGACTACATGCCTTAATGTGTTCACAGATCCTGGCTGTGATCAGTTTGGACTTAAGAATTAAGCCCAGGTGCAAAGCCATTTACAGTGAAACCAAACACCTTCGCTAGGGTATACGTCATGCATTTTCGGTCATTAAGGGCAGGAGTCCAGCAGTCCCACAGTTTTCGACAAATGATTCATCCTAAAACCAATGCCAAAACCTATGCCAAATTTCAATCCGCCATGATTTATGGAGTTGGGTACTATTGCTCAACATTGTGTGTGTGTGTGTGTGTGTGTGTTGGGGTGGGGGACTTGTACTGGCCTCTGACGAAAACATGACCATGGCTAAAAAATATCCCTTTTTTCTGCACTCAAAGATTAATATACATGTAGTAGGCAGGAGGCAGAGGGAGGACGGGTTAATATGATCTGTAAGAATTAGAGAGAGAGAGAGAGAGAAATAGAGAGAGAATTGTTATGCATGTGGGAGAACTTCTGAAAATGTGCTTTTTTGTCTCTTTTTTTACTAGATAGATAGATAGATAGATAGATAGATAGATAGATAGATC
This sequence comes from Leiocassis micropogon, assembly GCA_028565275.1. Classification (NCBI taxonomy): domain Eukaryota; kingdom Metazoa; phylum Chordata; class Actinopteri; order Siluriformes; family Bagridae; genus Leiocassis; species Leiocassis micropogon. Next base: position 6,776,820 of record JAOVVA010000032.1, on the reverse strand, counting down.
ATATGCATATTTTTCATATTTATTAGCATAAATGAATGCGAAATTGATGACTTACTGACACATTATAGACTCCTAAACATACTGGTCATTGTTTACCTATGTCCTGTCATCATATGTGCTATAGTGCACACACAGGAAGCGTCCCACCCATCTAAAATTTGCTGAATTTTTTCATGGCACCTATATGCTTTAACTTAGAGTCTGACTGAGACTTGGTGCTATAAGAGCCCCATTGTTCACAGTCAGAGAGGGGCAAGCTGGGCTGCTGCCTAAAACCACATGGAAAGGCACACACACAAGTGCCAGTGTTATGTGCCTCACATTACTTAACTGACCAGATCGACACCACATACTGTAGGTAGAGGGAGAGGGGGACAGTGAAATGAATAACTTGGTTATGATGTGATTCTGGTGAGCATTAGCATAATAACGGTCCTAACTGTTAGAACTTGTTATTTATATATAATTTGAACATCCACTGTTAACTGACAACTTTTACTCTTTCACTACTGAAAAGCATTATTACAGAAAAGATGGATCTTTTATATCAGAAAGCTTAGAGTAACACACGACACATCCAGACGATCAGTTTTCACTTTTTTATTGAAACAATATGAACATCCAAAATGAAAAGAAAAGAAAAAAACAACAACACTGCAATTAAATAAAAGGACTTAGACAGCAGACAGTAAAGTGAGGACCTGGCACATAGACTAAGCATTAAAAAAGGCATCGTCGCAAATAGTTGCAGTGTCTAAAACCCTTTTGTATGAAACATCATTTGTCAGTCAGTGCATGTATTAAAGCAAGCACAGCATAACACACACCCCTTTAATTACGCTGCAAAAAGAGCCACTTCTCGTCCAGTGAACCTGAGGTTAACACCCAAGTCTGGTAGCCAGGCCACGTGATGTAAAATGCTTATGAGAACAAGTCTCTCTAAGCTTTTTCAGCTTGAACAAAATTTCTAAAAAATACTTTGGTTGCACAACTCTGAGTAGCACTCACACAGTGATATGAGGCTGTGGAACAAATTAAATATGATATGATTATTGCTAACAGGAAGGCTGTTATAAAACAACCCCGTCGATTCAAATTCGCATTAATGAACCGCAAGCGTTAAACATCACTGCTTGCTTTTCTGTTAATGTTCTGTCAACATTTTATATGCCAGGATTATAGCTACTAGTTACATAAAAAAAAAAAAATTAAGATACCATCCAGGCCTAATTTGTCCTGACATCTGATCTGCTTGGAACAGCTTACAACAGGAAACAGTCTCTTTATAAACTGTCTATAATCTGGTTATAAGATGCCTTTTATGCGTCATACTACTGCAGGACGGTGATGTTGTCGTGGTACATGGACCTGAATGTGCAGATTCCGGACTCAAGGACTGCTAGTGTGTGTGCATGCATGGTTTCGATACATAGAATGCAATAAAAAAGAAAAAGAAAGTTAAGGTTGACAAACCTTGTGTTATTTTGTTATTTACACCTTGTACTATTAGTCATTTCTGTACGCTACCTTATCTTAACCTATATATATAACATATATATAAATTTAACTTTTTTTTGCATTTTGTCATTTTTGTATTTGTTGGTCATTAATGTTTTTGCTCATTATGTCCTCCTGACAACCTATAACTACTCTTAACTACTGTATATGTGACATTCGAATTCTTCCTCTTCCTTTCTTTCCTGTCATAATTTTTAGCAGTGATGGGGGTCATGGGGAATTTGGGAAACGGGTGAAGCTGGATGGTACATGGTGGTTGTTAAGGAAAGGCAGAGCGTCCATATCAATGGCTGTAGGATTGAAGGTAGGCAGGATGCTGCCCTAATGGTCTTGGATGGTTAGAGTGCTCCTAGCCTGCTTATCTAATGACAGGAAATTACATCTGTTCACTAGTTCAAAATTTGTAGAACTTCTTTTTTTTTCGTCCTCTTCATCTTTTTCTTTCCTTCCTGTCGCGTCACCTTCCTTTTCAAGGGCTAAATAAAGCAACGACACCAGAAGGACTTCAGTTTGAGCAAATGTTACACAAACACACATACACACTTACCATCAAAAACACACTCACACACTCTTTCATATGCTTCACAGAATTATGCAAGTATTAATAAATAAATACATTTAATTAGAAATTAAGAGAAATCTACCAATGTAGGGTTATAAATGTTTTGTTATCGATGTCACCCTAAAGTTATTGCCATTAAATCCATGTTTTTTTATTAATACTGTTGAATGAATGTTAGTAACATAAATGTCTTGTACAAGTTTGTAACACTTTATGTTGCCGCTCCACTGTTTTTTTTTCCTTCTCTTTCCACAAAACAGACTAATGGCTGCAGTTTGGTGCATAATGACATTTAATCACAGCACTTTGGGGAACACAAAATGTCTGCTTTTCAATGGATTCAAGTTGTAAGAACCATGTTGTTAGGCAGCTGATGAAAATGGCTAACCAATGACTGAAGCTACTAATTTATCAAGCTTGCACAAAGTCTTTACCTTGACCAAGCCTATAATATATGACCTATATAATAAGCATCAGATATACAGTAGATTTACAGAAGAATAGACTGTATACATGAATGAAATGCCATAATAATGAAAATGATTTAGGTCAACACTGGACTTGCAACATGGTGTCACATTATTTTATCTGCATTAGGATGTTAAGATTAATAATAGATTTAATAAACAATTGATCAACACATGGTGACATAGCAGAGAGCAAGAGGACATCTTGTTTTTGAGGCTTTAGATTATTTCCGGTCCTAAAACACAGAAAACCATTCAGCGTTACATGCAAATGTTTCTGCCTCATAGTTTTTGGATTTTTACTCTATTTTCCCAAACTATTGATTTTCTGTAATATAATACAGTATGTTGCCAGATGTACAAAATTATCATATTCGTATGATAATTGGGTCTCTATATGATGTATGATTAATAATTGTAAAAATATCTATCTATCTATCTATCTATCTATCTATCTATC
>JAOVVA010000032.1:6724679-6735070 GCA_028565275.1 Leiocassis micropogon | reverse complement strand
TGTGACAAACATGCAAAAGAATAAGAAATCAGGAAGGGGGCAAATAGTTTTTCACACCACTGTATATATATATATGTATGTTTGTGTGTGTTTTACATATCCTAGTTGGGAAGCTGGGTGGAGATAGCAGGATATGCTGCCTCTAGAGCAGATAGTGTTAAGGGCCTTGCTCAAGGGCTCAACAGTGGCAGCTTGACCCCCCAACATTCTGATCAGGAACTTAGACCCTTAACCGTTTGAGCCACCACTGCTCCCTGTAGAGTATTGATTTCTGTCGATATTGTGTCAGATCTTTACTTTTAATTAGAGATGACCTGGACATCTGCAATTTCCTAATCTCTCTGTATTATATTATAACAATATGAGCAATCCAGCACATCATTTAATTCCAGAAGCACAGTGGAATTGAGTGTGATGGCAGATTTTTTATGATTAGCCCTAAAGCTACCCAGATGTACAGGGTGATTCCGAAAACCTTTTTTGAATATTGAAATTCATTGATATGGTGTCATTGTGTTCTTGACAGTTTTTTTTTTTTTTTTTAGAATATTAGCAAAATCTACATTTTAATGCAAGACAGCACCAGTTTTCAAAATAATTTAACCCGAGTTCTAAATGTGCCATGGAAGCCTTAATAGGGTTTACTTTTTAATGTTGAAACACTGTATTGTTTATTATATTTGTCATAAAAAGTGTTTTCTCTTTATTCTACTATGGTTTGGAATATTCGACCAATAATTGTTAATGTACTGTCACCTTACTCATCTAGGTCCTGGGTTCGATTCCCAAGTCGGGTCTGTGTGCATGGAGTTTGCATGTTCGCCCCTTGCCTGGTGGGTTTCCTCCGGGTACTCCGGTTTCCTCCCACAGTCCAAAGACTAATTGGCATTCCCAAATTGCCCGTAGTGTGTGAATTTGTGTGAGAATATGCGTGTGAATGGTGACCAGAGGTCCTATCACGTAGTCCTAGTTGGACTACAGAGGTTCCAGGTTAGAGGATGGATGGAATTGTTAATGTATTCCATTAAAATACTTCTTGCTTTACATTCAAAGCTAACATATTTATTGATCTTGTTTAAATGTTAACCAAATACACTTGCATTCACTAATAAAATGTCTGTTTATTCTATGACTAAAAATAATGAATGTGAATGTTATAATGCAGTCAGGTCCAGCCGTCATGTTGGTTGGTCAAGCAGCATTCCAAGACTGCCGTATTTCCTACAGACAGACTAGGATGTTTTCCTGCACACTGTATGTATCTATCTGCGTTTGTTACGTAAAATCCCACTATACATTTTCTGTCGTAGTGACATCGGGGACGGCAGCCACAATATTTTCAGCAATATATCTTTTGGCTTAAAGTAGGATAGTTCATCAGATGAAGGTGAAGAAAAGGAAAAAGGGAAGCCAGTTTAACGTGACGCACCTTTGAGCTAGCCAGTGTGCCAGCTGATGTGATGTAGAGATTGTGATGCGATGACGTGATTAGTGGCGCCGCTTTTGTTGATTGCCGGGCAAGTGCAAAGCGAAAGATGATCATCTAGGCTTTAAATTTACAGAGCCAGATTCTTGCTGTGTAGTGGACTGTAAAATTCTACAAGATGGAAAATGAGATACAATTTTGATCAACCTGACGTGGAAGGAGACACCCGTCATGATAAATACTTTTCCGATGTGATGATTGTAATCTGTTGTAAAACCTGCTTATAAAACAGTTCTATGGTGAAGTCATAGTTATTACCTGAAGCGATCGACGTTACAAATCAAAACCTTCATGCAAAAAAAACTTTAAAAAAAAATCAGAAATAGTTTGATTAAGAAATGTATTCCTCGCATCTTTTTTGAATGTATGAGCTTTTACCACCTTTTTACAAGCGGGAAATGCTTGACACAACAGCAAAAAGCTAGAGGTAAGCAACATTCTAAGATATCACTTACTCACTATTCATTTCTTGCTCATTGAACTGCTGTATAAAATCGATATCACGCCCGTTCTTGGTCATGCAGTTACACTGAATATCGTCACAGCTGTGATTAGCTCTGGCCAACTTCAGCATAACTGCATTGCTTCTTGTCAGACATTGCTCAATTGTAAAATCCAAGTTAACACAGAACATGTGTCTAATATTTCATCATAAAATAATATAATTCAGTAATGTTCCAATGCTGCTCTGTGGTACACTGGGTGGAGTGCTCCAGGGCTTCGAGAACTTGAGTTACTGTCTGTAAGACGTTTTTCATTGTTCTCTCTATCTTTACTCAGGTTTCCTCCAGGTTTCCTTGGTTTCCTTTAGACTTGATGGGTGGATTGGGTTTGCTGACTTGCCCCACAGTACGTGTGAAGGTATATGTGTGTGTATGTATGGTCTCTCGTGATAGACGGGTGCCTAGGATGGACTACAGAGCCATCACACCATTCAGCAGAGTACAGCGGTTTCTAAAGTCAAATGAATGGATGGTCCACATTGCAAATGCATAAATACAGTATGTGCAGTTAGTGATATTTGCAGTTTATATATTTACAGATTTTGGAATAAATCACAACGGTTGTATTTATTTAGTAATCAACTAAATCGACTTGGATGGAAATATCCATAAACAAAGAACTAGGATTGGACTCAACAAAATGAGCATTTTGGCCTACTGTTTGTGTCTCAAATTACAAGTAAAAAAAGCTACTTGCTGAAATTACCAGGTAAATTTTCAGAACACTTGTGTTACAGTATATGATCTAGACAGAATTACACATGCAAATGCAAGAAAAGTTTATTTAGCAATTTACCTAAGTAACAGTGTAAATGTGGCACATCATTTCATATACATCAACCAGCCTTAACATTAAAAGCATTAACATTATATCCATCTACTGTAGGTTTTGGGTTCCCTGTGTGCCACCGGGGGAAGAAGGCTCTGGCTTCTCAGAGTGTGGCTCCATAGGGCCTCTGGTGGAGTTGTCTGCTGTGCTGTCTGGCACCAGGCCGTTGGTTGTAGATCCTTTGGGTGGTGTGGGATGTGGGATGGGGCCTCCCATGGATGCTCAATCGGACTGCGATTCAGGGAATTTGGAGGCCAGTTTGGCAGCTTTACCTTCCTGGCCTTGTGCATGGCGGGCTGTGGTGCACTGGCTGTTCTGGTGCCTTTCTATTGTGGCCAGCATTGACATTTTTGTAAAGTTGCATTGACTGCATTGACTTTCCTGTAGATGTAGATGAGCCTTGTGTGCCCACGATCCTGTCATCAGTTTACTGGTATATAATTGAGAATCAGTGTTAATGCATTAATGTTATATGGTGTTAATGTTATGGCTGATCAGTGTACATCTTTCCCATAATGTTTGAATTTTGCATGCTGTGACCTATAGAAACCGACTATTATCCGCTCTTGTGAAAGATTTACACAGCAAGCCTGCTGCTGTTCTGAGTCACTTCTGGAGCTGAAGGCCATCATCTGTATGAATCTTTTTGGAGACTTGACAGAGATGTTGTTCTCGAGTGTAAAGTCACCTCCTCCTCACTTTGAAATGTCACTCTGCAGCATCACACCACTTTATTCTCTCTCCTTTTCCTCCCTCACCGTGTAAGAGCAATTGCTTGTTATCCGTCTATCAAAGCCCCAGTCCCAACTGGATATGTGCGTAAATGTGTTTGCTAGAAAACAGGATGTTCTGAACAAACCACTTTTTTATCTTTTCTGATGGTGCAGTTTATATTAATGAATGACTTTTATTATGTTCATCTAGGAGACAGGTTGATGCCAAACTGCCTTTTTGCCAGAATAGTCTACTGTAGCTGTGCGTATTTAAGTGAGTGAGAGAGAGAGAGAGAGAGAGAGGTAGTGCAGTAATGCTGGTATCTGTTTCATGCATTTGAAATTAGCACAGCTTTTTATAGACACCTGTACTTGGTAGCAGGCGAGTGTGTGTAGCTGCAGCATGCCTAATTCTTGACGTGTGTCGAGCGCAAGTGCGTGTAATGTCAGGTTGTAATCTGTTGACGTCTTGGCGTTAAGCCACACAGCAATGCATCAGTGCTTTCCTACAGGAATCTGTGGTCCTCTCAGACTTTTTGCTGTCAGCACTTCAGGTAGGCTTTGTGTGAGTGTACTGTACTGTATGTGTGTGTGGGTGTGTGTCTGTTGGGCGGGGATGTCACATGTTTGACATTGGTTGATTGATTTCTTAATGCATGTTGAGAATGATGTGCCAGAGTTTATTTATTTATTTATTTCAAAAAAGTCGTCTAGGGTTACCTCAGACCTCCAAAATACTGTAGCAGAAGAACAGCTCCTTAAAATCACAAACACTTACGATCTGACTTTGAATTGTATCTCAATTTTCCACTAGATGTGTTTTTTTTCCTCACCATATTTCTGTCATTTTTATTTCAGCACTGTTCCCTAATATTAACTAGAATGTGATTCACAACATGCTCACTGCCTGCTGCAATTTTAAATGACCACACATGCATAAAAAAATGGGTTTCTGGATTTTTTTTTTAGGCAGCGTCGGGTTGTTCAGCAGAATTGCTTTCTGCCTGGGAGAGTTGAGGGTTCAATCTTTTAGAAGGATTGGCTTAAACTGGGCTTTCATGTACTGCAGGCTGTTTTTGTTCAATACACACGTGTTAACAGATGGACCAAGATGTTGAAAATTGTTTATTGTCAAATTTTCAAACCACAATAAAGCTATACCACTGGTGCAGCTTCTGAATCGAGTGAGATAGATGCCCTTTATTTCCTGTAAAACTAGAGATTAATGTATGGTTTCCTTTTGTTAGCAGACTCAATTCTTTTGTTAGAAGAACATTTACTGATTACTTGCACATCTTCCCACTTATTGTCTATATAGCTTATCCTGTTCAGGGTCATAGGAAGCCCGGAGTCTATCCCAGGGGACTCGGGCAATTTGGAAATACCAATTAACATACACTGCATTTTTTTGGAATGTCGTAAACTGCGAGTACTGGAGTACCGGGAGGAAACCTGATTACTTGCATGTGCATTCATTCATTCATTCATTCATTCATTCATTTGTGTAGATCAGTTATGGGTCAGTTTATCTACCATGTTGTATTTCCTTATTTTAAGCATTTTGCCTTTGTCTTGGTGACAACACATCCAATTGTTCATTCATTAATTCTTCCATCTCATCCACCCATCCATCCTCACCCTGGTCCATTTATCCCTTATTCTCAAATATATCCTGAATGGGAAGCCCATCATTCACATCCTCATTTACATCTATAGCCATTTTAGAAAAGGTTAACAATCAATAATCGATTAATCATTAAGAATTAATAGAGGCACATCTATCTCTAATAGCATAATTTAGTGTTTCCCTTACACTAAATTATTTGTGGCGGCCCACAGCATATTAATGTTATATACAATGTTATACCCAGTCCCCAGTCTAATGCCATGTCACAACATATGGGACACTGGTGGCTTAGTGGTAGGTGTTTCGCTTGCCATGCGGAAGGTCTGGGTTCGATTCCAAGCCAGTGTCCAAACCCCAGCCACTGAATGCAGTGCCGGTCCCAAGCCCGGATAAAATGGGATGGTTGCGTCAGGAAGGGCATCCAGCAGAAAACCTGTGACAAGCTTGTATGTGCAGACTGGATGGTCTGATGTGGTGACCCTTTTGCCGGGGGCAGCAAAAAGATCAACAACATGCAATGTCACAGCATGTATTTCACATTAATTTGTCTCCAAGATTTTGTATTGATGATGAGAGAATCTGACAGTTGTGTAAAGCATTCTCCAGCACATCCCAGAGATTCTCAATAGGGTTAAGGTCTGGAATCTGTAGCAGACAATCCATGTGTGAAAATGATGTCTTATGCTGCCAGAACCACTATTTTTTTCAAATAGTGTCTAATGAATCCTGGAATAAATGGAAAACCCTGATCATTCATTATATTCAGGTAGTGAGATGACCTCATTTTTTGGACACATATTTTTTCTGAATCTAGACCTGATCAACTTGTATGATAGGCACTAGGCATTATTTACAGTAGGCACTAGGACTCGTCAGACCACATGAACTTTTTCTAATGCCTCCACAGTCCATTCTTTTTGCTCCCTAAGAAAATGAAGCCTTTTTTAAAATGAGCTTCACTGATAAGTGGTGTTCTACACACCTGTTAACTCCCAGTCCCTTGAGTTCTACTGTTGTTTTTTTTAATGATTTGATTTCACTAAGTGTTTAAGTGATCTCCCATCACATCTATTCAGGATGTCTTTCTGACCACATTTCTTCCTCAAAGATGATGGTTCACCGCTATCCTTCTAGGTTTTAATAATGCGCTGGACAGTTCTTAACCCAATTTTAGTGGTTGCTTTTCTTGATTCAATAATTTGACCCTTCCGAAAAGGAGTAACATCTTTGCCCCGACCACAAGATATAGTTGTTTAAGAAATAAGAAGATACTCACTGCATCAGTTAGGATTAAACAACTTGTTGCCAGTTGAAACATATTAATCTTTGCAGAAATTATCCAATGGCAGGGTCTCAACTATTTGCTTAGTTAAATCCAGGTGGTGACTGATGTTTTTTTGGCCGGGCAGTATAGTTTTATCATTTAAAACCAAGTAAAAGAGTATTTAATTGCTTTGCTTAGCCCCTCTCTCACACACAATTGATACCTGGCTAATCGTTAACATTGCTAATGCACTCTACAGGGTGGGTAAAAAAGTAACTAGGCATTAAAAGTTGGTAATAAAGTCAATTGTATAAATATAAATTAATTTAAACACGTATTACGTGTATTACGTAAAAAAATGAAAGCAAATCTTTAAATTCCAACATAGGCATTGGTGGCATCAACCAGTTTTCTCAAATGGCCAGGGATGGAATGCACAGTCTTCTGACGGAAGTCATATGGAATATTGCTAAGAACCTCCTGAATCTGAGCTTCCAAGTCCTCCAGTGTGCAAGACTTTGCCTTGTACACCTCCTCCTTTTTGTGTAGCCCCACAGGTAAAAATCATATGGAGTGAGATCTGGATTTCTTGGAGGTCATTCATGAGGTTCGTGTCGTCCCAGCCATCATCCTGGAAAATGCTAGTCTAACCACAAGAGCAAAATGGGGTGGTGCACCATCCAGCATGAAAATAAGGTCACCAATGTTATCCTATTACCTAGTTTATTTTCACCCACACTGTACATACTGGCACATTTTTTGGGTGTAGAGATAGAACTGGAATCCCTAGAAGAAACATGGACGTATTTGATGTATTTTGTATAAGACTCAGGCAGTAACTAGAGCTCAGCAGCAACCCTAGATCCTGCAGCCACAAGGCACCAACAATACCTCCTGCTCCATAAAAGAATCCCATGTCTTATTCAGGAGGTGTGGAAACTTTAGCTGTATTTTATCAGCTTAGGCCAGGGCATCACTGTAAATCGTAGTCTTCTAATAGACAGGAAACACTCAGTCTGGTTGGCTGTGTTAAACGCAAGATGATGGACAAGATGGCATGCGACAAAAGTGATTGGTAGAATAGTACAACACGTATTACACATTTGACCATCATGCTCAAACGGATGTCGTTGTTGAACACGCCATTCCAGATTTAATCCCCTTTGCTCAATAACCTCCACTTTTTTTGGAAAGTATTTTCACTAGATTTTGGGGGGTGGGTATGGGGAATCATTCATTCAGCCACACAAGAGCATTAGTGAGGTCAGGCACTCGTGTTGTTCCAGTTTAGTGTTTTAGGTTCTTTCACCCCAACCTTGGCAAACCGTAGCTTTACAAATCTCCCTGGGGATTATTATGCTGAATCAAATCTTAGGATGCTAATTACAGCAATGGGAAATACTAATACGACAGCATGCAACAACATCCTAGACAATTGTGTTTCGAACTTTTTGGGGAAGGCTCACATATGGGTATGATGCTCAAGTGTCCACAAACTTTTCACTATACAGTGTGCCTCATGTTTAAACACAAAGTTTTATTCAAGCGTTGTTGTATAAACCACTTGTTTCAACTTCCAGCTGTAATGATCTATATTATGTGATACCTACCTGTGCATGTGATTTTGATCCTCCACCGACCATTAACCATTTCTGTGTTGATTTAGCTGTATATTTTGCTCATCGCCTTCTTAAAAGCTCTGTGTCGTAAAATCTTGGAAAAGACAACCAGGGTAACAATAAATACGAAACTTGCAGTACTGTGGAAAAGTCTTAAGGCATCCTGTGTTTCTTCAAAGTACAAATTTTGTTATAGATTTTTAAAATTCTTTTATGACTTTATTATTGGGTTAGTACGAGAACATTTCTGATTTTCAAACATCAGTATTCCGCCAGCCCTGCACTGAATTGGCGCCCTGTCTCGGGTGTACACCACCTCATGCATCAAAAGACTTTTGCACAGCACTGTATATTTTTTGAGAGAAAATATGATTAAGTACTTTTAATGAGAATAATGGGAAATCATTTGCTTGAGTGGAACATTTGTGTTACATTACTTTTACATTTAGGCATTTGGCAGACACTCTTATCCTGAAGTATTTGTGGTATTGTGTGTATTTTAATCGGTGTTATTTTGTGTAATGACTTTTTTGGGCATACACTGGAAGGAAATGTCGCTTCTCCAGGACCAGGGTGCAGTACGCAACAAGATTAGATCAAGCGTGACTATATAAAGTGCAAAAATGCAGCAGTATATGACAGTGCAGTATAATACTATAGACATAGCAGACACTATAATAGAGCAGAGTAGTCGAGCATACAGTACATACACCTACACAGGACATCAGGAGTATTTTGAAATTGTAGCTTTCTGCACCAAAGATGAACAAAAATGCAAATTGTATTAAGTTAAAAATAGCAATAAATGCCTGCATAGAAGGAAAGTGAGATGTACAGAAAATTAGACACTACAGCTGCAAGCAGAAAGAGGAAATTTGAGAAAGAAAAAAAAAAGAAGAAAAAAAAAAAGATTTTGACAGCTTTCAAATAACAAATGGATGAAATTAGATTAGATCATATGTACCTGTTTCTTTTGCATGGATAATTACTTAACAAGGCATGTACAGTATGTTGAAGCTATAATACAGATGCTGAGTGGGTGTTAATCTGACTATGCTATAGATGCGACTTCACCGCACGGTTCTAATCATCTCACCCTGGATTTAAGCCTTTTTTTCCCCCAGCTGTGTAATTCAAAGCAATTTTCAGCTTGGTTGTCAGTAAAGATATGTGGCCATGTAAGAGTAAGTCAGAGCTATTGGTGTGCTGGTATCTTGAAGTCGGTTTTGCCACTCATCCAAGAAGCTTCAACGTGTTTATAACGGAGTGTGGGTTGGTGGGTCATTGATCAGTCAGTGTGCTGTGACTGCTATCATTTCACTTTATCATCCAGCAGGCTCTCATATCATCCTCCAAGGGGTTCTGTAGGCAGAGTAGCAGCTGATGAAGAAAAGGCTTCTTCGCTTCTTCTCCACAGCTGCTCCGATCTCGTCTTGCGCTTCGGTAATTACTGTTTTTCCTCATGATGCTGTATTAATGGTGTTCCTGTCTTTCTCTCTCTTTCTCTCTCTCGCTCTCTTTTCAGACACGGTTAGACAAAGAGGCACTGAGGTCAGCAACTTAACAAACCTCAGCACCCACGATACAACACTGGATAAAGGTAACAATGCCACATTTCATACAAAAACAAACACATGAGGTCTTGGACACACTCACAAGGCAGAGAGTGCAAGTCAGATTTTAGCAGTTTTCAGATTAGGTATATGAATCAGAAAAGCAATTACTCAGTAATAATTGGAGATTTGTTGTGTGGCTCTCTAACACCAAAGAAATTGTTGCAGTGTGACAGATGAACTATCACAGCGATTAGTGTATAAATCATGTTTTCTCCGTGGTGATGGAAAATGGGAGATATGGATTGTGTGGGTTACCTGAAGGCAAAATGCTTACTGATTAAGTTGTGGTTAAAATGTTTGGCAGTTTGGTACATGATCACGCAAAAAATGTGTATTAGATGTAACTGTATTAGCGAAATTATAGTTGAGAGCAAATGTTTCTATTCCTCATGGTTTTTGAATAAAAAAATGTGTATTATATTTTACAACTGATCAACTATATATATATATATAGTTATATATATATATATATATAAATACAGTGCATCCAGAAAGTATTCACAGCGCATCACTTGTTCCACATTTTATGTCACAGTCTTATTCTAAAATTGATTAAATTCACTTTTTTCCTCAGAATTCTACACACAACACCCCATAATGACAACATGAAAAAAGTTTACTTAAGATTTTTGCAAATTTATTAAAAAAATAAATAAATGAGAAAGCACATGTACATAAGTATTTACAGCCTTTGCAAAATTGAGCTCAGGCGCATCCTGTTTCCCCTGATCATC
>JAOVVA010000032.1:6683371-6713533 GCA_028565275.1 Leiocassis micropogon | reverse complement strand
ATCGATCTCAAACCCTGGTGACACCTGGTGCTCTGTAACAGCCATGCCACCACTGCATTGTTTTATTACACACACACACACACACACACACACACATGAAACATGGGCGGCACTGTGGCGAAGCGGGTTTGCAATGTGGCCCCACATGGTCAAGGGTTCTCATGCTCATGTTCTCCTTGTGTTACTCCGGGTTCCTCACACCTTCCAAAGACATGCAGATTAGACTTAGATTTGTGTTTCCAAATTGCGTTTAGTTTGTTAGTGTGTGTGCTTGTGTGTCTTGTGATAGATTGGCACCCAGTCTAGTACCCTTAGGTCCTCGGGATAGGCTCCAGGCCTCCAGAGACCTTGTACAGGAATAAGCGGTACAGAAAATGAGTGAGTGAGTATTAATACATAAACAGATGTACAGTAGTTCAATCTGTTAATTAAATCTTGTTTAAATGCATTTTAGGGTAAACAATAGAATCACATTTTAATTATTAATATTCATCTTTAAAAATACAATATAGTCTCCTAAATCTGTCTGTCTGACCATGCATATAGTCAACAACAATAATGTTTCAGCATGAATAATAATAATAATAATAATAATAATAAAAGTGGGCTGATAAGCTCATCACTAGATAGATGGATATGACTGTTAAATCAAATATAAAATGTGTCACAGGCAACCTAACACTAAGAGGAAACCTGTAACTTCTATGCCGGGTGTAAAACAGCAGTGTAACTGACCGATGACTCAGCGCTAACAGTGATGCTGTTTGTTCATTCCTTATTTCTCTTTAACTGTAAACCTATGACTAAATCCATTTGTACTGCTATTGCAACACTTAATAGATTTTATTTCACATATACTATCATGGCAAGCTTAAGTTTATTGCCCTACTTTTCCGAATCCCATGGTACAGACACAGAGGTGGCAATTGTACATAAAGGCATGATTGCATAAAACAAGGCCAGCGACTGTGCTCGGTGATGTAGCTCAGCCTTCCAGAAGGCCTTAAGTGATGTCTTAGCCCGCGAAGCGTACGACTTCCTGTCCAAATCATGCTGTGTTTATAAGTGAAAGTAAACTCCTCTAGCAAGCCTGTGCTGAAAAATAAAAATGTTTGTTGGATTATTTTATCGGGTTTGCTTCCTACCAGAGCTTAAGCTGTAATGTAATATACTAGAATTTATAGGCATGGTGCTGCAGCATGTTCTTCTCGTCTTTCTTCTGGGTTCTCCTTCCATAAACATGCCAGTAGGTGAATTTCTTTAAAATAATTAGCCCCCAGGTGTGAAGGTGTGTACGTGACGGACTACAGCTCTGATCATGATAAAGAAGTTACTTAAGGTTAATACGATATTTCTGGATGTGAAATGCAACAAGCATCATAATTCAATAAAAGACAGCAAAAGACAGTTAATCGTGTAAAAATCAGCAGTATGGACCTGTGTGAGTATTTAGTCGCAAAAAGGACGCAATTTATTACAAGTAATATACATGTAGCCGGGAATTCATGTAAAGGTTGTCAATTATTTTAAGGTTGTTTTTTTTTTTTATCATTTCGTGTTGATAAATAAACATTGGCAATGATGTTTAATAATTAATAAGATAATTTGTCCAATTATTTGCTGTACCAGCCAATATTATATTATAATGATACCTGTCCTGTTTTGATGTGTATTGTAATTCTGTTATAATTACAATTTTATAAATATCCTGAATTTATATATATAATTATTTTTTACAATTCTAAACAGACTTTACACATAACTTACTCCACACCACTAATAAATTTATAAATAAATAAAAGAAGAATATTTGCATGCCTGTAAAAAAAAAATAATCATATTACATGACAGACCAGTTTTCAAATGGAAACACACACAAAAGAAAAAAAAAAACTAACATAGACTCCTGGGTTTTGCATGAAAATAGAAAGGAAGTGTGACAAAATTACCATTCTCAGCTATTGTAATGTTATTTATTTATTAATTTTTAAGTTAAACGGGAATATGAAAAACACCTATAACAAAATGTGTACTAAATATAATATTGTGTCTAAGACGTTTGAAAATACTGTATATAAATTAAATAACAATTTAAAAAATGGAATTTGGAGTCAATGTGGCGATACAAAAGAATCATGATATGTAACAGCAAAGTTTTTTTGGTCACATCTGTAATAAATACGCTTGACTACAAAATGGTACATTTAATAGTTAGATATTGCAGGTTAATTTGCAATTGCAATATATGTCAAAATAATTTAAATGTGTTTTTTTTTTTTTATCAAACCGTGCAACCGTAGTACCAGCTATTTTTAATTTATTTATAAAGGTATTTTCAGTTCTCAGTAATGCTTTCCCACTCCGACATCTGCTCTTATCTCGTATAAAATGAAATGTTTTCAGCAGAATGTTTTCCGCAGTTCTATAGCTAAGCTCTATCACCATCCATCCTCGAGCATGTAATGCCAGTGGCTTAGGGATTACGAGAGAATACTTGGCAGGGTTCTTCAGTCTCCAGTGATAGAGCATTACAGCCAATCTGTTGTCTGCTAGGTCACATAAACAAAGCCAAGCAGTTAGTGCTCTCCTCCAGACTCGCCAATCTGTTCAGTAATAATGCGTGGGTGGCAATCAAAAAGATGGAGCATGCACGTGAAGCAGTCATTTTACACAGTAGTAAATCCCGCATTTCAGCTTAGTGGATTCTTTTTTTTTTTTTTTTTTTGTAGACTTGCTATCTCAGAGATGCCGTGTGCTCTTTAGAGAAAAGCATATGGTGCAGAAATGGTGGCTGTTGTCAAGTCAAGGCTTTTGAAAGACACTTTCCAACATAAAATCATCACAGTTCATCCTGTTGTTTTATTAATGGATATTTTGATCTTGATTTGCATGAAATTGCTTTCTTTTTTTCTTTTACAGCACTCATTAATGTCTAAATTAAAAATTCAAAAATGTCCATATATATATATATATATATACTGCACAAAAAAATTAAGGAAACACTTAGTCCTGGTTTGACTTGAACCTTACATACACATATGAGGGGCGTTCAAGTCAAACCAGGACTAAGTGTTTCCTTAATTTTTTTGAGCAGTATTTATATATACAGTGTATTTGATAAGATGTCATAATCGTGCCTGTGGAGGATTATATATATATATATTAAACATGCGCTTGAATCACAATCTGCACTAAACCAAACATCCTGTACCCTTACACCCCTACTCTCTACGCCAGTCGCATAGGCCCGGCAAATTATGCAAGGCCCCTCTTCCCCCTCATATCAAAGCTGGTGTCAGTTTTGACAACTTCCATTAAAAGATGAAGCAGAACTATCTTCCTGGGCACAAAAACACGTTATGAAAATGAACTGTGGGAAAAGCAATACGGTCCGCCTGTGTTCTGTCCTCTCCAAGTTAAATGTCAAGTATAAAGGTTAAGTTAATATCCTAGCATGCAGTGGATCTCTGTCTAGTCTGTCTGTCTTGCTAACCTAGCTTAGCAGTGCACTTCTTCTGTCTGTGTCTCACTTATGTCCTAACCTCTCCCAAGGCTGTTTTTACTGACAAAAATGATTGTAGGCAACACGGTGGCTTAGTGGTTAGTACTGTCGCCTTGCGCCTCCGGGTCTGTGTGTATCTCTGTTTGCATGTTCTTCCCGTGTTTGGTGGTCCAAAAACATGCAGGTTAGGCTAATTGGTGTTTCCAAATTCCCCATGGTGTGTGAATGAGCGTGTGAGTGTGTGTGCCCTATGATGGATTGGCATCCAGTATAGACGATAAGTGAATGAAAAATGATTGTTTGATAAATGCAACCTATCAATGATGTAAGATAACTCATATGAGTTGCGCATGAATGTACGTGAACATGTGTTTGTGCAGTACTGCGCAACAGTCTTGAACCACCCTTCGTTTCTTCATATTCTGCTTCCAATAAGCAAAAGTGTATTTTTAATGTAGCCTTGAGGAATAGTTTTCCAGGCTTCCTGAAGCTCTTTTTTTGACTTCTGATTTCTGGCTCACTTTTTCATTCCAGTCCCTGTACCTGTTCAGTTACAGAGGAATGTTTTTTTTTTTAAATTATTATTTGTTAAAGCCGCACAGTGACCTATGAACCATTCCAGCATAAAACAAACATCTATCATTAAGCCTGAACCAGTGAGAAACAGATGCAGATGATGACAGATGATCAGGCCGGTGATTAGTATGCTGGTGATGCTGATGGATGTTCCCATTTCTTTAATTTAATTTACATAATTGAATTAAATTTAATATAAGGAAATGAAGGGTGGCTTAAGGCCTTTGCACAGTACTTTATTTTCAAGAAATGAAACTCACTTGTACATCATACCGTACAAACAGTGATATAAAATTTATCCTTGCCCTTCAAAAGTTGACAGTGGTGGCAAATGCTTGTCTTCTTTCATAGACACATTTTTTTTTCCTTTAAATTTAAAATATGTTATGTGTAAAATATGTGTAATTTGTTTTGCAACTTTAGCACATTTGAAGAGCCAACAAATGGAAAGGAGGCAATTTCCTTCCAAACAGTAATGCTTATCAGAATTACAAGATATGTAATAGAACATATGTGGTCCACCCAATTGCCCGTAATCAAATATTATATGTCCTAACCGATTAAAAAGGGAAAAAAAGCACATCATCAGCTTGTTGCAGGACTTTTCAGCCTTCAGTTTCACCAAAAATATTTGGAATACTGGTGTAAGCCCAATGTTCTCATGACTGTAACAGTGCAGAGAGTTTACTCTTCACAGAGTTGTTTTACATGCAAAGCAGTTCCAGGGTTTGCACAGTAGCAAAGCAGTAGCAGGTACATTCAATACGGTTCAGACATGGGGCATTCCATAAAGTCACATTCACGTTTTTGCTCTACAACAGAGCCGTGTCTTTTATGACTCTTGACTAGATTTGGACTTGTCAGTAGTAACTTGAACACTTGAGGGCTTGATCATGATTACCTAGACATGGTGTTTGTTTTATTTCCTTTAATTATTTTGAGCTATAGCCTGCCCCGCAATGGACCTGCCCTTTCCCCAAAATCTAGTGACGCATCACAACATGTGCCTGCTTGCGCCCGTGTAAACACAGCAGTGCATCATTGCTTTAACAGGAGTGCCATCCACAGTAACAGAAGAATTGCAGTGTGAAACGTATTTGGAAAGAAAATTAAATATCCTGGATCACCTACATTGATGTATAGGACAGAAAAGAATTTTTTTCTTTTCAAAAGAAATATATAGATATACCGACCACGATCAGTCATAACATAAACATAAAAAAAATAATTGATTGTCAATCATACAGTTTGTTAGCAAACCTGCAACAGGATCATAGGCTCACCCATGCCTGCAGGGACCTAAGGCCTGCCATTCCGGTCTAATCCCACAAAAAAGTCATTTGCAACATAAATTGGCAAAAAAAAGTCAATGCTGGCTTTGATAGAATGGCACTAATATACCCAGTGCACCACAACCCACCACACACAGGG
Organism: Leiocassis micropogon; assembly: GCA_028565275.1. Classification (NCBI taxonomy): domain Eukaryota; kingdom Metazoa; phylum Chordata; class Actinopteri; order Siluriformes; family Bagridae; genus Leiocassis; species Leiocassis micropogon. The sequence continues at coordinate 6,708,024 of JAOVVA010000032.1, read as the reverse complement.
ACCAACGGACAAACAGCCCAAGGGCGCCAAACCGGTCTCTGAACTCCCCAAACCCTATTAAGATCAAGCACTGGACAAACAAGTCCAATCAATGGAGGCCCCACCTTGTAACCCACAGCACCCAAAGATTCATCCTGGTGCCAGACCCCACAGCACACTGGTAGAAAACAATTTTGGCAGATTCTATTTCCTTTCTTTCTATGAATTATAATTGACAACACACATACATGTGTATGCCACTCTGGATTCAAAATGGTGCTAAGTTGTGTCCTAGGCCAACTGGTTTCTTTAGATTACATGGCAAGAGGTGATATTCATGGCTGCCCCTGCCAGACACTGCTACAGTACATTGATCTGCTGGAGCAGCTACATCATCTCAGCTATAAAGAAACGGAAGCACGGCAAGTGGGAGGGGGGAGGAGGTCCATTCTGGACTAAAAGCAAACCCTAGCTGGTTCTTCCTGTCTGTCCTGCTCTCCAGTATCTGTTCTCTGGACAACATCTGACTCCTGTGGATTACTTAGTATAAGTTTAGGGACTGCTGCGTCTTTGTTTTCATGCAGACGTGGTTCAGCAATAGCTTTATTCAGCAGTGATAGAAATGCGGCTCAGTGTGCGACTTGTGTGTTTACATCAAAATAGAATTTGAAAAATTGATTTTTTTTTTTACATGGAAATTCACCACTGTCCTTAAACTCACAGTGTACATTCCCCCAGCTAATGTGAAGGAGGTGCTCTATGAACAGTATGAGCCTAAAAGCCAACCGCAGATGATCTCAGTGATGGGCCAAATCCCATCAACATGTGGTCTTTGCTATGAGGTGGGTGAACATGCTGGATCTTGTTTACACAAATAATCCAGGCACGTACCACACAGAGCCCCGTCCCCCACCATGAGTTCTCAGACCACATCCCTATTATGCTAAATCACAGCACCATTTGTCAGACACTTCAAACCCATTGAAATCTTATGACAATGGTGCCCCATTTACAGATAGGCTAAACGGCACCCCTCCTCCCAACAACCAGGTACTGTCTTACCACAGCTGATGTGAGGACAACTTTACGCAAACTCAACCCACGGAAGGCTGCTGAACCGGACAACTTTCCTGGCAGAGTGCTTAGAGCATGAACAGGCCAACTTGCAGAAGTTCTCACTGTCATCTTCAACATCTTTCTGAACAGCCACAACAAGTCTGTTGTAACCATATTTAGGGCTACCACCATGCCACATTCAGGCACATCAAGACCCTGCTTAAAAGACAACACCACCACCACTCTCCATCTGGCACTTGCTCGCTTGGACAAAAAAAGATACATTTGTTCCAGTGGGTTCAGCATTCAACACAATCACTCCTCATCTGATTTGAAAGCTGATTCTGACGGGTCTCAACTCCTGCCTCTGGAATATGCAACTGGAATATGGATCTCCTGACTGCGAGACCTCAGTCAGTTTGGATCAGGTGCAGTACCATCACACTAAGCGCTGGGAACCTGCAAGGGCAGTGAGCTCAGCCCACTTTTCCATCTGCTGACTCACGACTGTGCTTCAACTCACATCTATAATCACATAATCAAGTTTGCAACGATAAGTCAGCAGACAGAAAGGAAATGTGGTGACTAACAGATTGGTGCAGAACCAACAACCTGTCTCTACAAGTGAAAAAAAAACTAAAGAATTGTCAGATAGATTTTAACTTTAGCAAAGCGCAGGATGACCGCTCTCTGATGAACATTGACAGCTCCTTCATGGAGATCATCAAGAACATCACATTAATTGCTGGTTACCTGGTAGAGAACCTCACTTTGTCCCTGAATACTAGCTCTTTAGTAAAGAAATCACAGCAATGTCTCTAGTTTCTGCAAAGGTTGAGAAACATCCATTTGACACACTGTCCTTATCACATTCTCCAAGTAGGCTAAAGGGACCACCATAGATAGCTTTATCACTGCCTGGTTCGGAAATTGCAATGTTGTATATTGCAAGACCCTGCAGTGTTTAGTAAGGACAGCCTAAATGATCATTGGGGTCTCTTTTCCCTCTCTCATATTTATACCACACACTGCATCTGCAGAACCACCAGCACTGTGGATGACCATGCACACTCCTTCATACAAACTCTTCTTCCTTCTGCCATCTGGCAAAAGGTACCCTAATCATTCAGGCCCACATGTACAGGCTGTTTAACAGTTTATTCCTCCAAGCCATCAGACTCCTTAATATCCAGGAACTGGACTGGACAACAGAAACACACAAAACACTTATACTTGGCCATGTAACTTATATTTTGTTCTGCTTTACTGTTGCTGGCCTGAGAACAAAATACTGTGTTTATCAAATATTTTATTATTACATTGCAATATCCTTTTACACATTATTTATACTAGAACTGTGTAATGGTTGATGCTGCTGGTCTTTTTTTTTCCTTTTATTTTTAGTAGTAAATTGTGCAGTCTTGTGTTGTTTGCACATTCGCACACACGCTCTATAGGCAGTCCTACTGTATGTTGTAGTCTATTCTAGTTACGTTATGTTTTATGTAGCACCATGTTGCTGGGGAAGCATTGTTTCAGTCCACTGGGTATTGTACCAGCTGTACATGGTTGAAATGGCAAATAAAAGCCACTCGACTTGACTTGGTTGGGCTTCAACAACAGAAGACCACATCAGGACTTCCACTGCTGTGATTCATCGGTCTGCCAAGAACAGAAATCTGAGGACATCAGACTTTAGCTATTAAAGTTTGGGGTGATCCTCTTGGCAGACAGGAGTCCAACCTATTAAGGTCTCAGAGTCTCGTAGTATTTATTCATTTAGAACTACTGTACGTCAAGGTCAAATATGGATTATCATGTTGGTTATGCTGTATGTGTGTTAAAATGTGTAGTATCCAATAGGACGGGCAATGAATTTTATAGAATCTTCAATCCCAATTATCCTGTACAGGGTCGTGGGAGCCTGGGGCCTATCCCAGGAGACTTTTGGCACGAGGACAGGTACACCCTGGACTGGGTGCCAATCCATCATGGGGCACACACACACACACGCACACACAATTTGGTAACCTAATCTGCATGTCTTTGGACTGTGAGAGAAAACCGGAGTACTTGGAGGAAACCCACCAAGCACATGGAGAACATGAAAACTGCACACACACAGAGCGAGGCAGGAATCAAACCCTCAACCCTCCTTGGTGGGAGGCCACAGTGCTAACCACTATCCCACCATGTCACCCAAACAGTTATTCACTTTTGTCTTCCACTGGTTTTCCTAAAGTCAGTCAATATGCAGAGCATATCGCAAAGATTATAGCAAAGGACATGCTCTCCATTGCCTTTATTGAGCTGGAGGGTTTAGGAAGTTTGATGGCATTTATTCAGCCGGAGTATACGGCCCCATCAAGAAAAATGGTGACGTTACGACCGTATGATGATAATACATGTGAGCCGAGCAATCGTTTGACAAGTGTTGCAAAGGTGTCTCTGTACTGAATTGTATGTGACAGTCACCTGCCATTATACAAACAGCAGTGCTGTTCTTCAGACTAAAGCAATGCCGGAGCGGCAAACCTGCCGAATGTGCTTTCCACTGCCATGGAACACTGGGGACTTTCACGTAAAGTCATTGCATGCGTACATGACGTGCGGACATGGATGTGTTTTGCACATTCAATGCAACTTGAGTTCTTGTGTTACCTGATGATTAAGACAGCTTTACTGTCACTGATGTATGTTCAGATTTTAGTATGACGTTAAAAAGAAATCATTACCAGGATCTTTACAGCACGGCTGATGTCAGCGCACATTTCGCATGATGTAAGATTTGTTGTGATATGAGTGAAATGATTAACTCACACAAGAACCTGTTGAGCTGCATTACTCATCCATTGTTATATGAGGAATATAAATTTTATTGCCTCTTACTAGGTTATGCGCTGACATGTATATACGTATGTATAATCGATCTTGGGTTAATCCTGAAGAGGTTCAGCCATGCTTCTTTAACACAGTGAAACGTGACTCCTGTGCCGTGGAAGAGAAATAATCCATAGACCTGTCTGGGTGTTTTTTGGCGGAAAGGAGCTGTTCATGTTACCCTGTGTGATAGGGTTTTGTGTTTAACACTATTGTTTCTGTGTTGGGCGTGCGGTGTGTGTACGTGAGTGTGATCTACATATAACTGTCGCGTAGTTCCCAGCCAATATTTGATACAATTTTAACTTGAAATTTGGACTTTTTTAATGTCGCATTCGGATTTTTATTACATTTGCAGCCTTTTCTTCAATGAAGAATTTTTAAAAAATATATATATTGTTGATCTATAAAAGGGAAAACTCTTTTTTTTTTCTTTTTTCTTCTTGTAGTTCCTGTTGGCTTAGTACTGTACTTTTCTTATATTCGAGTATAAAGTCTCGAGACTTAAATTGGACTCTAGGGTAAAGACTCGAGACTTCACTTGGGGTTGGATTTTTATACTCGTGAACATCTCTGGTAAACACCATCTCATACTATAACCGGGCTGGCGCCATATTGTCCTCTGCTCTTCGCCTGTGTAAGTAGTGATCCTCAAATTACACACTGTCCATTAAAGGGCTGTAAATGAAGGCATTGTTTATAAGTGTGTGCATGCAAGAGAGAGAGAGATCAATAGAGAAATAGTTTTCTCCAGAGCTAAACGGCTGAGATGTCACCAGGGCAACGAGCACTTTCATGAAAAAAGACACACACACACACACACACACACACACACACACACACACATGCACACTCGCTTACATGTCCAAGATAAGAGACTCATGTTTTGGCAGGTTGGCAGTGCTGTAGAACTGATCAGATTTATGCTACTTGTTCATTTTGTATTTGTCACTGTTGAGCTCAAGGTCTCATAATAACAGTTCCCACGTCCCTCGGGCTTTCAGGAAAGGTTGGTAGCGTGATGAATCAACGTGGCCAGCCAGTGCTATAAACCGCATTCAGCCTGATTTGTCATGGAGCCTCAGAGAGTCTGGATCCAAGGTGAAGCAGTTATTTCAAACCATTTCATGTGTCAAACTCTATTTTATGCTTGTAAGGTGCTTTTTGACCTTTTTGTTGCTGTTCATATCCTAGGTCTCCGCATATTAAAGGCACATGGTGTGAGCATTTTTTTTGGTATTTCAAAAAAATTTAATGCTGTGACATGTCACGGTTATTAGTTATCAGGTCTTTGAACTATGTCCACTTTTGCTTTAAGATGTTTTAAAAAAGAATGATCACAGATCGCAGGAAAATTAATAAACCCGTGCTTGAAGCTTCATGCTGTGTTTTCGGCTCATTAGTGTAGCCTTGGATAGGAAACAGTTTTATAATTCATTTATAAATCAGCCTTTTGTCCCCCCAGTATCTAATTTCTAATTTTCAACTTAAAAAAAAAATTCCCTTAATAATATACTAAATTCAATGTTCTAGACACAATCCTAGCAATAGCGTTGCAATAGCGTGTTACGAAACGCCTTGCGACAAAACTGGCATCCTATGAGTAATGGCACTAAGCTCTTTAGGGTTACCCATTTTATTTCTAGTGTTCATATATGGAGTTTGATGTACCTGGTTAAAAAACTCACTCACTCATTCTCTATACCGCCTATCCTGTACAGGCTTGCTAAAAGCCTGCAGTCTATCCCAGGAGACTCGGGGCACTAGACATGGTGCACCCTGGATGGGGTTTGCAGGGCACAATTATACACACACACTCACTCACATACTATGTGGAAATGCCAATCAGCCTAATCTGCATGGGGAGGACATACCAACTCCACACACACTGACGTGAAAGCCGGAATCGAACCCCCAGCCCCGGAGGTGTGAGGCCCGCAGGGCGAACCATTAAGCCACTGTGCAGCCAATGATCACAATATATTTTTTTATTTGTTTACATTAAATTAAGTAATTTTGGCAATATTTCACCAAAAAATATTTAATCACCACACATACAAATTTAAAAGTAATTTTAATTGAAGGCATATTTCTTTTCAGACCAAATATGTGTATGTGTAAGTTTTCAGATCAGCAAATATGTAATAACCTAACAATGACGAACGCATTAAGGAATCGCCTTGTATTTGCATTTCTAAAACAAACACCGGCTAAAGTTTAAAAATGCAAATTCGCCTGCAGAGTGTTTGAGCAGTTGGACGTGGCTAATCAAAAGTATTCGTGGCCCAAACCTGAGAATTGCCAGTTTGAAACAATAGAAGGAAATCCAACACGGAGTATGGAGTATGTTTTATTTCCTGTGTCAGCTGAATATAATATTTCTTTCAGGTTGATACAAAATGCAAAGGTTATAAAAGAAAAAAAACATACAGGTAGAACTAAGGGAGCTGTCAAAGCATATTTGTGCTTAGAAAAACCAATAAAAAAAAACAGCACTAACACCTAAACAGAAGCAAAAAAGCATACAGTGGGATAAAGAGAAGCGATCATGCAGTGTGGGTGATTGGAGGAAAGTGATATTCATGAATCTGCATCGGCCCATGAGATGATGCTGGAAGGTTGGTTTTTTTTTAGTGTGTGTTGTTTTTAATGAAACATATAAAAGATGACTGCCTGAAAAACAGTCGAATTTCCCCTCTCTGTAAAGGATCTGTACTGTAAAGGATCAGGTGAGGTGCGAGTATTACAGTACATCACCAGAATTTTTGCAAACTTTTACCCATTCTGTCGATAGCAAATAGGGTTAGTGTAGGCAAACAACAATCTTTCAGGATGCTTATATCTCTTGCCATAGAGCAAAGAGTGTTAAAGCTTTTCTTCAAGAAAAGGCATTTCAACTCAATGTCATGGCTGTAAAACAGTCCGAACCTCAGTCTGATTGAAAATTTATGGTGGAAAAACGGTCCATGACAGCGGCCAGGTCCTGCAATCTGATCTGTCGAATGCTGTGAGGAAGTGAGAACCAGGTTAGTGGGAAATATTGTTGTTCATTAGCGAAGGCCTCAAAATCCATGCCTCATAGGCCGTGTTTTCAGATTACCTGCCACATTGTTCAATTCAGATTTTTTTTGCATGTCATGACAGTTCACATTCATAATTCATAAACAAGTGGCTTTTTTTCTGACCCTGATTTCGATTTCCCACCTCTGCAATGGCAACGTGTGCGCACACACGATACGTCTTTGATCGCGCCGTCTGGGTTGAAACACGTCATGAGTTTGTGCGATCGCTTATTCATTTCAAACAATGGATGAGATTTTATCAAAAAATGTGCCTGGGGTTTTGCTCTGGATTAGCAGTTAGTCGGCTGTATTTGTTGCGGTCCAGAAGAAGGAAGAAAGCCAGACGCCTCGATTTAGCTGTTTTATCAGCTATTCCTAGCGCTGCTATGAAATCCCCCGCTGCCGGTGCTGGCTGGTGACCTCAGCGCCCTGTGCATGCTCACAGGCAAAAATAATTGAAAAGCATGAATTCCGATCTGACTGTTCTTACTCAAGTCACATATATCGGATATATAGCTGATCATGATCATGGACCACATACGATATTGACTCGGATGTAAGCTGGAAAACATCAGATTTGTGCATTATGATAGAGCTAAAAAAAAATGTGAACATAGCCATAGAATTCAGGTTATTTTATTTATTTATTTATTTATTTACCTACTTATTTAGGTTGATGGTTCCATCATTTTTTTCAACATTCAAGATGTTCCTCAACTTCCTCAAAATCTGTCCTCAATTACACTAAACAAATGTAATTTGTTGGCGATATGTTTCATGATCTTCAAATGTTCAACTATTAATTTTTTTTTATACAATTTATTGTATACAATTAAAAAGAAAATCAAATATGGCAATGCTTTTTAAGCATTCAGTAAAAAAAGAGAAATATAGCAGTGCCACATTGTTCTTTCTATTCTGTCTTTCTTTCTTTCTTCTCTGTATCCAGCTTTGATTTTTCCCTTCGTCAGGCGCCAAGCACACACACACATTTGTAAGCACGCGCATGCATCAGAAAGCGAATGAGAGAGAGAGAGATGGATCGATAGTGAAACAGTTTTCCCCTCAACTAAATCGCAGAGATGTCACCGAAGCAGCGAGCACTTCTCTGAAACCCTGTTAACATTCATACATGCGCACGCCCTCGGAACGTCTTACCTCAATGGTTAACCTTTAACCTCCGGAAGTTCTGTATTATGCAAAATATGTTTTTAAAAGATCGTTCTGCATGAAGTAGGGAAAAAGCTAATCTATACCTGTTTAAATAGCTGTGTGCGTGCACAGGGCACCCAGTGACGTTGTTAATATATTCACATATTCCAGTTCTCAGCAGACTGAAGCAATTTGCATTAAGTAGCTGGCTTTCAGTAATCGTTTGTCATAATCGCCATCTCTTTCATCTCTAAACGGCTGTTACAAAAGCTTTTAATGGACCTTTCACACACACACTCAGTCAAATCCAAAACACACACATGGACATAGTGTTAAATAATCCTAACCCAGTCTTCCTCCAGCAGTCCCTAATGTAATGAAGGTTGATGCACCCTGACCAGCTCTTAATTGCCATTTAATTGGTTCTTTAATAATGAAAAGAGAACGAATAGGAATTATGAGAGTACGGAGCTATAAAGCTAACAGGACATCGTCGGCATATACAGTACTATTTCGCTTTTCTTATTTCCGCTCCCTCTTTGTGTCGGTAGTGCTGCTGCGTGAGGAGGTGCTGGCTCTGCAGGAGGAGGTAGCTGAGCTGAAGCGCATGAAGGAGATGCTGAATAAGGAGCTGGAGGAGTGTGGAGGTGGCTGTTCAGCTGAGCTGCTCTCTGCCGCTGAACTTCGGGTGCAGCTCTCCCACCGAGAGAGAGACCTGGACCGCGCCAGTGAGGCACTGCAAGGTGAGTCCACTCTAAACTCAATCTAGACTCCGAAGCCTTTTTTAAATCCTTACTCTATCACGTGACTACACACTGAGGCAAAACCAATTGCATTAGTTGGTGCATAAGATGGTGAATTTTTACCATGGCATGAGTACCAAGTTAGTCCAGTTGTACCTGTACCTGTACCCTGGTACCAGACCTATTCTGTGTTAAGGTTTGCGGGGCCCTGGACCCCATCCCAGGGGTGACTTAAGGCGTAAAGCAGGGTACACCCTGGACAGGGTGCCAGTTCATTGCAGGATGTGCACACACACACACACTACAGACAATTTGGGGACGCCAATTTCTGAAACCGGAGTACTCCTACTACGAGGAAACCTAAGGCGGGTATCGAACCCTGAACCTGGAGGTGCCAGGCCACAGTGCTATCCAATATGCCACTGTGCTGCCTATGTACCATGATACTGTCAATATGTTATACATATAGTAACATTTACCAAATAGTAACATTTATGGCAGTGCCATTTTAACTGTTATGGAACCATCCAAAGGTTAATGCACAGCACTTTGGTGAATACCATAGTATTATTGTTAACCAAGGTGGCTACCATACTGTAGTTCTGCAGGTGTCTAAGTTGGTGCTGCATGTACTATACCATAGCAATTCTATCTACTAACATATATGTATGCTGAAATTTGGTAGCCACTGTAGTACCCAATTATACTATGATATTCACCAAAGTACTGTGCATACTATGGTACATGGTAGAACTGTTGCACTGTGCTACAGTATATGTACCAGTGTACCAAAATATGTACTATGGTAGAACCACATGTGCTGTATTATATCAGCAAATAAGCACCATGGTACTGTCAAAAATATAATGGTACAATTACCAGTGAACTAGCAAGGTACTTATACTTAATACTGTAAGTATATACGGACTTATGTATGATTTACTTACGGTAACTTTCTTATAGGTTTAAGCAGAAAACATGAATGCTTGTTTTTGCATAACCAGGTTAATATGAAATTTACTCTTTGACATTTAGCTCAGACCAAGTCAATACAAAGTGACTCATTATTGACACTAGCTAAATCCTAATGCTATTACCCATTATTAGGCTGTTTAAACAAGACATTATGCAGTGCCAACATTATGGAACAGCCATAATTTATAGGGCATGGCATTTATGATTTTTGACTCAATTGTATCTACCGCATTTGTATGAGACATTTTTTTATTACATTTTTCCATCTACAAATATCAGATTGTTTGTTGTCTGGATATTACTATTGGATTGGTATTAGGTTTCAGATGTTCAGCACAAAAATGGAAAAGGTACACTGGTTCTCATCAAATGCCCGAGCCAAACAGGCTCATAAAAAATTCTTTCATGATTGTTTTTCATCTGGAGACACGCAAACACTACGCATGCCTTATCAAATAGAATAGCGGAGCAAACACGAGTGAAACTAACCTGGTAGAAAAGCTATTCATGAAAGGGACACAAGATGTGAGAGTAGCAGGTCCTTTTACTCCATGCCAACTTTACAGAAAGTGAATCCGCCCTGTGAATCATTTGCTTAGGGCTTGTGAAAAAAATATGAAGCCAGAACTGTCATCTGTTTGTCCTTTAGAAAAGGAAATGCTGCATATTTTTAGTTAATAGTCACATTTAACTTTTGACCCCATTTTCTTTCTTGCCCCCTCCCATCCACCAACAAGCTCTCAGCTTTCATAACACGGCTAGCACCCAGGAACGGGCGAAGGCTACAGTGAGCTCCCTCTGAGAGGCATAAAGCCAGCCAAACATGTCGGTTCAATCTGCTTCTCATTCTGGCCCACAGGACAATATATCTAACACTTTTAGAGAAAAGTGTGAGCTTACAGATGCCCATGATTGGCTAATGTCATTGTCACTGACAGCGAAGAGTGAGTATCTAATCCCTTCTCCATCAGCTGTCCTCTGTCATACGGCAGATACACACCAGGGAGGCTGAAGTCTTAAAACAAGAGATACATAAACTGCATCACAGGGCATCATCATCATCATCATCATCGTCATCATCATCACCCAGGCAAATGCTAGTGGTTTTGATGGTAAAATTACATATTTTCGGTCTCTCTGAATGTTTGGATTTCCTTGTTAATAATGTTAGCATTTCTGTTGCATATTGATGAGCCCTAACCTGAACTACAAAGTGTTTCCCCCCCCCCATCGTCTCTCTCTAAAATGTGAAATTAATTGCGCATAAGGTTTTTTTTTTTGTTTTGTTTTAAGTTTTACAAACCTTGGAGAAACGTTAACAGAACGTTGCCTAACAACCTTGCTAGAACCTATAAATATAGTTCTTAAAACTTTATTACTGCCATATTGAAAATAATGCAAATAAGAATGGACATAATTATAATTAGGGGTGCTCCAATCAGGGTGTTTGTGGCTGGTCACCGATCTCTGTTCACACATGCATGGGGATAATTGGGATCTGACATTTAAAGTGTTCTATTTATTGTGTATTATTGTTTATTTATTTACTATTTCTCAATATGATTTATTAATACAAATATAGTTTGATCTGAGAAAGTATCATACGCATAAAACCTTTGTTTAATGGAACGCAACATGTGCAACATATTCCACTCTCTATTTTATGTAGATGATAAAGAAACTGAAACCAGTGGAATAGCCAATGCTCGACTAAAGAGCAAATATTTTCCATCACTTAACTAGCATCTTGGGGCTCTGAAAAACCAGGAAAACTTATCCAAAATGTGACTGTCCCACTATAATCACTCGTTATATGGGACAAATCTGCATGAATGTGTGAAACTCTGTTCTTAAATAACCGCAGACATCAGTGACTTTGTATTCGGCGAGTCAATCATGGCTAGTCATTAGTAAGCAGCGAGGGCAGGCATTTCTTATAAATATCAGAATTTCTGCTTTTTTAAAAGACAGTCTATTCCTCTTATCATCCAGAATTGTGTGCAGTCGTGCTGAATAGCTCGGCCAGAGCTGGGAAGCGCTCTTAATTTCTCCCTTCATTATTATTTTTGCGATAATGGTTTTAGCCTTTTTACTCTCAGCAGAGTAAGGCTCGAGCTTTTTGAGGGCTTCTGCTACAGGTGGGTGAGTGAGGGCCGATTTAGCTGCTGCCTTGGCGGATAAATTCTCATCCTCAGATTATTCACGCTGCGTTGTTCTCAAGTGGCAAATACGGTTTTTAAAGCTTTTGGCAGACGGTGTTCCACATGGTTTTGCTTCAGAAAATCTTTGAATATTGCAAATTGGACGTCTTTAAAATATCCCGAGACTGATGACGGTATGTTGATGTGGCTCTCGACTCATGTATTTTGTGCCATCACAGTAATATCGGTTTATGTGAGTTGAGAAACCACCGATCTGTACCAAAATTCAGCTTATTCCGATCGGCGGCCGGTCGATCGGCGCACCCCTAGTCTGACATCGCGCTTCCTCTATACAAAGGTGCTACTCAACATAGTCAACATAGAGATCAACTGCGGCAAAGGGGATTTTCAAACAGAATTCGAGAGTTGGGTTCAAGGATGGTGCAAATGTATGGCCTGTGATGGAGACTATGTGGAGTAGTAACTTTCTACAGATGAAGAGTTACTCTACCAACAGGTGCAATTTGAACAACCTAAGTCAGTTAATAAAAATGCCCACTGTTGCGTTACTTTTGGTACTGCCTTCGTACAAACCGTATTGAAATGTTCCCACAACATGTTCTCAAAATGTTACCCAAAATGATTCCAGAACTTTCAGAAAACCGGACCAAACCAAAATACTTAACCTTCTAAAAACGTTGTGTTAAACTTAAATTGTTAGCTGAGTATGTGTTGCTCAATCAATAATTAAGGATGTTTCTGCATCTGGACAGATGTTTTGTATAAGACACATTTTTCCAACGTGATGAAAGAACGTTTTATACTGTGAATGCCTGCTTGTCTGTTTTCAGGATATTAGTACTGGATCAGTATAAAGTTTCACATAATCACCACAAAAATCTCATCAAATGTAAAAAAAAAAAAAAAATGTCATGGTTATATATCATCTGTACCTCTTTATTTTACTTTTGGCTGTTTTAATATAAAAAATTAGAAATGTTTTTAAATTTATAAAAAATAATCATTCTAGCAATAATTATTACATCAAATCCCTTACGACCGGCTGTTGGTGTGTGTGTGTGTGTGTGTGCGTGTGTGTATGCATGTTTTGCATGGCTCTATCTAGCTTCTTTTGAAGCTATTTCTGTTCACGGAGCCAAAATAAACAAAATATTTTCCCATGTTGTATCTGATATGTCAGCTACTATATTTTAATTTCTTGTTTATAGAAGCGCAGTCTGTGCCTACGGCCATATCGCAGCCGTGCTAAAATGCAGATATGCTTAAATATTCTAAAGTGCGTTTAGGGATTCAGTCTCACTTTATATCTAGCAAGGAGAAGAAATGATCACGGGCTCATGCCAGCCTCCAAATGTAATATCTGTCTTATTTAAACATCATAAAGAGCTATGACCTCATTCATCTGAGTCTTTCTGAAATTCATTATTCATCATGAAGACGAAAAGGCATTTAAAATCAGCTTTATTGAACTGGATTCGGGAACAGAGGAAGGATCGTACCATATACCACTGTGTGTTTATCTGTGTGTCTATCAGTGTGTTGCTCTGCGCCGTTCGTTCTCCACGCCGCTCACATGCAGGAGTTCATTTCCGCTCGCTAGTATAAATAAAGCTTTGTTCCGTTCCCATAATGAGTCATTTGCTCGATCCTCTCTGCCCGTCAAATCAGTGACGCTTTGGTGTTGTTTATTTATTTTGTGTTTTTCCTTCCGGCTGGTTGCGCCTGTTAATACGCAGCGTTCTAGAAGGATTCCTTTATTTTTGTCTCGAACCTTCATTTCGGAAAAAAAAACAAAAACCGAATGTCTCGCTCAAAGCGTCTTAGAAAGGAGCCTTTTTTTTTTTTCCGAGTCACAGAACATGCATTGACTTTCCAATTACCATTTCTAATGAGTTTTTAATTGCGGAGTTTTCACTTAAAATATTAGCTCACGCTGTCCTTTGTTCGGAACACAAACAAACAAAACACACACACATACATTCTATCACATTCTTTCTCAAAGACACACATAAAAGTAAAAGTAGAATAGCTGGTCTGGGCTAACCCGTGCCTCCACTGCCTCTGCCAGGTGCTCCTCTCTCTGCGGGCATGTGTGTGTGTGTGTGTGTGTGAGAAAGAGAGAGAGAAAGGGAGAGAGAGTGGATCTTTGTCGAATGTTGGCTAGCATTTGACTTCTACATAATGAGTCTTTATTTGGGAAAAGTACACAGATTGTCCCAAGCAAAACTTGAACCTAATTTGCAAGTCAGATAAGCTAGAGCCTCACTAACTGTACACTATAAACCAGACAAATAGATAGATAGATAAAGAGAAGGGTTTAATGATTTGATTTATTTTCATACCCTGTATGTTACCACACTGTACGCTGTGTCGTTTTTTTTTTTTTAAGTTTTTTTTTTTTAGCACACCTTAACCCAAAACCTTTTTTTTTTTTTTCTTTTTTGGGCAGCTGATTTTGTTTCCACCGCTTGCACATTTTTCTATCTGACACAGACTGTCTCAGCGCTTCTGTAAATAAGCTGATTCATGGGCTCTTGCTTAGGAGCTCAGTTAAAGGAAAACTCCATCCTGAAACACAATACATGTGTTTACACTGAAATATTTCTGAAGCACTCAGTGACTCAGATGCCGATTTGTAGACTGGTGGTCGGTGCGATGTTTGTTATTTCTCTGAGACGTTATGTTGGTTGTATGGCACGCTGATGTCACAGGAGGGTTTCACTGGTGCACTTACTATTGCTACTAATAAGAGAAAAAAAAATTTTTTCCTTTGTCTCACTGAGGTCAAGGTTTGCTGTTACCTTCCGAGAAACAACCGAGCAAGAGCTCCTTTTCTCACTGAAAGCACCGTTGCAGTGCTGCCTTGTTAGGATGATGAGCTTATAACTGAAGTAAAGTATTTGGACTGTGAAACAGATATTGTACTTTTTCCACCACAGTGGATTTAGAACGAAGCAGTCGAGATGGAATTAAAGTGTAGAGTTTGTGTTTAACAAGAAAACATTTGCACACACTTTAATGTAAATGGACAATGGACTAAAAAGGTGTTTAAATGACAGGTATTGAATGTAAAGTTGAATTTGCAGTTTGTTGGAACTCTCAAAATACTGAACAAATAGGTGCTGATGCAAGCGAAGGATCCTATCATTGTTCAGAAAGAAAAACAAAAAAAAACAGACCGATTACAGAGATTTAATAAGTGACCAAATCAACCGTTTCGGCACATTTCTCAAAAAAAAAAAGGGTTAACGCGTACTCAAGACAACCGAGGAGCACTGAAGACAACTGAAGTGGATGATTGCAAAAATCTTTCCTTGGTGATTAAAAAATAAATAAATTCATCCACAACATCCTGATAAGTCAAGAACACTCATGTGGAGGTAGGCGTATCATGGTCAAAGTCTACAATCAAGAGACATCTTCATGGATTTAAATACAGATGTTTTTATCTTAAAATGCAAACCAGAGATAAAACTTGCCACCAGAAATGTCTGCCAAAAGACCTAAGTCTAATTCCTACCCCGTCCCGGTACAAGATTAACTAGTGCCAAAATGTTTGAAAGAGAAGAACATGAAGAAGGAAAGGAAGGGCTCATGATCCAAAGCATACCATATCATCTGTCAAGCATGGTGGAGGCAATATAAAGGCATTGGTACTGTATGTATGGGTGCTAAAGGAGTTGGGTCACTGGTGTGTATAGTGGATGTGACTTCTGATAGAAGTAGCAAGATAAATTCTAAAATGTGTAGAGCTGTTTGTTTTTTTGTTTTTTTTCACATGCAGTCAAATGCTGCCAAACTGATTGCTTCACTGCTCAGAGAGTTAATGACCCCAAATGGTCTTTGAAAGCAATCCAAGGCAAATAAATGCAATGTTGTTAAAGGGCAATGTCCTAAAGGAGGAAAGATCGCCAAACAAGCAGCAACCGAAGGCGGCTGCAGTAAACACCTGGCAAAGCATCCAACACAGGAAACAGCGTTTGGTTAAATCCATGGTTTACAAACTTAATCCTAATGATTCTTTATGATTATGTTAGTTTGTTAAATTATGTTTGAGCCTGGGAAAATTGAGGGAGTTTGTACTGTAAAACCTATGAAAAAAAAAGGCTGTAATTCCTAAATGGTTAATGCAATTATTTTGTTAAACCCCTTGAATTGAAGCTGAAAGTCTACACTTTAATCACATCTTCATTGCTTCATTTCAAATATATTGTTGTGAATAATAATTATAATAATAATTCTGTGACTGCCCACTTAGGATCTACGTAATTTACTGGCAAGATGATGATATGGTGTGTTTCTAAAACAGCATTTTCGTACATTTGTAATAAGGAAAAAAGCTTGGTAAAGTTTCTATTCTTTGCTAGTTTTTGTTAAGTACAAAATGTTAAACTCTATGTTTCAGCGATGAAGGCAGACCGAAAGAGGTTGAAGATGGAAAAAGCTGAGCTGGTGAATCAGATGCAGCAGCTCTATGCTACGCTGGAGAGCCGGGAAGAGCAGCTCCGAGACTTCATCCGAAATTACGAGCAGCACCGCAAAGTAATACGCACACACACATACACACACACACACACACACACACACACACACACAAACACACACTCACACACACACACACACACACACACACAAACACATATAAGTTGCTAAACTACTTGGTATGGATCTGTAAAGTAATTTACATACATTAATATCCTGACTCAGTATTACACTTTGAGGCAAACACAAACTACTTCTGTGCTTTAATGAATAACAGCAGGAAGAACTGACACACGCTAATCTGAACTGGTTTTGCAAAAGAAAACGCAAAGTGATTAACACCTTGAGCATGTAGTGTCTGTCCATTGAGTTCATTCATAAAGGTGTATAATAATCAAATTCTCCAACGTCTTGTCTATTTGGTAATGAAATATTAAAGGAAAAAGTTGGTTTGATATTGTATATCTTGCTTGTCTGTGTATGTATGTATGTATGTATGTATGTATGTACGTACAGTACCAGTCAAAAGTTTGGACACGGGTTAGGATTTATTTTCTAAATTCTAGCACAATACTGAATTTATTTTAAAAACTATAAAATAACACATTATGGCATTAGGTAATTAAGTGACAACAGCAGTTATCGGGGCGAGGCTTGTAGGACGACTTTCACACACACACACACACACAACGGATTGGGAATGACTGCTGTCTGGCTCATGGATTACATAAATTATCTAAATAACGGATTACATTTTTGAAATAGTAACTAAATAACTGAGTACTTAAATGGCGGACCTAACGCGTTAAATTACTCGTTACATCAAAAAAGTAATCCAAGTACTCTAACGCGTTACTTTGTAACACGTTACACCCAACACTGCATTTAAGTGTGACAAATATGCAAAAAATTACAAGTCGGAAATGGGGCAAATATTTTTTTCACAGTACTGTATACAGGTTACATACATAAAGGAATAATATCCTTTATTTAACAGTGGTGAATGTACATGTAAGTATATTAATATTTACAAGCAGAGATTTGCTGCCATGTGGGCTGTGTGTCTCTTGGGAAAATCATGCTCACTCCCTTCAAACTTAGGCCCATTCCTCTAGTCACAACCAAGCTTTCTGGAAAACGTTCTGACAAAAAAAAAAAAAACAACAGATGAAAAATGCTTGTACTCGTTTAGAACTCATTATCTGTGCAATCTAATTTGTAATGGATTGCATCCCTGATATTTACGGTTAGTTAATGGTTAATTAGCTATACTGAAGTATTAACTTGGCTGCCAACGTGTGTGTGTGTGTGTGTGTGGCAGGAAAGTGAGGATGCAGTGAAAGTCTTGGCTAAAGAGAAGGACTTGCTGGAGAGGGAGAAGTGGGATCTGCGGCGTCAGACTAAGGAAGCCACTGAACTCGCAGTTGCACTGCGGTCCACACAGGAGCTGAAAGAGAACAGAATCAAAGAGCTGGAGGCAGAGCTGGCCATGGTGAGACACACACACACACACACACACACACATATATATATATATGAATGTGTATATTAAATACACATTTCTTACTTTGTTATTGAAGTTAAAAAAAAAATAAAATTGATTCTTTTTAAGAAATGCAACAAGGGAAAAGTTTGTAAGGGTTTAGGATTAATAATAAAGGTTAATAATAAAAAAATGCAACATTGCTTTATTGATTTACTCATTCATTCATATTCATTTCAAAACGAGCTGAAATAATGATCTACTGTAAATAGAAATAAAACCTGCATGTTAAATTCTAAAACATATACATCACTGTGAATTAAAGTGTATGTTCAATGTGTTGCTTGCATAGTGTGTATGAATGTATGTGTGTGTCTGCAGAGCTTTTTAAGTACAGAGATCAGCATGTTTCGAGTTTCGAGCGCTGGTATGAGTGTGTGTGTGCCTCTTTAACAGATGAGTAACTATGTGGCCCAGAAACTCGAGTGTCAGCTGTTTGTTCGAGCTCCCGAAAAGCCAGTCTCCCCCAGAAACATGTCGGTAAGATCAGCCAGGCCTGCCAGTCCAAGCAGACACCCTCTCTGATTGGCCCCCCAGTGACCCCACCCCCTCTGCTGTGTGTAGCTCTACGTTAGAGGATCTGTGACTTGATTGGTTGCACGTCTGTTTTATAATCCCTTTTAATCCGCCAACATACAGTAGAACAAATCAGTTTCCTGTGTATTTGTTAATACAGTATGTGGCTGGAGGCATGTGGATATTGTATGTGTGTGTGTGTGTGTGTGTGTGTGTGTGTGTGTGTGTGTGTTAGACATGTGCTCCTATTAAGATTCTTGCTATACCTCACTACTACCATAATGGAAATTTAGGCGTCATACAGTCATACAGTGCTGTATTTATTTATTTATTTATTTATTTAATAATTGTCACACGTAAATGATTCAGACCATTAAATTTTAATATTGCACAAAAATAACCTAAGTAAATACAACATGCAGGTATTAAATGATGATTTCATTTATTTATTTATTTGATTTATTTAAGGGAAAACAGCTGTCCAAACCTATCTGGCCCTATGTGAAAAAGTAATTGCCCCCCAACCGCACACCACAGCACTTAGGATGCAGCAGGACAGTGATTCGAAACACACCAACACTTCCACCTCTAAATGGCTCAACAAAAAAAAAGAAGTAATTTTTGGAGTCTGGACTTAAGTGCGGTTGGTTGGTTTAGAGGAAATGAATTTTTCACATAGAGCCAAATAGGTTTGGACAGCTTTTTTTTCCCTGAATAAATAAAATCATTGTTTAAAAACTGCATTACCTTTGTGTAATATTAAAATAAATAAAAAAAATAGAACAAATTAGGTTAATGACGACTTCAATAAGTTGAATTTTCCACCGAATGACTTCACGTTAAGGGCTTTGTCTTAACCATTGTTGCATATTTTTACATCAAATCCTGTAAGGATTGCAGCTCTGAAGCGAATGCAGCTCTCTGTGTTGCTGTAATTATCATAGGTAATAATTTTGCAACAGAAGGAAATAGCTTCTAGTGTGAACACAACAGAGCGTGTGAATCGAAGCAGGTATGCTGGGAGAATTTCATCGGAATAGGTTTGGTCAGTGCGTAACTTCCTCTTACAGATCACTTTTTTATTACTTTCCATGCACCTTTTAGGTAGCACGACATTCAAGCTTTTTATCTTGATCTAACACTACCTTTGCACGGATCATGAGAAAAATCGAATCTTTTATTAGTCTTTATAAGTCTTTTATACTGTGCTCTTAGATTTATTAGGCTAGTTATGAGTCTAGCTAAATATTAAACCACAAAACAATTCATCACAGGAATTGGCATGGGTTTCACTGTGCACCCTTGTAGGTTGCATGTACACTATTAAGTACTGGATGCAGTTGTGCTTCAGGAATAAAATTGAAACGTGCAAAAGGAGAGACATCTTAAAGAAGGGAAACATAAAAAAGAATTTTTTTTTTCGAGCTGCAGTAAATTATGCAAGTCTGATTAGCTATTCCAAAATAGGGAAATACATGAAGACATCAAGACAGCACATGCCTCATTGTGTGTGCGTGTATGTGTGTGTGAGAGCGCGAGCGAGAGAGAGAGAGAGAGATTACAGCTGATGACACTGGAAATCTCCATATTTCTGTATGTAGTAGTTGTTTGATGCCTGCTGCCTGACCTGACCTGACCTGACTCATGATTAAAGTACAAGTGCATTAAAGACATCCAACTATGAAATTCTATCTGTATGTATGATCTAATCCAGAACATCTGTCTAGAGCAAAACATCTGTTCTACAGTTATTGGTAACATTATTGGTGGTTTCTGTTGTAACATGCAGCGTTACTTACTGTATATATATCAGTGAATATTTTTAATAGTGTAAGATGAGTAAAAATTAGTACGTTGCACCTGTACTTTAATCCCTGGTGATGAAATACAGTGGCAAAGTGGTTTATGTTTGGGTTTAAGATTCTAACTTAAACTAGAACAACCAGGAAAAAAAAACCACACAGAACCACTTTCACACAAACACCTGCACCTGTTCACACCATTGATGGGAGTGTTGACACTCTATGGATGGCTTCATTTTTCTTCATGGACATCTGAACACACATCTGATAAAAGACTTTGTCTTTGCATTTGTTTGTGTGTGTGTTTGTGTTGCAGGCTAAGCAGTCTTTGGCAACGCTCACTAAGGACGTTCCTAAGCGCCACTCTCTGGCCATGCCCACAGAGGCTGTCGTCAATGGCAACCAGGAGTGGGTGATGCATGCGGAGATGCCTCTTACTGCAGCCATCCGTCAGAGTCAACACAGCCTTTATCACACACTCGACAGACATGGTACACTCACGCATACACGCTTGGCAGTTAGTACAGCTCATAAAATGTACTCGGTGTGACAGGCACACACTCGCATACTGAGGCATACTGTACCTCAGAGTCTGTGTGTAAACTGTATATAGTGTATATACTGTACATTAGGTGTATGTCTGTGAGACAGATACCATAACTGTTAAAAGTACTTAAGTAATGACACCTTTAACATGTTTCAAGGATGTTTGCAAAAGTGCAATGATGATTTCAGACTGTCAGGCACTGCTTTCCGAGAGTCTGAAAGAAAATCTAACCAAAGACAGATGCTACATTTAAAAAAAAAAAAAAACAGAACAAGCAATACTAAATACGAACTCCAACCAAATTTCAAATGAAACCGAAACCCAAAAAAATCTCAGAAACAGTTTGGCAAATAAGCAGAATTTCTCTGTTATTTTCTCATAATGAGCCATGTTTGATGGTCCTATGTGTGCGTCTGGGTGTTTGTGTGTTATTCAGTGTTAAAGGCTGTGCCCCAGTGTGTGTGTGATGTTGACGGAGTGTGTGTGGCGCACGCCTCAGGCAGCCTCCGCCTCAGTCCCTGTCACTCACGGCAACCGTCAATGATGTCAGACGCCTCTGCGCTGGAGGGAGAGCGATCATCCACGCCGTCTGAGCTCAACTCACCACGACACAGAACACACTCCCTCTGCAACGTGAGCGCGCGCACACACGTACAGCATGCATACACATCGCACACAGGCTCGCTCGAATATCTGAATGCACACACTCACTCACGGAATACATATACACAAGCAGTCGCTCTCATCTATTTGAAACACATGGCTTCGTAATATTTATATCATTCCTGTGGCGGCACTACAGTCAAAATACCAGATCTTTACTGACTGAAGTCTAAACATTTCGGCACAGTTTCAACGATTGGGTTAAAAAAACTAATTTGTCATTTTTAAACGTTCATATGAGTGTCCTGTATGCATGTACCGTACAAACAAAAAAATTTTGATTTCTGATTTTTTTTCCTACTTCCATTTAAGTATTGGCCAAATATAAGAAGATACCCTCCCCCCCAGCCTGTTGCTCAGCTGGCTAACGAGTAGCTCAGTTATATAGACACTGAAGCGGTAGGTTTGAGGAGGAGGGCTGAAACAGTGTATTATCTTAGGCATAATTAATCTAGAGCATTAACAGACACACTTTAGCGGAGCTCTGAGACCTATGTTAAGATATCGGACCTTTAAAGGTGTAGTGTTGCTAACAAAAAGGTTTGGGTTAAAGGTAAAGGTTATATAATATTATATAATATATTTGATGTGGCGGCACAATGGCTTAGTGGTTAGCCCTGTCGCCTTGCCCCTCCAGGGCCGACGGTTCGATTCCCGCCTCGGGTCTGTGTGCATGGAGTTTGCATGTTCTCCCCGTGTTTGGTGAGTTTCCTCCCACAGTCCAAAGACGTACCAATTAGACTGATTGGTGTTCCCGAATTGCCCATAGTGTGGTGTGTGGATGTGTGCCCTGCGATGGATTAACACCCCGTCCGGGTCGTACCCCACCTTGCGCCCAAAGTTTCCTGAGATAGGCTCCAGGCTTCCTGCGACCCTGAACAGGATAAGCAGTGGAGAAATTAAATGAATGATTTAAATTAAGCACACACAATCACACACAACCCCACACACACACACACACACATTTTTCATAAAGGGGCTCTCAGGCATGATAAATAAACATGACATACATTTATAATAACCTAAATGAAGCTATTATTTATTGCATATTTTAAATAAAGTTTACACCCGCTTTTAAATAACAAAAGGTGTCAAAAACTAAAATGTGCTTATTTTTTTAATTCCTTCAGTCTTTAGAAGATCTGGAAGACCAGAAGAGGAGAAAGAAGAAGGAGAAGATGGGTTTGAGCTCTCTGTCCCGTGTGTTCGCTCGAGGAAAACAGAGGAAGTCTCTCGACCCTGGCCTTTTCGACGGTACCAACACACCTGAGTACTACATAGAGGAGGACGCTGACTGGTGATCCAGCCACACAGTTCTCTGACCTCTGTGTGTCCGTTTGTTTGTGTGTGTGTGTGTGTGTGTGTGTGTGTGTGTGTGTGTGTGTGTGTGTGTGAGGAAGAGCATCAATGTAAGCCTCTGAGGTTTTGTGTGTGTATGTATGTATGTATGTATGTATGTGTGTGTGTGTGTGTGTGTGTGTGTGTGTGTGTGTGTCTTTGCTCTTTACATTGCTGCTGACTACAAAAGCACAAGTTTAGAAGCACAAACCCGGATCAGTCCTGCAATGCGCCCCTGCTCTACATCTCCTAACCTTTTCTCATCCCTCATCTACCCTGAAACTTGCCGTACTTTCTCTGGAAACTTGAAGGACCTGCTGGATTTGTAAATAACAAAGTGCATTGTAGTACATCCTGTGCTTGTAAATGTCTCGTCCTAAATGCGTTTCGTTTAATTTAACCTTGTCTGTTGTGTGCGGAGGTCGTAGACCTTGTTCGCTATGTTTTCCTGCTGAGAACTGGCAGGCAGATAGGATTTAAAGGCCAAGCACACTGAACAATTAGGTTTAGACCACGCACACACCACCTGGTCTGAACCTACTATTAACACACGCGCCAACCACACATACATACATATCAAGATCAACTAGCCTAAATGTAATTCTTTCACATCTTCGACCTACATAATATCTTACACTTAGCTTTTGGTTACGGAAAAGTTACTAAATGTTTTGAAGCTGATCCTGTCTGCCTGACGTTCTTACAGAAATGCTCTTAACCTGTCACACTGGATATGGGCTTCCCTTGAACACTGATCCCTGACCAATTTGGTCTGCTCAAATAATCAGAAAACCCTGATTCTGTAATCCAAATCCAGATCTGGTTCGAGATCATTGGCTTAAGGGAAGCTTTTCCGCTCCTCCTCCTCCGACGTAGGAAGGGGAGTCATGGAAACATAGCTGTCATTGCTCATTTGCAGATGAAATAGGATTGTGTGTATTTAACAAAGCCCAGGATTCCAACATATCATATGAGGCTTATGACTCACTTCTTGCCCTTTGTCTTTGTTTTATGTTTGTTTCTGTTTTTTTTTTTTTTTTTTTTTTTGTAACATTCTTTTCATTCCATGGCTAAAACTTGATGTTGTGAAAATGTGAATACTGAATTAACTCTCTGTGAGGGAGTAACGTAGCTTTTAACAGTAAAGAACCTCTTCATGGCTGTCTGGGATTGTTTGAATCATAGAGATCTAAATAGCATGGAAACAAATGTTAAAACTATTATAGAAGTAATTATTTTGAAATAAAACCAATGCCACAAACAGTAATGGCTGAAGAGACTTGCGTGTGTGGTTTGATGTTGGAGCTTTGGGACTCCCCATCATCAGGGGAAGCTTTCCTTAGGGCTGGGCAATGTGACAATATACAGTACTACAGTTTTCAAAGATATTGCATTATATCTTTTGATCCTTTTTGTGTCACAAGCCTCAATACCAAGGGCGACACATAGGAATCACTCTCCTAAACCATTATTGGGAATTTGACTGAACCTTCAGAGAACCCTTTTTTTTTGGAAGAATTGATGTACACTAGCTATTTAAATGTTTTTTCTTCTTCTTTTTTGTTGCATTTTTTTGTCTTTTTCTTCTTCTTTTTTTAACATATGCAAAAGCTGGAGGGTCAAATCACACTCCTCCTAAACCATTCATGGGAATTTGACCAAACCTTTACAGAACTTTTACAAACCGGATTCCAAAAAAGTTGGGACACTATACAAATCGTGAATAAAAACTGAATGCAATGATGTGGAGGTG
>JAOVVA010000032.1:6643983-6665422 GCA_028565275.1 Leiocassis micropogon | reverse complement strand
GTGAAACATTTTTACTTTATGTCTTATGGTGTTGACTCTTTTAGTGTTCATACAAATATTTACACATTAAGTTTACTTAATTCTAACCCTAACCCTAACCCATAGGGTGTGTCACTCTCGAAATAGGGTCAATCTGGACTCATCAGACCACATGACCTTTTTCCATTGCTTCAAAATCCAATCTTTATTCTCCCTAGAAAACTGATTAGTCTCTCTGACGAGCAGTTTTCTTATGGCTACACAGCTGTTTATTCCCAAGTTCTTATTGTAGCATGTGTGGAGATGCTCTTTTTTTTTACAATCACATTTATGCTGCCAAATAGATAGTTCAACACTATCCTTCCAGGTTTTAATAATTCATCAGAAATAAGCAAGCCTTATTCATTTGCGTGTAACATGTCTTGCCAATTGGTAGAGAGTTCATGAATAAAAATCTGTACGCTTTCAGTGAGTAGAGAGAATGTGAACGAAGATATAAAACCGAATGACATTTACAGAAGACATCAAGCACCATATGGTGGTGAGACTCTTTATCTTTAAAGAGCATTCTTTAACTTTTTAAAGAAGGCTATAAATCCATGAACAATGATCCCGAGGTGGCTCGGAGTGCACTGCAGTCGTTTCCATGGACATTCAGTGAGATTTACATGATCCTTGAAAAATCCACTGTTAACTTGCTCATTACAGATTGCCACATCTCTGTACAGTCCTGACCTCGCTTTAATCGATTTCCACATGTTTGGGCCATTAAAGGAGTTCCTGGGAGGCCAGCATTTCAGATGTGAAGCAGGCTATCTGATCATGGCTCTGGCATACTGAGAAAACTTTCTACATTGATGGTATCTGAGCACAAGTGAAACACTGGGATAAGTGTATTATTGTAGCAGGGGATTATACAGAGAAATTGGAGGTGGCTGGGAATCAAACCTGGACCCTGGAGGTGCAAGGCAACAGTGCGAACCACTAAGCCACTGTGCCGCCCCTGAGGTGTTTTAAGCATTTTCAGTATATGTTACAGAAAAGCAATCACCCTTTTTTTTAAGTTCAGTATGCAAGAGGAAAGTAACGTTTTAATTCAAAAACAGGGTTTTCTTTAAAGGACCAACAAAATGTCCCCACGGGGCAGACATATCCGTCTGGAGACATTTGCGTAAATAACATTACGCACATCATTCTCTTACATCCCTTCACTCTAACCCCTCTAAACACACATAAATTGAGTAATTCGCAGGAGTAATTTGGGCTTGATCAGTCCCAACTCTGGAGGAACAAAACATTACAGCATGTAAATAAGACATCACTGAAACAAACAAGCCAAGATCTCAGTTGTTTTACGACCATTTCATTGTGCTTCAATGTTAGGTTATCGAAAGTAGCATGTGTTAAAATCCTCAGATCAGCCTTTTTCTCCAAACTCTGTATGAGAGCCTCTGTCTCGGAACACGCTTGTTAGAAGCTGCACGTGGCCGTCTGCTCACAATTGCACAACCCACATGCAAGACCTTGGAGGCATTTGAGTTGGTAAAACGTTGCTGTTTCTTTAAAATGCTACAGGTGGTTCACTCTGAACTATTCACACACTGGCATCAAATATGGTAGGAGTGAATTTTTCGCCAACTTTGTATAGAAATAGCAATTCTGACAGATGACCCTTGGTTTTTAAGTGAGAAAAAACAAATATAAAGTACATTAAATACATTGTTGAATACAAGGTATACAGGTATAAAACTTTTGAGTTATGACAACTTTTTTAAAGTGTCCAGGTCTTAAAATTGTAACAAAAAATGTAATATTGAACTGCAATAGCGCAATATTAATTAAATCGCCACCTATAGCCAGCACAGCTACTTGTTAAGCAAAGTGGTTAGCGTAGTCGCCTCGCACCTCCAGGGTTCGGGTTCCATTTACTGCCTGTAGTGTGTGAATGAGTGTGTGTATTTGTATGGAGTGTGTTTGAGGGATTGGCACCCTGTACTTCGGGTGTACCCTGCCTAAAGTCTCCAGTAATTGCCTTTAGGCTCCCTGCCACCCTGTATACAGGATTAAGCGGTATAGACGACGAGACGAGATGAGACGAGACCTAGGTATCGCCTGCAGGTGGTGATATCAGGTGGTGACTGGTCATTCCCATCCCTAGTCTCTATACTGTTTATGCATTCCATATGTTTGTAAGACTGTAATGCAAGATGGGGCTGACTAACATATTTGTGTATCAAAAACTTTGTTAAATGATACACATAGAGACAATTTCTGAAAAACCAACTCTTCTTTTTTTTCAAATGCTTACAGCTGAATCATTATAGTTAATGAATAGAGGTTTTTGGACTGAATAATGTTTCCATCTAGTGGTCAAAAGATGCCAATATTCCGTATTCTGTAGTTCTGTACAATCTGAACATCAGTTCAGGCGCTGTGCTTTACTTACTTCATCCATATTCAGTTAAAAGACAATGTTCTGACCCTAAATTCTTAAAATAGAAAATATCACTACTAATATTTGGGTCCTGGAAGTACTGTATAGCCCAGGGGTGATTATTACTTTATTTTCATATACTGGTGGGAAAATAATAATGGAATAGTGCTTGTTAGCTGTATTTAGAGAAAGTGGGTTTGAGGATTGGGTTTATGTGTGCGCTCTGATTTCAGTGCATATTAGGTTGCTTATTTCATGGTATTGGTGCTAAGTGTCTCGCAAGGGTAAAAAATGAATTTTCAGATAGGATCATATAAACTCATTTTTCATAATACTTAATGATTCTTCATTATTTTTTGTAAATATGCATACACATTTATATTAGATAAAAAGAGACACATTTGCTAAATGCAATTTCATGTCCTTTTATACATATCTAACATTTTTAATTCAAATCTTTCAATTTCTTAGCTGTCATTCAACTTGTCCGATTTATATTTCACATGTAAAGAGATAAATCTGAAAAAGTATATTATTCTAAAATGCAAAATTGTTAAGACGTTGCAACATGAATTTCACATGGTTACAGACACTAAAGTTTTTTTTAAAGCTTTTACCAAAATTATTTTTAAAGGTCATTTTTTACAGGTCATATGCTTCTAGAAGTTTAAACCAATTTTAGTGTCAATACTTAAAGAAATATGAATGATTTGCATTTTTTATTATTATTGTTTGAAGTGAGACAATATAACACTGAAAAAAATGGCCATTTTGGAACAAATGTAAAATCATCGCTTCATTCCAGCTGAAGTTAGCAACTTGAAAAATGTTTAGAGAAGCAAGATTGGTCATATCCATGTTGCATAAACGTCAGAATTAGCTTCTTTGACACACACATTTTCTATATTATACATATAACATAAATAATACTACATAATATTATTAATACCATTATGATTAACACATAATAATAAAATGAATACCAGTACGGTGGCTTACATCACAGAACGGTGGCTTAGTGGTTAGCACTGTCGCCTTGCACCTCCAGGGTCTGGGTTTGATTCCCGTCTCTGTGTGCATGGAGTTTGCATGTTCTGCCTGTGCTTGGTTGGTTTCCTCTGGGTACTCTGGGTTCCTTCCACAGTCTTAAGACATGCAGATTAGGCTAATTAGCAGTATAGATGGTAAGTGAGTGAGTGAGAGACCAATCCTGCATTTTGGCCACATGTGTATGTCTCAATTCAAGTGTTTTTCACTAAATTGTAGAATTTTACCTCAGAGTTTCCTTATTATTGACATTTTTTAGCCAAAGTTCCTTTTGAATTGAACACACAGCACTGTTTACGGCATGTTCAGGCGTTTTTTAATTTTTTTATTTGGTGGTTCGCATTCACTTTCTGGCCACTTTATGACAGTACTGGGTTGAACCTCCTTTTGCTTTCAGAACAGCCTTCATTTTTTCGTGATGCTAATCTTGTCGTTCCACCACATGCCAAAGGTGCTCTGTTGGATTAAGATCTGATGACTGTGGAGGGCTTTTGAGTACGGTGACCTCATTGTCATGCTCAAGAAACCAGTCTGAGATTACTGTGACTAGCAAAACTAAAATCATCTCAGACTGTAACTATGGACAAGAAATAACACTCAGGTGGGACTTGGCATTTAAACGATGCTTAGTTGGTACTAAGAGGACCAAAGTGTGTTAAGAACATCTCTCCACACCATCAACACCAGCCTGAACCGTTGATATAAAGCAGGATGAATCCATGCTTTCTTGTTTTTGTGATGACCGAATGCTTATGACCGAATCTGGATGCTGCAGCAGAAATCAAGACTCAATGTTTTTCCAATCTTCTATTTGTCCAACTTTGGTGAACCATGGGAATTGTAGCCTCAGTTTCCTGTTCCTAGCTGACTGGAGTGGCATCTGGTGTGTTCTTTTGATGCTTCAAGGTTCGACATGTTGTGCATTCAGAGATGATCTTCATGATAACTTGTATTTGGTTGTAATGAGGTGTTATGGGTTATTGTTGCTTTCCTATCAGCTCTAACCAGTCTGACCATTCTCCTCTGACCTCTGCAATCAATGAGGCATTTTCAGGCCATTTTTTCATTCTCTTCAAATACTACACATCACTCTGGTTATGTACCTCATAGACATGTAGAAATGAAGTACTGTACTTCATTTGTTATAGGATGTAGTTGAGTAAAAGTGAAAAAAAGTATCCATTAATAAAATTACTCACGTAAAGTACAGATATGTGAAATATGCACTTAAGTAACTTAGTTAAATTCCATTTATATTCCTATCTATACACTGTGGATACAAATACTTCTTTATAAGAAGTATTTTTTGATATTCACCACCCTACTTCAACTAACTACAGCATACATGTAGTTTGAATCCAGAGACAATCCCATTATTTTCTGAAAGAATTACAAGAGCACCTTAGCACATGCCTTAAGCAAATCACCAGGACTTGACTGATACCCAGCATCAGTATATATGCTCCAATATGACTATGGCTTAGTGGTTAGCTCTGTCGTCTTTCACCCCCAGGTCTGGTCTGGGTTCCATCCCCGGCTTGGGTCTGTGTACATGGAGTTTGCAAGATCTCCTTATGCATGGTGGGTTTTTTCGCCAGGTACTCCAGTTCCCTCCTACAGTCCAAAGACGTTTTACTTAACCAATGGCTGCTGTCATGAGACAACATAGGAGCATCTCAGGGCACAAGGTGAGGTGCACCCTGGATTGTACCGATTGCAGGAATTAGCCGATGTGGGGGCACAATCACACCAGTCAGCCTATACCACACATCTTTGGACTGTGGGAGAAAACCAGAGTATATGGGGAGAAAACTCATCAAACCATGGGGAGAAGATTCAAACTCCACACACATAGTCACACAATCAAAACACCCTTATCATACATTGTAACAGGCTATATTATAATTATCTGTGATATGTCTAGCTACAAGATTCTGACCCTAAATAAGCAAAACAGTCCATCCAATACCTTGGAAACTACTTACTTGTCACTTTACATGAAGTATACAAATACATTTTTAACATGAATTTTACTTTTAAAGTTTATTTAAAAGTAGAAATAAAAGTGAGTATTTGGGTAAATAGTGTAGGCAATCTTATTAATTTAAATAAAAAAAAAGAGATGTTTCTTTGGCGTCACAGGGGCTTAGTGGTTACCACTGTCATCTGTCTGGGTTCGATTCCCACCTCTGTGTGCATGCAGTTTGCATGTTCTCAAGTACTTCTCAGTTACCTTCTACAGTCCAAAGATATGCCAATTAGGCTAACCGGTGTTCCCAAATTGCAAGTATTTTGAGTGTGTATGTGTGTGTGACCTGCAATAGATTGGCACCCTGTCCAGGGTATAGCCCACCTTGTGCCCTAAGTCTCCTGGAATAAAGCGGTATAGACGACGATTAGTGAGTTTTTGCTAGTCAAAAGATTTTTCTCTTTTCAAAAGCCTTTCATGTGACGCACCTCAGGGCAAAAATCCACTGTAACTATTTACACAGTATTTCACAGTCGAAGCAGAAGAATTATATAAAAAGGGCTATGTATGGTGTATAGAGGTATACCATTTTATACAATTTTCTTAGTCTAATAAAAAGATAAAAAGTCAATTAAATAAGCTCCAATATCTATTAACATACTAAACTTGCTTTTTTACTGGATAAAAGTTCTCCCTCCCAGTTTTCCCCAATAACATCTACAAAGTATAGATATTTGTTATAGGATGCTGTTGAGAAAAAGTAAAAAAAAAAAAAATATATATATATATCCACTAATAAAATTACTCAAGTAAAGTACAGATATGGGAAATATGTATTTAAGTACAGTAACGAAAGCTCATACAGTGATTTAAATGAAGAAAGTCCTGTGGATGATTGTGCGGCCTTTTTTACTGCAAACAATTTAAAAAAAGGGTATGAACAACGTCACCTAATTCTGAGCATGACCATGCACAAAATGTATAAATATTTTCCGTTTGGATTTAATGCTGCTTGTCCATCAGTTTGGAAGTTTATTCCCCAGTGAAGCCTTCTATTTTGAGTGAGTGTCCTGTGTAACTTGCTATAACAGATCATTGATGGCGGTAGAGTAATGGTAAGTGAGTGTGATTTGGCTATTATCTGATCATGCTTGGCTTTCACTTGGTCAAACGAGAATCGAAGACACTAATATCAGTTCCAAAGGGAAATTCCCAAAGGAAATCCCAACAGAGGCAAATGGGGGATGGTTCCCTTCCCCCTACTCTGCGGCACTGTAATGCATGAGCTGACAGTGATGTCCCTGGCACTGCCTCCCCTGCCAGAGGAGAATTATGCTGCCACGTGACATCATAGTTGGCTCCCACCCCCCCACTCAAGGGCCATTTCATCCTTATACGTTTGGCCCCAAAAATGCATTACAGATTTCTATGACTGTTTAAGCACAAAGGCTTACTTTGTCAAAACACTACACATAATTCACATAACCACAAACATGAGTAGCAGAACACCTGAGATACTTTGCAAAATGATGCCAAAGTATAAAATTATTTATAAATACACAATTATGTTGCTATATGGTTTATACAATCTGAGTCTAAAACACTTTTCTACTTTCCAAATGGTAGTCTTGGTTTGTTGTTGATCTTCTGGCTGCTCCCGGCAAGGGGTCGCCACAGCAGACAATGTGGTATGCACATACAAGCTTGGCACAGGTTTTTACGCCGAATACCCTTCCTAACGCAACCCTCCCATATTATCCGGGTTTGGGACCGTCACTGCATGGCACATTGATGAGAATATTTATTCTACAACCATTAGTACATTCATGCATTTACAGAGGTTGATTTTGCTACAGTACTACAGTAGATCAGGTACTGTATCTCTACCTCCTCTCCTTCTACCTCAAACTGGAAAGTTGGTTTCCATACCTTCATATCTACCTTACTACACCTTCTTATGGTTCTTACATCTAATTAGTGAGATTACAACATAAGCATCAGAAGGTCAGATATGATCAGTTGGTTCAGCGGGATGGCATTCTGAAAGGCAGTGCCTAGAAATCACATAAAAGTGACATCATGTCAGGATTTCTGTGTCTAACATGGGGTGTTTCATTTTTTTTTGGATACGAATATGGGTTTATTTGTGCCAATTTGGGCTGATGTTTTGCTCCTAGCATGTTAGGTTTCACTAACCTTGTGAAAGTAGATTTTTTTTTTAGGAAAAAACTATAATATGGGCACCAGTAGATATTCACACAATCATGCATCTCTAAATGACCGGCCACCCCAATGCCCAAGTGGATGCCATTTGGGAATCTTCCACTAAATGGATTCACATAGTTGTTCTGGCTAAAAAAAAACATGTGATCCACCAGACTGAGAATTCCTGCATCTCTGCCAGCATCCACTACAGACAGGGGTCATTGAGGTGCTTCACAAATATGAACTGCAGTGAACATGTCACCAATATTCCTCATGAGTCTGTCTGACTCTTTGCAGTTCCGCTTTCTTCACGCTCTGTTACTCTAGCTGTATATGCAGATACTGGGTGGCGAATTTGGCTTTCTCTGACAGCAAGAGCAGGAGTCACAAAAACTGATGATGTCGGGTCCAGGAACTGCTTAAGAATCTGCTGGGTCATTGTGATGCTTTCAAATTGTAGCTGGTGTTCATGGCGCAGGTTGTGGCTTATTTGGAGGTTCATATGGTGTGGAAATGATAATTCCATCAAGCGAAGGGATTTCCATCAGTATTTCATCAGTTATCATCACTATTGTGAAACCCTGCTTGTGTGAGTGTGTGAGAAAAAAGAACTTGGAAAGAATTGCTGTTTATCATGTCTAACATAATCAGTTGAGTCATGCAAATGCAGGTCGAGACCTTCAATTAACGTTCACCTCAAACATTGAGTTGGAGGAAAAAAGATCTGGTTGTGGTTGGCAGATGAACTGGTTTGAATATTTCAGAAACAGCTGATCTCTGGATTTTCATGCATATCCGTGTAATAAATAATACATAATAAAAAGTCCAATAAATCCAAACTAATAAACTCCTTAAAATATGTCTTATAATGTTTGTGCCACCAAACCTGTCTGTCCTGTCTTTGAATTTTTTAAACAAGGTTTAATTTAGATTTCAACCATTATGTCACCTCAAATCTGTGTGTATCAGCATAGCTTTCTACTGTCAGCAGTGGGGAATGTGAATTAACCACAATCACTTAATCACATACAAAATAGATTTTTTTGGAGCATACTTCTAAAAGATGTGTTTGGCATACAAACAAGACAGCTTACCACCGTAAGAACATAATACCCACTGTAAAGCATGGTGGTGGTAACATCACGCTATAGGAATGTTCTCTTTTGCGTGGACTGGGTTTCTAGTCAAGATAAAGGGAATCATGAATTGCTCCAAATATTAATCCGTTATGGCACGAAACCTGTTAGACAGCTGAAGATTAGGGAAAATTACTCCTTTCAGGATGATAATGACTCAAGGCACAAATCCAATTCAACAAATGAATGGCTTCAGAAGAAGAATATTAATACTTTGTAAAAGCCTATTCATAGCCTAGATATAAATCCTATCAAAAGCCTGTGGAATGATTTGAAGAGGGTTGTGCACAGAAGATCCCTTCACAATATAAAATATTTGAGCCTTTATGGAAGGAAGAGAGCAACAAAATTGCCCAAACAAGATGTGCTACTCTTAAACCACTTTTATATGTTTTTCCCTTTAATTTTATTTGTTGCTATAGTAATGAAGACAAGTAAGACAAAAAGAACTAAAATGATTGAATGTTTTAATTTTTACATCACTTTTTAACAGGGGTTTTAACAGGGGTGTGTTGATTTTTTAAAAATATATTCTCTGTATAATACAATAATTTGTTTATTCTGAAGGAACCCCATGCAGATATGGTGAGAACATGCATGTTCTCAAAATGTCTGCATGGGGTTCATTTAGAATTTTTTGCCGTTTTTTTTGCCACAGAGACCAGAGCAAAAGTTAGTGGCTAGCACTCCTGCCTCGCACCTCCAGTGTTGGAGGTTTGAATCTCGCCTTCTTCTGTATGCTTGGAGTTTGCATGATCTCCTGTGCTTGTAAGGTTTCCTCCAGTTTCTTTGGTTTCCCCACAGTGAAAAGACACGCATTGTAAGCTGACTGGCCTTTTCAAATGGTTCCAAATTCCAATATGTGCAAGTGTGTGTGTGTGTGTGTGTGTGTGTGTGTGTGTGTGTGTGTGTGTATATCTGTAAACTGCAAGAAAGCTGGGTCCTTATCAAAATATCTTCTCCTTACAGCAAAAACTGCTGGTATGACATCATAGTTTATTGCAGTGAACCATCAGTGAGTGCACTGATGACAAGAATGAATGGTAGTTTGGCAGCAAAACTTGTATTTTACACTTAAACTTAAAATTTTCACTTGAACATATAATTATTTCCACAATCTAAATAATTCCAAAATCTAAGATCATGTATCATCTAAACTACAGCTGCAAGAGTGGAAAAAAAAGTTTATTCAGAAATGAAGATTAAATTAATTAAATGGTATGCTAAATAAATGCTGTGGAATTATTAGTAATTCATAATGCATTACGATATCCCAGTTATCCACATACTGTATGTTTTGTATCTATTCCTTTTGGTCAAGTTACTGAATTTTCATTAATTATTATGCATATGGTGTTTGTTGCAAATGATCCTATGGCATTAATAAATACAACACTTTTCACGTATAAATATGTTTGCCACTGTACAATAAATACTTATGTTTTATTCTTTCATATTTTGTGTTCTAAACGGGGGAAAGTCACTTGTCTAATCTCTCAGTCAGCTCTAGTCACACAAATATTTTATAGTGTTTGAATATCATGGTAAAAATCCTAGATAGTATGTGATTAATGCTTGTGCACAATGATTAGCCAATGACGCATTTATAGAGACACATGTCCTTATTATCACAAGGAAGTGAAAAGGTTAGTAATGGCTGTGTGAATAAATTAGGAAATAGGGCGGTGCAGTGTGTAACACAGACCCCCTCACAAGTTCCACTGAGTGATCCTGAGCTCAGGTTACTGTTTGAGTTTTGCATGTTCTCTGGGTTTTTGTACAAACATATGCTGGCAAGTGGGTACGTGACTATAAGATGTGGATAAGTGACAGCAAGACTGGAGGCGCAAGACTATAGTGCTAACCACTAAGCCACCATGCAGCCTTTTGTGGGGTTGATGTCCTACAATCCTCCAGGGTGTTTACCAGACTTGTGTCCAGTGTTTTCCTCTTAGGCCCCAGAGCCACAAAGAGTCGCAAAACAATAAAAACAGGTAGAGGCAGATAGTAAAAAGTTTGGTCACTCACTCATTGTCTATACTGCTTTATCCTGTATACAGGATCACTGTGGGCCTGGAGACTTAGAGCATGATGCAGGATACAGCCTGGATGGGGTGCCAATCCATCGGTGCTACCACTACGTGCTGCTGTTTTTGGGTATGATGTTCTACAATGGCATGGTGTCCCATCCTGGGTGTTTACTAGACTGGTGTCCATTGTTTCATGGTTAGGGCCCCAGGGCCACCAAGACGTTAAAATAATAAAAACTGGAAAAGGCAGAAAGAAGTTTGGTAGCATATTACTCTTTTGTTTTTGTTTTTTATATAAATTATTGACTGTTTGAAACTTGCGATCTTACATTTTTAATCCGATTTTTATTGGGGATTACATAGATAGTCTATTAATGGTTTTTGATGTTTTTGGCTTTCCATATAGAGTTTATATGATGTTTAAGAAATAGGACATCTCGGTTATCTTTGAATAAATGGGCGGGGCATGTTGCGCTTCATGCCCTCCTGTTCATATATTGACCACGCCCTGTCATTAAGCCCCTCCCCATTCCCCCCGGTCCAAACCGATTCATTGGCCTGTAAACTGCACGCCACTGATTCTGCGGTAAAGATGGCGGCGTCGGAGGGGGCGCGTAGTGGTTTGGGCAAAACACATCGACCCCCTATGGGTCTGTTTTAGAAGGGGAAAAAACTCACCAGTATAAGAAATGATATCGAGTAGAGCCGTTAGAGTGAACCGAACGGACTGGTGACACATTGTGCACAGAAGAGGCGAGGTGGGTGGGATCAAACACACACACACACACACACACACAGACAGACCGCTAGCTCTTGGGCTAGGCTATCGAGCAAAGAGGGGGTGAAGAGCAGAGTCAATAGGCCGCTCCGCTGTTTCTCTGGAGGGGGGATGTGATCCAGGAGGACGGTGGTGTTTCCTTGCCTCGGTGAAATGGGACAGCAGGTAGGGCGAGTGGGAGAGGGGGCCTCGGCGGCGCTCCAGAGCCCACCGCACGGCCACTCGCAGCAACCGCAGCCGCACCAGAGCAAAGCGAGCCGGGGGAGCAGCTCCGGGAGGAGACCGCGGGAAGCGACCAACACCGGGACACCAGCGTGCAGGCTCGCCGTTACCGCCAACGCGTCCGACCCCGGGATTAACATATTCACTCAGCATTCAGGTAAACGCGCTCACACCGAGCCCTGTCCCGCTCACAGCTGGATCGTTTCAGGGCTGTCAAATCAGTGCAAGGTCATTAAGGGAATACGAGGATCTCCAAAAAAGATGAGTAAAGCTAGCGGAAGTGCTGCTCGGAGTTACAGAGATTAGCTACAGAGTAGCCTGAGATCAAGGAGAAATCCTAAACAAACGCACATTTTAAACAAGGCAGGGGCATCACTCAGCCCGTTGTTGTGTTCAGCGCTTCCTGATGCGGGTGTGTGTTAATAATGTATAATGAATGGAGGGGTTTAGCTGTTAGCCGGACAGAGGCAGTGAGACTGGGAAAGACTTCCTCCATTTGGATTCAGGGAGAGGAAGCATGCTTTTCCTGGCTTGGACTTCTGGAGATTGTTGGAGCCAACCAATATAATAAGGTAAAAATAATGACCTGTGTGTTTGATCGGCCGCTGTGGAGGACTGATCCCTTTGTTTATGTTTATAAGGGTTCATTTACTCCACTCCAGAACCAGACAGACTACTTACGGCAAACTACTCAGTGTCCATCATTTCTTTTTCCTTGTAACAGAAACAAGATCTCATCCTTCCTGCATGGAACTGCAGTACGCCTTATTGTATCAGAATCCCCTCTGCTTTCTCAAATTTCACACTTGCTGTTTTAAGAGAATCCGTGATTCATGATTTTAAAGATATGATGATGCGGTCCGCGTATCGTCCTTACCGTCACCGTCATAACCGCTCACGTTGTAATGATCATAAACATGGTAGGAGTATCGTACCCAATCGTTTGCTTTATTCCTTTTCCCCCTAAAGTACTACTTTCACCCCTTTGATTGTACAGGGATTGCTTGATTTTATTACCAGCTCATTTTCTCTCACTTAACACACTCGAGGCTATTTAAATCCTATTTCGTTGAAATGGGAGGAAACAGTCTCAGGGACGTCGCAGGATGTTTTGCGTGTCGCCTCAAATGTACCGAACAAAAAGTCCAAAGATAGAAAGAATATCCTCTAACTAAAGGACTTCAAAGGCTAAATGATGGTTGCGCAATAGTCAATTCACATGTCTCTTAAAGACGGTGAAGGCAGCGCACACACTGCTTCCCTGGCTGGAACACTCTGAGGTTGGCTCTATCAATGTCCAGCCTGATATCTGAGGTGATGGTGATGGAAGGGAACAGAACGGACGCGTGGTTGAGAGTTTCTTTGCATCGCTTCTAGATCAGAATTATAGCAGGGCCTTTTACATCTTGGCCATGAACCCCTTGAGCTGGAAATGCTGACCTGCAAAGGGCATCACATCTGTTATTTTTACACTCTCATTTCCCAGAAATGTCAAGTGTCCTCCTGTCTTTCAGGGTAATGGCATGGTATTTCTCGAAGTTTTTTGTGGCAGCAAAGGAATGTCCTTAGCATCATCTCTGAGTGTAATGTAATGAAGATGTAAAAAAAAAAGGAAATATTTCTTATGAGATGGGAGGAGCTATTTGTTCATTTAAATATATTTGCATTTAAAGTGGTAAAATGTTGCAATACCTCAATAATCCTACAGATCAACTTTTCACATGTTGACAGACAGCACAGCATCCTATGTGGTAGGAGCAAATGATTTTATTTGCTAAGCTCGTTTAAAATCGTAATCAATTCTATTGAATCCTAATGAATCAGGATATTTATAAAATCATATTGCTTACAGAATGGCCATACAGGCCATACTACCTAGGTATTGTGATGTGATATCAAATTGATTGTTCCCTGGTGATTCCTATCCCTAGCTTTGTGAGTCACTGGAGGGAGATTTGTCAATTTGTTGTTATTATTCAGGTATATTAATCAGGACATTAATATTAAACATAATGAATGTTTATAAGGTAACATCCTATTAGGGCTGGACGTTATTAGGAAAATGGTTTTTTTTTTTTTTTTTTTTTAAACTTTAAAGATGACTAGACTATTTGATTATCAGAATTGGTATTAAAAATTCACCACCTGTAACAAATATTGCAAACCCTTAGGAGTCACTACAGTAGAACTTCCTTTATTTTATTCCTTTATTTTCTGTCAGTTTTTTTTTCACGCCAGATGCAATCGTTTTGTTTGATCTGGGCTTGGGACCGGCACTACGAGTGCAGTGACATGTGCATCACCATCGAGGATTCTACCACTCAAGCACAAATAGCGCAAACAATGGTTTTGTTAAACATATATAAATTTTTTTTTTGGAAACATTGTTTGCACTGTTTGTTTCGGATGGTGCTGTAATATTTTAGCACATCATAGTGATCTCTCTGACAGAGTTATCAAGGGCCATGTTTTTTGGAACCTGAAACGCTACTGAAACCGAGAAGTCATCTTGGAATATTCATCTTGGGTTCCTTCCCCTTTTATGGGGAAAATCAACATGACTGCACACAGGTTCAGAAATGAGCAAACTAAAACTTCTATCCTAAATCAATAATGATGTGTATATATAAATGTCGGCGTTAGCTTCCATTTGTTTAAGCTAAAACCCTGACCATATAGTTCACTGTTTGAGAAGCATCACTCACGCGAGTTAGCTGCCTAGCTCGTTATAAACATCATATGAATGTGGCAGTTTTCTCACTCTCTGTTCTTGGGTTGTGTCCCAAATAGCGTAAAATAGAAAGCTGGTGCACTGTATAGGGCATAAATTCATGTAGGGATGCTTAGTATGTAATGAAGCATTATAATTTACATAAACTGTCCACCATGGTCCCGCCCACTTTGGCACGGCAAGAGGCATTACTTACCGGATGCTGGTGCCAATTCCGACCTTCAAAAACGGTTACATTCAGCAAGAAAACACGTCTGATAACATTGTCATCCTAAACCTGACTTATTCTCCTCAGTAACTGCTTCTAAATGGTTTCTAAATGCCTCTGAACCATCCATGTTGACATGAGCTACAGCGCTATCCAGCTTCTAAGACAAAGCTGAATCTTAAATCCTTCTCTAACCCCTGATCAAGGGCACTACTTGTTGTGTGGAATAAGTGAATTTATTCCCTATATAGTGCACCAGCATTCTTTTTTTTTATGCTATTTGGGATTCAACCCCAGAACAGTTGCTAAGAACAGTATTAGTTAAGGTTACCTTTTTGTAGCTTAAAGGACGCTATATTCCCTAACAATGTCTCATTAGAAACAGAAGCACTGAATGAGCTAACGCTAACAAACATCAGATCCAGGAGGAATCAAATATTTGTACACTTGTCTGAGGTAAACACCTCATGATAACAAATAAAACTTCTTCAAATTAATGTTATTACCTTCTTCATTCATTTTTACATCCCTGTTTCTTTTTTGAATAAGTTACAAAGCCCACCACAGCTTTCTGCATAATAAAATAATCAGCAGATCAGAAGTTATCAGTTTCTCTTTTATTTGTGTTGAAATCATCAGGAACTCCAGGAGGTCATCAGGTAATCTTTGTGTTAATCTTTCGCTCCAAAATACAGCTCGAATTTAATTATCAAGGAAAATGCATATTAGCCTAATGACGGTTAAGGGTGTTTCTGCCGCCGGCATTGTGACTATTGTATGATGGTAATCATGTGCATGCAAAAAGCTTTTTGTTATATGCGTAATGATATTTGCGTGCTTTTTATTTTTGATATCCATTATGCGGTTTGTGCAGTTTAAAAACTGTAGTATGTGTCATTTCCCATGATAATGTATAGTAAAGAGATTCTCCATGTAAGCAATTTCAGAATTCTACTCCAGGGAATCAGTTTGTGCGCAGTGGAGTTTGTTAGTGGTGTATGTTGGATTAATATTAAGTTAATGTTTTAACATGATGTTTAGTTTGTTTAAACCATGATTGCACATGTTCACATATTCAGTACGTATTAGATATAAAATTTTGTATGTTCCATGAAAAGCATTTCAATTTTCCCCCCCAATACAAAGATTAAAAACCAACCTGCCAATATAGATGGGAATAATCTTGTCGCAAAGAAAGCTGGAAATATTAATTCAGAGATTTGGAGTTGGTGCGAGTTTGGATGGACAGTTGAACAACTTTATGTACAACATAATGCTACATTTGACTTGTCTCATATGAGAGAGTTCACTGGTTGGAATGACATCATTTTCCATCAGGGCACATTTGACTGACCATAAAAATGGACGCCCTGAATGTTTGTCTAACTATCATGAGCGATGTCCAGCGAGATGTATAGTCAGGAAGCGGCTTGCACGTGGCGTCACATCCTCCGCGCTGCATGGAGAGAACTGTTACTGGAGGTCAGGAAGTGACTTTCTGCAGAGGGAGCATTATAACTAGCTCTCAGTGCATATGTTTGTGGTTGCTCGGATCAATTAAACAGAGAATCCACAAGATGCTTGTCATAACAGGGGGGAGGGGGGTTTAATGCTTGTGATGGCTATAGATAATGCTTGTGATTGTCCAAAGACCACTTTGTTAAATGTAACATCTTATCTGGCTATGTTTGTGTAGATAAAAACGGTATTTCACGTAGTTCATCTGTATGTATCACTTTGATTTGATTGGCTAAACTGGACAGTATGAGAAGAAGGGCAGGGATAAGCCACACATCACGCCCATTCTGGCGCAGTGCCCATGAGGATGTTGTTACTAGGGATGTGGAATTACCAGGACCAGTCGATACAATGTTATCACGATACCTAGGTGCCGATTTGATTTGAATTAAAATTCTATACATTTATTATATTTAATTATACTTATATTTTATATTCAAGTTTGATTTATAAATATCCATCACATTTTTACGTGTTTTTTTTTTTTTTACAATTCTTAACAAATTTGTCAATTTCCAACTACCACACAGGATGCTGTGCTGCCTGCCAGTGCAGTGCTCCACCTGTAGGATTATAGAGGGACTGCAACATTTTAGAAAAGGGATGTCGTAATAATAATAAGGCATCATAATAGTCACATGATTGCAAACGACCTACATATTGGATATAAAAAGCAAATATGGCTGTACGTCAATTGATCTAAAACACTGATACTTGCATATTTACGTAGCTGTGAAGTTGAGTTTTCTTTGGCTTTTCCTGGCTGGAGGTTGGGAATTACCGGTCCTGACCTCAAACTGAACACAGCTTTAGCTGGAACACTTTATAGTGCAGTCCTATTATTTGACGAGAAGAGCCCGAGCGGAAAGAAACAATTGATGCGTTTGCATTTTATATCTTGAAAGACCTGGTCCTCATTTACTCTTTCCGGAAAGAGCGTTCATTTAGTTGTGCGAAAAGAGCAGCAGCACCACCATCCGTACCGAACAACGTGATGGGGGAAAGAGAAGTTGATTTAAGTTTGTTTTTAAAGCAATTTACACAATTTTTTTGCTCCCAAAATCCATTTTAATAAATAAGAAAAAAGCTTGGAATTTAATTGCAACTTTTTTCAATCATTATATAAGAATAAAAACAAAAAACAAGGAAAGAAAGCATAAAAAAACAAGATTAATTCTTTCAGCAGTATTCCCCAGCCCTAGTTAATAAACACCTCATCAGGATGCAGTCTATTTACAGCACTGGATTTTTAAAAATATACTCATGTACTAAAAAAGCGTAATAAACTATTTATTTCTGTTAAATAAATAAAGTTGGCGGCACAGTGGCGTAGTGGTCAGACCTGTGGCCTCACACCTCCAGGATCGAGGGTTCAATACCTACAGTACCTTTGGTCTCTGTGTGTGTAGAGTTTGCGTGTTGTCCCTGTGCTCGGTAGGTTTCATTTGGTAATGCGGTTTCCTCCCACAGTTGAAAGATATGCAGATTAGACTAATTGGCATTTTCCAAATTGCTTGTAGTGTGTGAGTATGTTTGTGCACGTGCCCTGCGATGGACTGGCACCCCATCTAGCATGCATCTTGCTCTGTGCCCCACATCCAGAGTTGGTTAGGCTCCAGGCCTCCCGTGATCCTGTAAATCTGTGTGTCCATCAGCACAAGAAATATAACATTCAGACGGTGTTGACAATGACGTAGAGTCAACCCTAGTCAACCCTTATACGGCCTCCTTGCAGTCCAGCAAGTCAAGCTGCAGCCAAACATCATTGAATAGTCCGATGACTTCTGTCCTCGTCTTGCCGTTGTCACTCTTGGCCTTCCAGACCTAGTGCAATCAGCAGTGGAACCAATTCTTATAATCTGTTCTATAGCCTGGAAAATGATATTCCTGGCAACTCCAAACCGTCTGGCGATGTCTGCTCGCATTGCACCAAGTTGAAGCATTCCGATGGCCCTCTTTCTTTTGTTATAACGGGGTATAAGAGTGGGAAGACCAAATGCACAATCTGAATGTTTTCCTTACTTTTGATACCAAGACACGTCAGCTGGACATAATCACATGGGACCCCCTAAGATGTGAGTTCACGATAAAGTAACACACACAAGTACTGAGCATGACAGTAACTTTATCTTACCTGTATTCTTAATGTAACAAGTCAAACACGGTTATGAATTTGATGTCAGGGTTTTGTAACAGTACAAATTTTTTGTCACAAATACCTGATAATGAGCTTTAAAAACATAATCACTTGTGAAAAGATTTAACAATGTTACGATTGTGATTTGAATACTGGTGAAAAGAAAACATGGTTTTTATTTTATGCACCATCGCACACCTGGTTAGGATGCCATCTCTTAATGCAAGAGCTGGTTACAGGAAGCATATGGGAAAACGAAGTTCTGTTTGAATGGCAGAATCTTTATCTTCATAGTCACTATATGCAGTAGTTGAAGAAGGTATTTCATCCAGCTTCCTCTCTAGTCACCAGGCCACTTTAGCATTAGCTGGCATTATTTATCATCTTGGCCTTATGATGCTTTTTACCCTGTTTAATCATCAGTTACAGCAAACTGAAGGAATCTGTTTCTTATTCTTTGTGATCTTTCTGGATCGGCGTGTACATTAAAGAACGCCTGATTAATACCTATGCTATTTGGAATTACGTTTTATTTTAATGTCCTCTCACGAAGCTAGCAAGCAGCACAGGTGGCTCATGTATTGAATGTATTAGCAGATTAACTTTAGGGATGGCAAATCCACTACAAAACATACCCATGGAAAAAGATTTGGTGATCTCCAGGTTTGGAAGGCAACTCTAATAACTCTAATAAGGTACACCAGGGGGCACAAGAGAGCCACATCATCGGATAACTGAGCGTCTCCCGAACCTGCTTTTCATCATACAGTGAGTGATATGAATGATCCTTGTCAGACTCGTCCATCCTCCCCCTTATCCTCCATTCATTATGCCATCCTGCTGCTCCCCAGAGCAGCTCCGCTCGACTCCGCTCATTGAAGTGCGGATTAGTGGGAGGAAAGGAAACGATTTGTCTCTGGTGGGGGGTGGTGATACAGGGAACACCACTGGTTTGCATGAACCTGCTTCTGCGTGTAAACAGTTTTAGGGGTTACAGAGGATAATTGCGTCTCTGTTTAGTACCAGGAACTTTCTCTGGTCCTGTTCCGGTAAAGATGCCTCTAGTATATACACACTGCTTCGGTTTACAGACGGTAATAAAGACATGACTGAGCGAAAGTGAGAGAATTGTTTTGGTTTTTTGTTTTTATCCATACTCTAAGCGTACCCTTTTTAAGGAGGAAAGAAGCGTCCTTAGGCTATGTTTAACTTCTTTTAAAAAAATTTGTGGCAAATCTGTTATGATTTAGAAAATGCTATTTGTACAACATAAAATCTCAACACTGAAAATCTTTCAATTCGATACAAGCTATACATATATCTGGTTTTAAGTCAGATTTTCGGACATCCGTCCGATGTGTCAATTGACAAGGA
This sequence comes from Leiocassis micropogon, assembly GCA_028565275.1. Taxonomy (NCBI): domain Eukaryota; kingdom Metazoa; phylum Chordata; class Actinopteri; order Siluriformes; family Bagridae; genus Leiocassis; species Leiocassis micropogon. The sequence continues at coordinate 6,645,654 of JAOVVA010000032.1, read as the reverse complement.
TCATTTATCTCACTCATGGTCGTATTAGATGGTTGAATACTGTATTGGGGTATTTATCTGATTATTTGTTATCCTGCTTTTCTTGGTCCTGCAAAAACATCAAACTAATTGGCCATGAAAATAAAAAGTTGATTACCAGCGAATAAGCTGCCCTGCAAGTGCACTTATGCCAGTGGCCAATGTTTTTGTGTGTTTTATTGGTGATTTGGTACACCCTGGTAATTATTTGTTCTCTTTCTGCGACTTGCCTAACAACGAACAAAACACCACGCACAAACAAAAGTCATACCTTCTCATATTTCATCAGCCTTTGCTTTGAGGCGGCAGAATATTCCTCATCGCTGTTGCTGCATGTAGCTCTAACGGCTGTTCTGGGATTGTGCAACCTTGTATAATCTTTGCCGTCTGCTCTCTTTCTGAAATAATTAGCATTAAATGCAAGTCCACCATTGTTGTAATTGGGGGAAAAACAGACCCAAAATCTTATCGTATAATGATGCGTTGCATCATTTCGTGTGAAACATGGGTACAGAAGTTGATTAAGATTAGAGAAATCATCAGCAAGAGACTGATTCGCCAACAAGCCCAGGTCTGGCTCTGAACCGTCCTCAAAACGGATCTTGACTCAGAAGCTTTCGTTTATAATCATGAGATCGTTACCTGTACATATATTTTTATTTAAAATATCAGGTGTCGAGGTACAGCGTTAAGTTTTTATTAGGGAAGGGTAGTGTTGTGGAATGCGTATTCCTGTAATTATGTGTTTATATAATGTAATGAGCACCATTGTGTAGTGTCCCGGGTTGAGCCCGTGCACGCTGTGTTATGTACTCTGAGATTCAATAAAACATAGGCTTTGTGAAGCACCCGCGAGGGAACACGACTGAACAGAGTTCTACCCCGAGGTCATCATGATTCTGGAGTCTGTTTGACTCAACGGCTCTCCTATTCACGTATCACCACACATTTATATATGTTTCTATTTGAAGTGGTAAAAGGATGCCGTTCCTCGATAATCCTGCACGTTGTGCGCTCTAAACTAATCACACGCCACAGCGTCCTATGTGGTAGAAGAAAATTATTCGCCAAGTCCAGTAAGTGCCCGACTTGAGAACATTCGAGTTACGAATGTCCAGAGATACGAATGGACCGAACTTATGAACATTGATGGATGCGATCAAATCGCAGAAGTAGCTCACGTGTATTGTGCAAAAAAATAGACACTGCAGTACACCAGATACCAATATTTACAATTATCTGCAATATTTTCAGTGTGCAAGTGAATGTATAAAATGTCTAAAGTCTGGTATATTGTATGTGTGTGTTGGGGTGCGGGAGAAATGAGTTGGCACGGAAGAAACGGAAGCACGTAGATATAAAATGGCTGTCCTGTAAAGCTGTCCCGATGGTGAATAATCCTTATTTTGGAAAATCGTCAACGAGGTAGAGTTCACAGTCCAATATAGCTCTGATACAAAATGCCATCCGTTCAAGCATGCATGTAAACAATTATGATGGGGTCAGCTGACACCACTGCGTCACCGGGATTCCCATCGCGATTTGGAGGTGCCGGCCCGCAAAAGTAGAGTGTGGAGCCTCCGAGTGGCGCAGTGGTAAAGTGCTCGCCCTATCATCCGGGGAGTGCTGGTTCGAACCCCGGGTGATGCTGTT
>JAOVVA010000032.1:6630869-6643883 GCA_028565275.1 Leiocassis micropogon | reverse complement strand
CTGTTTTCCTCTCACAGCCGGAGGCACAGAGAGAGCTGATTGGCCGAGCTCTCTCATGGGGGAGGGATGAGAGGTACCAAAACAGCAAACCTGGGTTTTTTTTTATTTTTATGTTTTTGCTAGGTTTCTCGTCTACCATGCGGATTGCCTGGGTTCGATTCCCGGCCAATAACCAAACCCCAGCTACGGGATGCAGTGCCGGTCCCTAGCCCGGATAAAATGGGAGGGTTGTGTCAGGAAGGGCATCCGGTGTAAAACCCGTGCCAAGCTGTTGTGCGGATCAGTTGGTCCGCTGTGGCGACCCCTTAACAGGAGCAGCTGAAAGACTAACAACACCACTGTATTAGTGTCAAAGGTGTACAAGACTCACCTTGTCGGACTTGTGAATGAATCGGACTTACGAACGTGCTTCTGGAGTGGAACTCGTTTGTAAGTCAGGGACTTAATGTATGCTTAGAATGTAACAAAATCTTACTCACCCCCTCACTCCCTCATCGTCTATACAGGTTTATCCTGTATGCAGGGTTGTTTAGGGGCGCCAGGAGCCTATCTCAGGAGACGTGATTCACGAGGACACCCTGGACGTGGTGCCAATCCATCTAAAAAAAAGTTTTATAGAATCTGGACATTTATAAAACCGTGATACTTAGAGAATCGCAATACAAATCGACTCGGCAAATGGGTATCATGATATCGTATTGGGAGATCCCTGTATATTTCTATTCATTACTGTTATTATTAATTAATTGATTAATTTACTTATGAATTTTTAAATCTCATTTTAGTAAGTGATGCAACACTAAATTGGACCCTCCTATGAGAGCCACTGCGTTAGCTTTGGTGTTGTTTTTACTAGGTTAAGATTGGAGAACTGAGGTAGGAATAAATGCTTATCAGTGTTGAGTGTGTGTTGACTCTACTGTAACTGTAATAAAGTCCCTGTATGATGCAATTCAGGTGAGTAAAGCGCGCTGGTTGACGAGTCTGTTTCCGGGAGGAATGAGCCTTCATCGACTCATCGTTAAAACCCAGCGGTGTTACAGTAGTGGGAAATCTGAGAGCACCTCAGATGCAGAGCCAAGTTATGACTGGAGAGGAAAACATAAAGCTGTTAGAAGTGGATCCTCGTGGTGCAACAGATCACAAAACTCGCAGTTTGGATCATATCAGGGTTTTTAAAAAATTTTTTTTTTATGTGTCGAATCATTTTTCAGATTAGCAAAAAAAAATGAACACGTTATTTTGCTTTACATTTATTAATTATAGAACTTAAAGGACATTTAAGGCAAAATTGTTACCAGGGTTAGAATGCAGTTTTATTACCGCTATATGCTGTTGCTATGTTGAGTTACAACAAGAGATTCGTTAAGTACTAGTTAGTGGTCTCCCAAAAATGGGTTGCGTCAGGAAGGGCTTCCAGTGTGAAACCTGTGCCAAGCTGTTGTGCCGATTGATGGTTTGCTGTGGCGACCCTTTGATGGAAGCAGCTGAATGATCAACACCTACAACAACATATGCTAGCACAATATTAGCATGAAAGTTTTCGAAGTAAAATTAGATGAACATTTGGGTTACATATAATTCTTTTAACTAAGAGTTAAGTTGGGTATAAACTACAGTATCAAGTATTTTGTGCCATCTGAACTGCAAGTTAATAAATATATGAGCTACGAAGAAATATTATGCAAAATGATTAAATTTGTTAAAGTCTGTTAAATTGTTGATGTTGGTCTTTCGGCTGCTCCCAGCAAAGGGTCCATCCGGTTCGCACATACAAACTTGGCACAGGTTTTACGCTGGATGCCGTTCCAGACGCAACCCTCCCATTTTTTTAATCTGGGCTTGGGACCTGCTGTGGTTCAGGCACGGGCTGGGGATCAAACCTGGGCCTTCCGCATGGCAGGCGAAACACCTACCACTGAGCCACTAGAGCCCTTATTTTCTTAAGAGTAATTACTCGATTCATGGTTAATCCTTAAAATATGAAATGATCAAATGTTAATAATGCCTTAAACTGAAAATCTACTTTATTTGAATTTGGTCGAGACCAAAGATCACATGTTCATGATAAAAGTTACTATGCAAATTGTTCAGGGTGGATTTTCATTTTTAAACACGCCCACTACTACATGTGCACAGTCTCGATCAGAGAACGTATAGAGCAGTCTGTAATTACGACACAATGGCTGCTGGCACAAACGGAGTTAGATGAGAGAGGGTGCGCTGACTCTCGGTTGCGGGCAATGAAGAGACCTCGGACAGCCAACCGTGCAGGTACTGTATCAGTAAGAGAGATAAGTTTGTTGCTGGTGTCATTAGTATGCGTCTAATAGCTTTCTGCCGTTAATGTTGCCTAAAGAGACCAGTGGAACGAGTGAAAGTGAGGGGAAGTTAAATGTTCTGCTTTTCTGGAACATACAGGAATGAGGCATTTAATCTTAATTGCTTCTATTGATTAGTAGGTAAGATAACACATGCTTTGTCATTGCCTACTGTTAGTATCTAACTGCATGCCAGTACTCCTGATGTATGAGAGACTCCGCTCTCAAACGAAGAATACACTGATTTTCTAACCAATTTCCCACAGATAAATAATTCAGTTATAATAATTGCATCTTGTTCTGTTTATTACTTTCAATTAAGTGGTCTTTCTGTGCGCATTGACGTTATGTCTATAAAATAAAGCATAAAGAATCAGATTCTTAACAACTTGATGGAACGATCTATTTCTGTCCATGCATCGGGAAGTCTGCAACTGAAACTTGCTGATCTGCACTTATTTCTCCTCGTTTCCTCTTTCTCACATGACCGGCATCTTTCAGTTGAGTCATGGCAGTAAGGGGAACAGTATTATAGTGCTGAGCGCTCAGAATGCAAAGCTTCCCCTTAGCAACCAGTTTTTAAAAATTGTGTCCTTTGTTCCTGGTGAAGATGATGGAGAACTTTTTGAACAAGCAGATGCAGAACCGACAGCAAGATTACAGCTTACTGTTTTCCTCACTTGTCCAGTCTTGGCATTAAGGCAGCAGCATATGGTCGGTTTGGTAGATGAATCAAGTAAATGTTCGGTTAGTTGCTGAACCGACTTGGATGTAAATCGGTGTGTTTACAGAACACCATATTTAACTTTTTATACCAGCCAGTTCCTCATTTAAATTCTACATTTTTTGACTGACTAACCAAATGCATGTAAGTTGCCATCTTTTACTAAAAATCTCAAGTGAGTATCATTTGTTGTTTTTGCAGATTTGTGTTCTCGCTAGATTGATTGATTTTATTTTGTTTTCCATTTTTTAAATTATACCATGGGTGTTCAAGTCAAACCAGGACTCTCTGTGCATGGAGTTTGCATGTTCTCCCCGTACTTGGTGGGTTTCCTCCGGGTACTCCGGTTTCCTCTCACAGTCCAAAGACATGTAGGTTAGGTTGATTTGGCGCTCCCAAATTGCCCGTAGTGTGTAAATGAGTGTGAGTGTGTGTATGTGTGTGCCCTGCGATAGACTGGCACCCTGTCCAGGGTGTACCCCGCCTCGTGCCCAAAGCCTCCTGGGATAGGCTCCAGGTCCCCGCGACCCTTAATACAGGATAAAGCGGTATAGACGATGAGTGAGTGAGTCATTGTAGTAAAAACTGCTGTTATTTTTTTTCCATACAATCCACTGCTACACTAATGCACTTATCTCATCGTTTTACATTACATCAAGGGAGAAATCTTTCTGACTACTCCGAAGCTATGATCAGACTGCCTGCTTCACATCTATAACGCTGGCCTCCCAGGAGCTCCTTTAATGACCCAAACATGTGAAAATCACTTGGAGCAAGATCAGGACTGTACGAGTGATGTGGTAGTAACGCTCAGCAGAGTTCCTGTGTGTGTGTGTGTGTATATGTGTATATGTGTATATATATATATATATATATATATATATATATATAAAAATTTTTAAAACTATTTTCATCTATTTTTCCTTATTTTATTAATGCCTGATTGTCTAAAGCAGTTATATTTGTGAAGGCTTTGAAATGTTGAATACTAATAGTATTTACGAAATATTGAAATGCTGTCCGTTGGTTATTGTTTAAATGTCATGTCAAGTACAAATGATGATCTTTCCGTTCCAGCAGCACAATCCAGTGTTTCCCATACACTCGTTTATTTGTGGCAGCCAGCCACAGTATCATCACCGACCTCCACATATCATCATTTATTTTTGTTTAAAATGGGTACAGTTTTATTTAATTTGGTACAGAGCATCAATTCACTCATGTTCTCTCTCTCACTCACACACACACACACACACACACACACACACACACACACACACACGGCCTTGTCTGTGAACAGCCCCGTCCCTCCACACGCACACATCTGCTGTGCACATGAAGCGCTCCTGAAACGTCTGTGAACACACGAGATTTTGTGCTGCTGAATGTTCAGTTTACTAAGACTGTTTTTAGAACAACAGCGGTGAGTTTTGTGATGGAGCTCTGTTTGAAAATAAAGATGGCGAGAGGGGAAGTGTATCGTAAGCAGGCTGACTCAATCCGGTGTTCACGAGAGGAAATGCGGAGACCCGACTTTCAAGCAAGTTATTAGCATATTAGCGTGTAAGGAGCCTGGCTAGACATCACAGCTAAGCTAATGAGGGTTCACAGCTGTGCTGTCGGTTACCATAAACAAACCTTATCTGTGAATACATTCGCAACGGAAACGTATTGATTAATTTTTCATTACTAAAATCTCCAGTGTCGACCTAATTTGGTTTCAGGGTTCACTTTCACGTTAGCTATGTGCCGACTTTCAACATTCGGCCATCTGTCTTGGACGCAATTTCTGGTTTATTCCCTGTAGGCCAAAGTCTGACCACGGTCGCTATTCTTCATCCAAGATGGATGAGGACGCTACGCTACAGGCACGCCTGGAGGAGGTTTCTCTCGGTTCGACCTTGACCTGGCACCATCTTCACCTCTGTTCTCAGCAGAAACCCAAAACGTGTCTGGGTCAGTCTCCGCCAGCTGACAGGCAACGCCTCTACCAGATTTCAAACCAGCTATGGCGGCCAATACTGAAACATATTGAATCCAGACGAAGTCTTGCATTCAAATGTGGATTGATTGTACGGTGCAAGCACACAATCCTGAGGCTCTAATGATGTAGTGCGAATCATCCTCGTAAAATCTGTCTCTTGTGCCAGAGCGCAGGACCAAACAGTCGTCCCCGTGCCTCCTGTGGTGACTCCAGCCTGGTTTTGTGTGCCTCTAATTATCCAGAACATGTTTGTCTTGGCAAAGAATATGTTGAACTTTGGTGATTTTTAGTAAAATAGCTTGATGTAAAACAAATGCTGCCATTTTACACTTCGGGTAGCGAATCCCGTGAAGACACCTCTGTTTCTCAAGATCCTGACTAAACGGAATGGGTTTGCATTTGCAAGCATTTCTAAGTGAAAAATCAATAAAGGAAATATTGGATGGTGCTTATCCTTATGGCAGTTGGAAGCCAGGCATGAGGAGAGGCTCATCCGGGGGTCCATTAAGCTGAGAATGTGAACATGTGGGACTCCTCATTAGTGCCCCTGATGATGTGGGATGTTCGGCTGTTATGAGAGAAGAGCTTGGGTAAATGGCTTTGGGTGCTCTTTCCCATTATATACCCCAGTGCATAACTAGTTGGCCTCCTTAGTCAAATTGATGAGCACTGAATGGCATCATGACCATGCATCCATTTAGCAAACCGAAAGAGGCTCACTTTCGGCTGTGCACTTCAGCGCCTCAGGGTTTCCTGACTTGTGTCACTGGATTGTTTTTTGCAATTTGATCACTTTAGACAGTCCTACGTTTTGCAAGACATGTAGCTCGTTCTTTTTAAATCAAGGACTGTAGCAAAATATATATAAATATATAAAAAAGCTTTTGGACAACCTTTTGAAGAATATACGGAGCAAGTGCATAGGAATCTAACTAAACCTGGTATGCTTTTTTCGAAGGGCATCGTATGTCTTCAAGATTAAATTGGGAATAGGGACACGTGAATGGTTTGCTACTCCTCCGCCGTACCGAGCATGTCACAGCTTTTTGGTTGCGCTTTGAAGGGTTAGTGGAAACTGGGTCAGAATGCAATTTGAAGCGTTAAGAGGAAAATCCATGGTGGCGTTTGCCTGCAGGAAAAAAGTTGCTCTGCTTTCTCCATGGAGAACCATAGCTTCGTTGGCACAAAGCAGGTTTTTTTTCCACTAATCATCTGTAGATGGCATTATGGATGTGGTGAATCGTGCATGTTGTTAGTATTTTTCGATACAGATGCAGAAATGAATAAAATCAAGCTTCGATTATTTGTCATGTATACCTTACAGCACAGTGAGAGATTTTTTTTTTCCCCCCCTGCATATCCCAGTTAGGAACCTGGTATCAGGACGCAAGGTCATGGTCAAAGGGCTCTACATTGGCGGCTTGAACTCCTGCCCTTCTGATCAGTAACCCAGAGCCGGGACTTGAACTACAGTACATACCTTCAGATTAGTGGTGTAGAGTTTAAACATTTCAGCCACCATAAACTACTTACGATTAGGCAAAAAGAGGTGCTGCAATGCTGCTAGTAACAAACTTACTGATTTTTTTTTTTTTAACGTTTAAAGGTAGAATAATCAATATTTTATATTCCTTATATTATTCCAAATAATGGGAAGAATGCTGTCGAAAGCATAAAAAAGCAATTGTCTCAAAAGAAGTGTGTTAAGTAACATTTGGAATGTTAAGGTAACTCTCGTTTCTGCTAATTCGTACTACTTTTGATTTCATGAGCGATTGGTGCCATACCGCCACCTACTGGACTGGAGTGTGGAGCAGAAGAATGGCAAGAAAAAGAAAGATTATCGCTTGATACGGGAAATGACATTTCACCAATCAATAACTTGAGTTAAACAGCATTTGAATGCCTATTTGGATACTTTTAGTGGTTTTTAATACATGAAAACCCTGTAAGAAACATAGCTGCTTAGTAAACGGCTGCTTCCATAGTGAACATAAGTGATGTTGAATCGAATTAAATCAATGCCCCAAAATTTATTTAAATGAAATGGTCTCTATTCTCCCTATGATTTACAGCTCTGTTAGCAAGCGTGTTTATTAATGATGAGCATCAGTAATAATCATGATAAACAATTTTGTCACTGTTTAGTACTCATTTTGTTTTCTCTCTTCAAGATATGCCAGCAAAGTATTATAGGAAGGCACAGATTTGTAACGGTACCCGATACAGTACTATTTGTCGATGCATCTTTAGACATGATATTAACCTTTGTTAGTTTAGTTGTGTGTGATCATGTGATGTAATTGTTTCGGCGGATTTGGCCGGTTCAGCAGCACGTAGATACAGAGACATAGCCGACATACCTGAGGCCGTGTCGTCACCCAGCTCAGCTGTTGCACAAGTGACTGTTAGTCACTTGAAAAGAGCGTTTAGAGGGATGGTTTCTCAGACCGTGGGTCTAAAATTCCTGAACTCATTATAAGGCAGAGGAAATAGGTGTTGGGCATAAAAAGTTCTACGAATAAAAATAAAAAAATCTTCAGTTGGAAAGTTTTTGGCTGTATGTGACTTTTCCCACTTTGTGATTTATAGTGAATATATAGAGTGGGTTATCAGTAGTTTTATTAATAAATCCTGTCTGTTTTTGTTGGCACTTAACTATGCATCGATCCAGCTGTGCATCATTCTATCCGCAAACTCCTTCACGTGAATTTGACAAAACCTTTACGGAACCTTTATTAGGATACTTAGAGGTTTGTCAGCCATTTCATTTTTAGAAGTTCAGTGGGGAGGCGACATGTCTTGGATTTTGTGTCTGTTAAATACATATTGGTCTATTATAGTAATAAGGATACATAATAACAAATAATGCTTACTGTAATCTTTCATATTAAACCGCTCAGATGTCTGTGTGATTCTAGGAGAGCAGCTGCAGGATGAGTTAGCTGGTAAGCAAGAGCCGTGCATTAGGATGTGTTTGACACAACACTCCTAGTTCCCTCCCTCGTGGTCGTATTTATTAATAAGGCATGAATAAGGTCCTTCAAGTGAACAGCGTCACTCTTCCACGGTGGACTTTCTCATCTGGCTCTATTGTCTAAGGGAATCATTGTTCGGTGCTTCCTCTGTAACCCCTGTGTGTTTGCAGTCTGGTTATTCAGAAGGTATTTAAGGCCAGATTGTTTATGTATTAAAGCGAAGCTAAAAATACTTTGGCTGCATTGTGCTGGTCATGGCTGCATGTTCGGCTCAACACAGAGCAAAAAGGCATGCGGACAGGATGTTTGCTCGTCATTATTCCGTGCCTCAGCATCCCTTCAGTGCTCTGATAGTATAACATCCTCCCGTCTCACCTCCAAGTATGAAATTTATTGGGCTAAATGTGGTTAGGAGGTGGGACTGAACTATTTTTTTGGTGTTGCACTGAGGTGCATGAAACCTACGAGATTAAGGAACACTTGTGTAATTGCTATATAATTATAATATACTTGCTTGTGAATGGAATCATATTTTCCCCTTCATTGTGGGTTTTTCTGTTTGGTCTGCAGAAACGTGCTTTATGATGGACTAGCTTTGATTATACATTTTAACAAAATACGAGCGTGGGCCAGGAAATATCCGCTCTCTGGCCTTAGAATTGATTTTAATTACCTTTTAGAAAAAAACAAATACATCATTTTTGACATAAATTCCCTGCTTTCTTAATACACTTTGTCCATCTGTCAACAAGCTTTCGTATTCCCCTTATTAAAAATGTTTTAGGCCAGGAGTTACGAGCCACAAATGCACCGCTGTCATGCAGGATTATGACGCCCTTGGATAGCAGTCGACTGCATTCGTTTAACCTGGACTTTGGGCTTCAGCATTTCAATAAGCGTCTCACTGTAACGAGCGCTGCTGATTGTTGAACATTTTCAATACTGGCCCTTAAGAAACCCAGAAAACTGTAACCATAAATTTTTCAGCTGATGGATGACTTTTAATTATTATTATTTTTTTATTAAAATTTCCTTGGATATTTTTCCGCCTGATTTTCTCCCTAATTTGGTCGTATCCAATTCCTCCCCGTCACTAGGGGGCTCTGCATTAAGGCTACTACGACCACTCAGTCTGGAGGGCCGCAGACTATCACGCGTTTCCTCCGAACCACGTGACGTCACCGATTGCATCTTTTCGAACTGCTCGCTCGCTCACGCACGTGGGCACAGGGACGGCGTAACACACTCTGAGGACAGCACTATCCGCTCCCTACGCTTGCGTGAGCTCACACACGCCCCTGACTAGCCGTAGAGCTGTAATTAATGTAAGAGTGCCTCCCATCCTACCCCACTGAGAGAGCCCGGACAGTTTTGCTCTCTAGGTCCTCGGCTGCACGAGGCTACAGCATCATCCGGGGATCGGACCAGCAATCTCCAGATGATCGGGCGATCACTTTACCACTGCACCACTAGGGGGCCCCTATGCCGGATGACTTTTGAACTTATTCCTGGTCAGCGATTTAGCATGTTCCCATTCCGTACTTTTACATTTACAGACTCGTCGTGATGATTCCGTGTCTTGTCACCAGTAATGATTCTCTTTAAGAAACTTTTACCTTCCTTAGAGTATCGGCCCAAGTTGTGTTTCTGCACCCTCAGACCATAAAAAAACATACCACTGGACGCTGCACTTCTTTCACAAGTGGGACATCCATTTTTGCTCGCACCATACTTACAAATGAACTGATGTAACACATTCACACCTACCAAACAGTTACTGGGGAGACAGTAGCCTTGAACAGAAAGCGCTGATAAGATGGTGCGGTCAACAGAAGCTTTATTATTTTTTTTTTTGTGGATTATTTTTGACTCGCCTGTATAAATTATTCAGTTATATCTTCTCCGCTCCCCTCCCCTCATATGATCAACTACAGTGTGTGTATGTGTGTGTGGATGAGCACTACAATTACAAATGACTGAACTGAGAAATGTGTCCTACTGTCTGCACATAGATAATTTTCCCGACTGTAGAATAATCAGGGCGCGGTAAGCCTTCATCCAACAGATGTGCTGGGAATGTTTATAAACGTGCATCGAACTTTTCAACCCTTTTATACTTTTGACCTGCAGCGAGACTGCAATCCTGCAAGTTCCAACTAGAAAGCCTGTAGATGCAGGATGTTTTTTTCCCCCCCCTCATGCGGGTTGTTGCAGAGAAAGAGAGAGCTGCGATGTTATCCTGTGTGATCATTGCATAAATGTAAAAAAAAAAAAAAAGGATTTTACTCGTTTAAAGCTGGGACCCTCTCTGAAGTGGGTTGCAGGGCTGCCCTGACTTCAAGCACACTTAAGATCTGTTGAAAGACCCCCGCCCCCCTTCATCAGTCAGTGGAATATGGAACAATACACACACAGCATAGTTTCCCAGCAGTCTTTACTGGTTAATTTGGTCTGGCTAAAGTCATCACGACTGCGGTTGCAATGTTTATGGGTACAGATGTGAGCTCCTACTCACTAGTGGAGAATTCAGGGTTCGGTATATGTTAAAAAGTGCTTAAGCTGTGTTGCTCACCATTTCATCATGCAGGGAAGCTCAGATTGCTGCATTTTGCAACGGTTTGGGCCATAGAGATTTACCTGAGTGTAGTAGTATAACATTCATAAAATGGGAAGCCTTGTGCATGGGGTACATCCAATTGAGAACTGCACTATTAAATATTTGTCAAAGAGGTAGCACAGGCTATAGTGACGTCTAGAGTGGTGCGATTTAATCGATTGTGCAGTTTAAATCGATTCTTTGTTGGTCGATTCAGTTAATTGGATTCTTAGGTCAGTTTTTGACTGAGAATCAACTCACACTTTTAAAAAGATTTTAATAAACGCTAACGTGTTATATAGTGTAGAATTGACAAGGTCCATCTTTTGCAAATACTCGCTTTTTGCAAGATTATCGCCGCTTCTTCGTTTGAGTTTCGGTGCAATACTGGATTAGAGTGTGCGATTATGATCGCTTTGTACTGGACATGACATTTAAAAAATGAGCAAAACATGTTATACAGCATTTCAGTGCTTATTTGATTTGTTTTTAATACTTCAACCTTCAAACCTGTAGGGAATACAGCTGCTTGAGCCAAATCGGACAGTAAACATTAAATTGAAAATCTCAATGCCCAAAAATTGAATCGAATCACCAGCCTACCCAAGATTAAAAGCTCAGTTGTGATACAGAGACTATGTAAAAATGTGCACGCTGTGGCAGTTGGTGATCTAGGTCCATACTTGGTAAGCTTTGCACTAGAATCTCAGTAGTTGTTGCCTTATTTCATAGAAGCCAATATTTTTTGAAGACAGATGGGGATGTTATGAAATCTCAAAGTGTTCCTGCTTCTAAAAATGACCTTGAAATCAATGTCCATATATACGAGGGGCCGTTCAAGTTGCACTGATATCACCACGAAGCACAAGTAGGAGAAGGCCAGCATGCTCAGGTCTGGAAGAAACACATCACTGTTGCTGTCAAAATGCTAAAAGGTTTGTCTTAAGGCTCTTGTTTTGGTCTCAGGCATCTGGAAACGTCTTGTATGAAAGGGATGTTTAAGTCAAACCAGGACTTTCTTGTGAATGAAGTTGTAAAACTGATTGATTGACATTTATAGAAGACTTTAAGCACAGTACGATGAGAGACTCCATCTGCAGTAAAACATTTGAATGGAGCAAATGTTTTAAAGAAAACGATACATCTGTGAAGTTCGAGCCTGCCCGAGGTGGCTTGGAGTCCACTGCACTTGGTCCTATGGACAGTCAGTGAGTGGAACATCTGATGCTTGAAAATCACTGGATAACTTGTCTCCAGTTTGCATCTTTGTCTGTATGAACTGTAAACACGATCATTTACAAACTCAACGTGCACTTACAGTAACTTGGCTGGGATTCCCCCCATACACTGCTGACCTCGCTCCAAGCCTCATGGTTTGGCCATTTAAGGAGTTCCTGGGGGGCCAAGTCTGAAAATTTTCTTCATTGATGGTATCCAAGTACTTGTGAAGTGCTGGGATGAGTGTAGCAGGAGATCATAAGGAAATAAAAATACGTTTTATTCTCATAACTGTCTTCCTGGTTTGACTTAAACACCCCTTGTAGTAAGGATGGCCAGCAGTAAGTGGTGTGAACGTATTTTGAGACACCTTTGTCAGGTAAATTCATGGTGCATGCTCTTACTGTACAATGTTTTGCTTCTCTACCTTATGCAAGAATGTCTTTCTTAGACAGCAGGGCCCTGGGGTTACCTGATTGTAACAGGGAGTTGGAAATTCCTGGCTGGGAGCAAAACAAGTCTACTGGAAAAGGTTGGAAATAACCAGTAGGCAGAACGCGTCATTATACACATCAACTCCGGGGACATCTACATTATTTTCAAATAGTTCAAATAGAATAATAGTTTATACATCATTAATTTAAAAGAGATTTTCCACAGAGCAGTGTTTGATGTCTTGACTCCCACCAGAGAAAAAAAAAAAAACGGCTTTATGGACGCAAGCCTCAGCAGGGAGTCGGATTCCTCAGCCTCGGGGTAACTAAATCTGAACTTCAAACTGGAAGAGGCATCGTCAAATAAGTGAAAAGTCAAAAAGACACCCATTATCTGCCTACCGTGCGGTGTTGACGGGTTTATCCTGGTTGTTTGACGCTATTCCGCATTTCCAGCCTGTGGTGTCACATGGTATCTTGTAGATATGAGTCAGTGAGGATTATCCCACTATGCAAAAGAGCTGATGAAGCCCCCCGGATGTGTGGTGAAACGCCTCCATGACTGCCTGAAACCTGTTAGTGTGGCAAAATGCGTTGACCCTAATAAAGGGTTAAAATTGAGATCTTCAAAAAAGTTTATTTATTTATGTTTACATACTTCTAGTGGACAAAAACCTTAACATACAAATGGTCAGAGAGAAAGACGCCAGATCGAGTTTCAGAGTCGTCTTTATCAAAGTCGTGTGTGCCGGTGGCGGG
>JAOVVA010000032.1:6608267-6622064 GCA_028565275.1 Leiocassis micropogon | reverse complement strand
CATTTGGTCTCTCTATATATATATATATATATATATATATATATATATATATATTCTTTTAAAAACCTACAGTGTATTCCTACAGTGTATTCTCTAATAATTCATTTGTTGATTATAATTCTGAAAATATTTGTTTGTTTGTTAATGTCGATGTGGTGTCATTTAATTGTTGTATTGTCCCCATTTGTCGCCCATCACTTAACAAGTAACACACAAGCACCTAACAACCCAATACCCCATAAACACCTCAGCATGTCGACCATATGTTTTAATTAAATGGAATCTAACCTCATTTGTGCAGCATTATTTATGTAAACATTGTACAAATTATTTATGTTTTTATTTCTTTTTTATTTATTTAAAGCATGTGTTTGTGTTTGCCAAAAGCTCATTAACACAATTATTTTAATTTTAAATAAACATTTCAAATATTTCGTCCTTTACATGATCACCTTCATGTACACAGCTTTAGCTTGGCATCATTTTGTCCCCATTTCATCTTTCATCTAGCAGCAGAGCATTTTTACTCCCACAGTAGTGGCTTCCAACAAAACACTACCACTGTTATAATAATAATAATGTCACTCTGATGCAGCTGATGCAGTTCCAGATTAGGTTTAGAGTTTTCAAATAAACTGGAACGGTACGTTTTTATTTTTTCACTGCTCAATGTCTTTTAAAAGCAGACTTGAAAGCATGCAGTTTAGTGACCATAATCCCATTCTCAGCCTGTTTGGTCCCTCTTTTGGTTCCCTATAAATGCATAGGATCAGCATCACTTTCACCATCGCTCCCATTGCCCTAATGCCTGTTAAAGGATTAGAATATGAACAGCAAACACAAAGGTACTGCCTTTAATTAAAGTCAAACTAGGTAATTTACCAATGTACCCAAGCTTTGTAATTAGAGATAAACACAAGGCTCTGGATATGAATAAGTAACTGACTCTTATGTAGAACAAGTATATTTAAGTCGGAATTTGGGCACTTTTGGTTAACCATGCCTTCAAACCAGAAAAGCTTGAATGTGCCAGCTTGTGTCAGATGTGCATTCTTTCTTGTTATGGTGAACAATACATTTTAGATAGTGTTAGGTTCTTTCAAAGATTTTTTGTTCACTAACTTGTGATGTGTTTTCATGTGTTTGGGCTTTTCAGTCACTCTGCTGGCAGGCGATGGACGTTCCAGCAGCTCCCCGGCCCTGCCCCGGAAACAGAGAGACAAATCCTCAGGTGGCCTGCTTGATGACCCACTGGATGCCACTTTTAATCGTGATCGCAAAGCTGGCTTCTTCAGCTCCTTTATGAAGAAGAAGTCATCAACAACCGCCTCCAGCTCTCAGCCACAGCATAACCTCCCTGTGACCCCCAGCAGCTCCTTTCGTGAGATGGAGGCACAGCCCCAAAAGAAGTATGAGCCCACAACTGCACTTGATGGTCCCCCTCCTCCATTGCCTCAGAGTGATGGCCTTGGCTTCTCTCCTTCTCATGGTGAGGGAAACCATGTTCAGTCACGGTGTTGCGGAGCCACGTTTGGGCAGAAGCTCTCTGGGTCAAACTCCTCCACGGCTACCCAGGTTGGCAGCAGCAGTAGTTGGGCCGGGCTTGCAGGCTTTTTCACACCACGCCTTATCAAAAAGACCCTTGGGTTGAGAACTGGGAAGTCTTCTGGGACTGATGAAGGAGGTGGGGGAGCCAGGCCCTTTCCTCGTTCTAATTCAACTTCCTCTATGACAGCTGGGCTGCCAGATTTGGACCGCATGGCGCTAACATTACCCAGGAATCGTAGCAAGCCACCATTGGAACGCACAGTGTCCACCACTTCACAGCCAGAGAATGGTGTTCCGCGACCAACCGATGCTCCTCCGCCTAGAAAGTTAGATGAGGGCACAGCGCAGATCCGAGACAGGCCCAAAGCTAAACTACTGCCACGAGCGGTATCTGTGGGCACAGGAGCAGCCAGGGCACCAGGGGTCGGAGGCGAGGCTGAGTCCGATGCTCATACTCAGGTTAGAGTGGGGCAGGATGACAGGCCAGCCTGGTCTTCTCCGTCTAAAACGGTAGTTGGCCCACACAATCATAAAGTTCCGGTCCTGATCTCTCCCACGTTGAAGTCCGGCACAGCTGATGCACACCTGGTTGGTGTAGACTCACAAGGCAACCGATTCAAACTGCTGGCTGACAGTGGCAGTGATAGGCCACGACTTATCAAGCCCAAGTGTGCCCCACCTCCTCCACCCACACTGCGTTCTCTCCAACACGGTTTTAGCACAGATGGTGCCGATGAGGGAATCAACATGGGCCCAGACCTGAATGGGGATGGGGTTAAAAGGTCGGGGAGAGGGTCAGGAGGAGCTCGACCGTGCATCCCGCCGCCTCAAGCACCTCCAACACCTGTTGCTTCTTCTGGTAACACAACAACAAGCAAGATGGCCAACGGTGGCACTAACTCTGGTTCATCAAAGCTGACTCTGAGAAGGACCCGGCAACAGGTCGAACGTATACCACTGGAAAAAGTCAGTAAAGAAGCTTTGCTGGAGTGTGCCGAGTGCCTGAGCCTTGCTCTTCACAACAGTACAGAGTCAAGCTCCAGCAGCCAAGTCTTGGATGCTGGTCACCAGTTACTCGACTACTGTTCAGGCTATGTAGACTGCATCCCTCAAATGCGTAACAAGTTTGCCTTTCGTGAGGCTTTGGGGAAGCTGGAGCTCAGCCTCCAGGAACTGCGGGCTTCTTCTACGGGTGGAGGAGGTGGGTTAGGTGGAAGCGGGACGAGTCCCGCTCTGGACAACTTGCACTCATGCATTAAAGAGATAAGCGATGTGGTGCAAAGGTAGTTGATGGAGTCACATTAAAGCCCACAAACCTAATAAGACTTTTTACAGGTTTTTAAGTATTGTTTTATAAAGGATTGGGGACAGAGGATATTCTCGCAAAAGTACCTCAGTAAAATCACTACAAGTGGTCACTCCCCCTCGGTCATTGTTTACACTTTAAAAAAACGCCAGTAGGAAACAGAGCTCTAAACTTGTAAATAAGCTTGTTGTCCAAATCAAATCACATACAGTGTCTTTTGCCTAGGTTTGGCTACTTATATTATGATCAAAAGAGCCTACCTTTTAAATTAATAGAGACTAATCAATACAAATGAACCAGTTGTTTATTTATACAAGGATATTAGAAAGATTATCGTAGTTGTTTCACAGATTACTTCTACTCACCATGGCTGGAGATGTTAAACCATAGAAATAGATTAAGCATGTCTTGGTTGAGCTCTGCACATGTTGTTCAATATTAGCAGTACTGAGCCCTCGGCACAGAGGATACATCATGCAGTCACTGTCACCTTTGGTTGATTTCGTACACCTATGTATAGACATTTCAGCATTTGATGGAAGGTCATGGTTCTGTAGCAGTGTAGGCTAATGCCGTTATCCGTATGTCCACTGTTCTTTGAGGACACAGTGCTATTTCATAGTGGTAAAGGAGTATAAGCAACATACTAAACATGACGTGTCATGTTTTTTTTTTTGGTTTTTTTTAAGGGACCTTTCAAGTGCTTTTTGATGTCAGGATTTTTAGCTAATGTCAAATTCAATATTCAAGATCCCAGTTATTTGTCTATAGAATATGAAAAACCGCCCCCCCCCCCCCTCCAAAAAAAAAAAAAAAACCCACATTCAAACCAAGCTAATTTAACGGGGACAATCATAAGATGCATGATAACAATAGCAGATTATTCCAGCTGAAAAATATGCATAGCTTGTTTGTTTTTTTGGAGCATTGCTGAAAAGAGTTAATGGATAAAGGATAGGTTTATGTCTTGTAGTTACACCAGGCTCTGATATGTCACAAATCATACATGTCACTGTTTTACTGGTATTCCTATAGATATGTGAATATTGATTATAGGCTATGACGTGGAATGTTTTCAGAGGTTACAGGCAGGTTTGGCACCTCGACCCAATGTGCTGAATTGGACATGGATGGGCATTTGTTTATCTAGATGGGGCACGGGCACAAGTTTGGACACTGTGTTTTCCCACTGTGACTGTAGACACTTACTGCAGAATAGCGACTTTACAGCAATATTGCTAGATTCAAGTGACATAGCAAACTGCCATTTATATAGCACATTAATTTGTACTTTTTTTCAGAATGTCTTCTAAACTTGAATTTTTAAATTATTTCTTATTAAAAAGCACAGGATTTCTTTCTTTTTTTTTTTTTTTTTTTTTAAATATAGTGAATAAATCATTGTGCATTATGTCCTACACGAATCGTTATCTTGAAGCCCATCTTTATGTAGCTTTGAGTGGTTGCCTGATCAGAAGGATTCATTCCCTATTGACCTTTTGCATGTGGCGTTACCACGTCTGTCTGTCATGGTACTGCCTGATCCATCCTGGGTGGCAAAAGGGACATTACTTTTTAGATGCCAGTACCAAAACGCAACAACAGGCACTGAAGCACTTTTAAGAAGAAAACACAATTGATAATGTGATGTCGTCTTAAACTACACTGTTTTCTTAGTAACTGCTTCTAAGTTCTTCTGAAATGCCTCTGAACCGTTAAATATCTTCTAACGTAAGGCTCAATCCAAATCCCTCTCTAACCCTTGATCAAGGGCATTACTTGTACATTCTATGTAGTGCACTAGCTTTTTTTTTTGTTGTTGCTATATTTAGTATTCGACTTCAGAACAGTAAGAGTAGTTAGAATGCCAATATTGGTTAACTGTATCTACACATCATCCTGTGAAGTGTAAAGCACAGCATATTCCATCACGGAGGAATTACATATTCGTACGCACTGTCTGGGATAATCAGATTACGATGATATATCAAACTAAACTGCAAATTAATATCCCTATTACCTTCTTCATACATTTCCACATGCTTGGTTCTCTTTTGAATAAGTTACAAAGCCCACCACTGCATACTGTATATGAAAATAGTCAGCAGGACAGAAGCTATAAGTTGCTCAATAGGTCACTTATCTTTGTTGCAAAGCATCAGGTCATCAGGTGCTCATCTGATAAACTTTATTTCCGGCTCTGAAATACACCTCGAACTAATATGCGTAGTATTTAATGCCTAATTGTTGGTTAACGGTGTTTCTGCCGTGAATAGTTTTGATTGACGTCATGGTAGTCACGTGTCTGCAAAAGGTCAATAGAATATATCGAAGGGTCTCCATCTGAGCATCTATAACATGAATGTATCCATCTTGTCAAATGTTGCATGATTTCCTACGGCTTGACCAGATTCCAAAACGGAAAAAAAATAGGGTGCAATTTCCTTTTCTTTTATTTAAAGCAATGATGTACTTTTTTTTTTTTTAACACTGGATGCCATTTTAAAGCATAGAGGTTGATGGCCTTAAATCATCTATGCGATGTAGTATGGAATTTTTTTATTCATCTCGAATTCATTTTGATTCCTCTCAACCAGAACAGAACGTACATTTCCGTGTATACGTCTATAGAGCAGTTTCGACGCTTGGTGGTTTTCTCTACCATAAGCCGTTTCCACAGTTTACACTGTGCCTTTTTTCATGGGAGATTTCATAGTCCTGATAGAAAATAATGCATCAGTTTCTACGGGATGTCTTACTTCAACAGAATGCTGCAAATGTGCAATGCTTTTGTCAGGACCGTTTAAATTTTGCTGGTGAGATCAAAATGTTTTGTTCCTTATTTCATTTATATAAAATGAAAGATAGAGATTGAGAATGAGATGTTCTTTAAAGAGATGTTGAGATTTATTCAAACAACAGAAAATCTAGTTATTCGAAATTTCAAATGTTTCACAGTTGCATAGCTTTGGGGAAAAGGTTCTGGAAGAAAGGGTTGAAAGGTCTACCCTAGTGGGAGTGATTTTCAGGGATTTTTTTTGTTTGTGTGTGATGGGCGAATTTGAAATGGCGAAGTGCTTATGGTTCATTGTCACTGTTAAATTGCAGATTCATGTTGATTTAATTTGCCCATGTAATAATGTGCTGTAGTGCATCATTATGCGTTTCATTAGGGTTTGCCTTTCTGTAATTTGGCCTTTTGTTTAGTTATACACGTTTGTTATGTATGTGCCTGTGAAGTGGAGAAGCGGTCTAACAGATTTTCCTGTTCCTGCTCAAAGCTGTCTTACACACAGACATGATTTGCCAGTGCATACAACAAACAGTACAACAGTTAACCCTTTTCACTCTGTATTTCTATTTTAACACTGTCGTTTAATTTATTTTTTGGTTTTATTTATGTATTTTTTTTTAAAGATATTGAGTCCTGGAAGTAACATGTTCTTTTGTATGATGAGGTTTCAAATTATGTTTTTTTTGTTTTGTTTTTTTTTATGTAAAACTTCATTTCTATACCAAAGGCCACCTCTGCAGTCCTTTCAAGTGCAATGACAAATGGAACACTCTTAATTTTAAATATGTGAATTTTAAGAGGGATTTAAAAAGGGCAGAGGTTGACAGAATAACAGTATTTTTCTGTTATGTAAAAAGTATATTTTGTGTGATTCTAATTTAAAGCTCACTTTTAATAGCATATTACTGTGAAGTGCTCCCTCAGTGTTACACTTGATGTAAATAATAATTAAAAAAGGATTGAAGCTTATGCCGGTGCACTATGTTTGTTTCTTATTAAAGCGATTCTGAAACGATTTGTTCCTCGATGTTGAGACACATCTGGTGGTCCGTTGAAAACCAACGCATACTTGAACACCCTACGTGGTTGAACATTAGTCATCGCCTAAACCTTAAAGTCAGGGTACACATGAGGACAATTGCAGTATTGAATTGCAGAACATTTTAGCAAAAAGTCAATATGACCTTTTGTATTATTATTATTTTTATTAATGTTTCCTGGAGAATGTAAAAATAGCTGGTCAGAAAGCCCACCAATTTAGTATACTAAGGGGAATAAAGTATAATAAACATTTCAGTTATGCACCTTGCTTTGTACACTTGTACACAGTCATGTTGGAACTGGTGTAGGGTTGTTTTTTAGGACCTGGGCTTGGCCTTTTACTTCCAGTGAAATGTTCTTTTAATCTTTCAGCATACCAGAACATTTTTGGGCAATTTCATGCTTCCAACATGACTGCACACCAGTGCACTAAAGTCCATAAAGTCCATAAAGACGTGGATGAGTCCTGACCTCAACCTGATAGAATAACTTTGGGATGAATTAGAGTGGAGACTGCGAGCCAGGCCTTCTCGTCCAAAATCAGTGTCTGACCTCACAAATGTGCTTCTTGGAAAATGGTCTAAAATTCCCATAAACACACTCCTAAACCTTGTGGAAAGCCTTCTTAGAAGAATTGAAGCTGTTATAGCTGCAAAGGGTGGGCCAACATCATATTAAACAATATGGATTGAGAATTGGATGTTACAGGGCTGTGGTGTGTCTGAAGCCTACCCCAGGAGACAGGGGTGCCAATCCATCACAGGCCGCACACACACTACAGGCAATTTGGGAACACCAATTAGCATAATCTGCATGTCTTTGGGTTGTGAGAGGAAACCCACAAAGCACAGGGAGAACATACACATACATAGACCCGAGGCCGGAATTGAACTCTCAACCCTGGAGGTGCGAGGCCACAGTGCCGGCATGAGAAATTCAGTCGCCACCAAATAACAAGTACTTTCTTACTTCTTCATTGATGCAAGAACCTGTCGGGGGGTAATTACTAATTGTATTGCCTTGAACTTTCCACCTGTATATTATCGAACTGGTTCTGCTGCTAGGGATGTTTAAGGTTTTGCTATGGCTCTTTGACATTTTCCATTCAAATGTTTTTTGATGTTATTCCTGAGAATTTAAAAATCGTCCTTCACCTTCACCATGATTTGTTTTGTGAAATCTTCCCAACCAGTGGGAATAATTACATTACAGTTAATATTCACATCAAGCATCATTATGCGGGAAAAGTGATCTCTATGACTTTAACTATGGCATATTTGTTGGTCCCAGATGAGCTGCTTTGAATATTTCTGAACTGTTGATGCCTTGAGGAAGGTCTGCAGGCTGAAACACCTTGTTCCTGAGAGAGAGAAATCACCAGACTGGTTTGAGGTTTTAGTCTATACTTCCCTATACCCTACATATATAAGTCTATAGTGACACTAATACTCAGTCTTTACATCCGTGGTGAGCAAAAAAGCATCAAATCCTGAGGTGAATGGATTACAACAGCAGAAGACCACATCAGACTCTACCTAACCACGAACAAGAATCTGAGCCATGAGTATAGAGTCATGCAAACTGAAAGTCTTTTTTTCCTGAAGTTGATGTGCTGGAAGCAGAAAAGAATGGGCAAGCATAAGTATTTGGGGCGAAATTGTGATGGCTAGAGGACGGGGTCAGAGCAATTCCAAAACTGCAGCTCTTGAGGGATGTTCCTGGTCTGCACTGGTCAGGACCTACCAAAAGTGATCCAAGGAAGGAAAACTGAACTGGTGACAGGGTTATGGATAGCCAGGGCTTACTTGGTGCACGTGGGGAGTGAAGGTTGGCCCGTGTAGTCCAATCCAGTAGAAGCGCTTGTGTAGATCAAATTGATATACTGTATATAGTTGCAAGCGACAATGATTGGGCCCAAGCACCTGTGCCATCGCCAGGGGCACATTGGGCACATGCACTTAAAGGGGATATACCAATACCATTATAACATCATTTTAGAATAAGGGTCTATCCTAAATATAATATTTTAAGACCTCCAAAAATCCCCGGATGCTGAAAAAAAGCATCACACTATAATGTCACTTAATGTGATGTCATTTAGGAAATTATTAGCCACTTTGCGGCATAGGTTTAAGGCCTTGTCACGGCTGAACCATTCAAGATATGAAAAGTGATCACATAGGTTTGGTGGTGATCATATAAATCCCCTAGGAGGAGTATATCAAATTCCATTGGGTGGGTTTTGCAAACATCCTGACATAACTGACTTCCTGTTAAGTAGAGCCCATGACACGCACATCGAAAGTCGTTCCGCTCAAAGAGATCTAAATGCATAGCTGGTTTCGCATGCATGCATGCAAGTGTGTGAGCTATGCAGCGAAATCTCTTGCGACGGCCCTGTGTCACGCCCCAAAAGCTCTGGATGCTTGAAAAAAAATCTTTAGGAGGACAAGAGGGCTCTTCATGCACTATGACATCATGGGCACACTATGAGGTAATTTGACATCAGCCTTATTACCTCATCCACACACTATGAGGTAATAGAGCTGATGTCATAGTACTTTGGGCCCTAAAAAGGTTATTAGTGGTTGTGATATAAAGGTTGTCAGAACACAGAGTGCATCACTGTTATGGTGGCTAAAGGGTGGACCTACTCAATCAATATTAGGCAGCTGGTCATAGTGTTATGGCTGTTATGGTATATCAGATCATATTGTATCGTCACATACCGAACGGTTTCCCTAAGCAATAAAAGCAAGAGATTTACACCCATAACATATGTAAAACCCATTAAAAAATAAAAATAAGATCCTCTAAATTATTTGCATAAAAGTATTTTAATTAACAAGGCAACCGACAAAAGAAGCCGTGATTGTTTGGAGACGTGAACACGGATGATCTGGCAACCCAATTTTCAAAATTTACCGGTGACGTCATAGCACAAACTCGGACTTGTTCTTCTAAACCCTGACCGGTAGAGTGTAGCATTGAGCTAACGTTCGGGCATTGTGATTCCCCCCCCCCTTTTCTCACCAGGAGCTTAATATCGTTACCGAGTCTCTGCATGCGTGTGTACGTGTGCGCGCGCGCGTGCGTGTGTGTGTGGAGAAACAAGAGCGGCTAGTAGTCGTGCACTGTTCCTGGCTTTTCACGCGCTCTCGGTTCCACCGCGGCTGCGGCGAAGCGTCTCGCGTGGCTCGGAGTTCGGAACTACAAGCCCTTTAAGTGGAGTGTGTGAGAGTGTGAGTGTGTGTTACCGCAGAGACAGAGAGATGAGTTGGGGAACGGATCTTTGGGTAAGCGATTTCAGCTCTTCGGCTCTTTTGTGCGGCGTCGCGTTATTGTTTTAAGTGAGACTCGAGACGGTGCGGTTTCAGCCGGGTTTGTCTAGAGCGCCGTTAATAGGACGCGATGTTACCTGGATTGTTTATTGTTTTCATGTTTGTCTCGTACACACAGACACACTTGAAGCCTGTCTCAGACTGCCTTGTGTATTCCTCAATCCGGTTTTCACACCCTGATTTTTTATTTTTTTATTTTTTTCGATTGAAGCAGAGCAGAAACAGATTTTTATCACTCTTTAACACGTTTAGGTTTTGTCTCCATCATTTTTTCATGTGTGTGTGTGTTTTATTCTTACACCTAATACCGACGCGGCCCTGTGCCGCTCTGGCAGTCGGTGTTGCTGAAACAATGCGGATCCGGTCAGAAGTATTCATCAGTCAGATCTCTATCTGGCCTCCTGCAGCTCTCTGCCTCTCAGCCTCGACACACAACCACCGGCTCGCTTTCACCGCAGATTCCCGTCGGCCGCTTTAGACTTCTTTAGTCTTTTCCTTCTGTTTACTTTTCAGGTTTGGTGTTTAAACACGCCTTATACCCACATAAGGCCTGGGTTGTGTCATGGTTTTAGCTTTCAGGTGTGTTTTTTTTTTTTCCCTTCTTTTCTTTCTTTCTTCCCTTTTCTCCTTCTTGTAACAAAAACAGTCCTGTTGGATCAAAATTTTTTGTTAGTCTCGTCCCCAGCTTAGAAATAAGGACAATGAAGTCTGAGGACGAGGTCCCAGCTGAAGAAAGGGGTGTTGGCTGCAGGGTCCTAAAACATGACTCCCTAAACCCGAGCCATGGACGAGACAAGAGACTGAGCAAGGAATAGGACGGCGGACAGGATAAGGATCCAGGGGTTGGGGCAGGCGTCAGGGAAAAGTAAAGGATATGACTGGGATTGGGCTGGACAAGGGACAGAGCAAAGGACATGACATGAGCCATGGATGAGACAGGGGACAGAGGAAAGGATGGGGCAGGGGGCAGGGAAAAGATCATGACAAGGGACAGTGGAAAGGATGGGACAGGGGGCAGGGAAAAGATCATGGCGAGGAACGGGATAAGGATCAGAGGATGGGACCGGCAGGGGTCAGGGCACTGTAAATGATTGAACAGGGGACGGGGCGAAGGACGGGGCATGGGGCAGAAAAAAGGATCTGACAAGGGACCTGATAAGATGCAGAGGATGGGACAGGGGCCAAGTCAACATAAATGATGGGGCAAATGACAGGGCAGGCCAAGGGACTGAGCGGGACAAATGACAGGGCAGTAGATAGAACTAGAGAGCGAATATTTCTGAAGAAATTTTAAGTGTGCCTCTGCAACGGCCGGGTCACCGCTAATGTGCGTGGTCACCATCCAGTGCATGGTCGAGCCTTTCGATGCATCATAGTCACGGCAGTGATGTCACAGCAGAGGCCGGCCTCAATGTTAAGTCTAAGGGACTTTTTGGGGCCGGTTTTTGGGGGATTTTGTAAGCACCGCCCAACGGCCCCCTACCAAAAGTCATAGCACACCATTCCCGAGTGAGCCGCACGGAACGGTGTAACATACGTGTGGGTCGTCCCGAAACTCCGGGACGAGAAACGCTGCAAAGTTTTAGGAATATAATAAATGGATTGCGCAATGATTTCTAGGGGAGAAGAGTAAGTGTGCGCCGGCACACTTAATAATAATAATAAGGGACAGGACGGGTCAAGGGAGAGGACAAAGGACAGAACACATATACCAGCTTTCCACACAAAATAATAAAAAAAAAAATACAAAACATCTCCTAAAGCTCTCCACTACACCCAGTTTATGATGGTGTTTGAGCTTGATATTGAGTAACAATTGTGTGATTTGTGTGAACTATCCTGAGTTACTGATTGTTACTTCTCACATGACTTGGCCAATGTAAAGCTTTTAAAGGGTTCCGGCTGATTTTACTGTCGTCACCAGAATTCGCTTATCACAAGAGAAGTCTTTGGTCCTTAGCCAAGTCTGGAGGTCTTGGAGCACATAGTGTCATTTCCTCGCTGGTGATTTAGTGTCATTGTGGCCAGTGGAGAAAAAGGAATCGCACAGGATAACACGAAGCTCATATGGAGCAGCTAGAGATCTGATAGTGGCAAAAACGTAAACAACACAGGTTGAGGGACAGAAAGAACTAGGCCTGTAACCTGAAGCTCGCATAATCTTCTAGTCTAGATTGCACTGATTAATGATGTAGGCAGTTGCTAGTAATTTTCTTTAATTACAGATGTGGTGTTTTATGATCACCCCTGAAGAAGAGCACAAAACATCTTAAGAACGAGAGCGATTCTGTAAAGAATCCCCCGAGTTCCTGGAGACTTCCTGTCGGCGTGTACAGCGAGTGAAAATCTTCTGAAATCCTCAAACCACCCTGTCTGGCATGGACAAGCCTGTGATGGTTAAAGTCACTGAGATCATTTTCCATTCTGATGTTTGTCGTCAACGCCACCAGATGTTTTTGGTTGGGTTAAAGGTTCAAGATTCATTTATATTTTTTAAAGGAACTTTTTCTTTAAAAAAAATTAATGCAATGCTTTGTTGGAGTTTTAGCTATTTATCCAGAAGCATAAACTGAAGGCGATACATGGAGCCTCAGATATTGATTCTATATTTAAATCATTCATCAAGCTTGCCTTAGTTGTTGCTCGCACAGCCCTGGGTCATAGTTTTTTATTGTGCTGCATGAACTCCTCACCCGCCTTTTCATTAAACGCTGCTATCCTGTCAGGGATAGAGAAAATTGCAAAACAGCATAGCGTGGAGATATGGGCAACCTTTTGCCTCGTCACCTGCACGTCAGAGATTGGCCAAAGTGAAACTGGTTCACCTCGAAGCTTTTGTGCGTTTGTTTATCCTGGTTTTGTGGACGATGTGGGTGAAAGTACTCGGGCCATGAAACAGCCCGTGCCTGATAGTCTTTTGTGTAATCCTCATAAACCACGGGAAAACCGAATCTCGAGTTGCTGACTCCATGACATTGTCGAGGATCAGGACATTTTGTTCTCTAGTTTCTCTGAAATCCAGTAGATCGAGTAGCCAGTTGTGCGGATACTGCATTACATACCTAGCCAAGCGATATGTTGGGGAAATGTATAGTGCAAGCTTCAGTTTCACTCCCAAATCTATACGTCTCTGTCTCGCTCCTGCTAATCATTAACACTGGTTTGGCTACATTTGGGAGCCATGGTGCAGTCAGTTCTTGGTCATATTAATTGTTGAATGAAAATTAATCTTTGCCTTTGTATGTGGTCACAACAATGTTATTAACTACATTTGCTTTAAAATATACCAGGCAACTGCAAACATATGTAATAACCGTGTATGTGGAATTAAGGCCACTTTAGTCATGGACTCGAGAGATGTAGATGAGGTTGAGGAACTGTCGAAGCCACGATGGCATTTCAATCTCTGTGGTTTTTAAAGGGGGCTTCCGATGGCTCGGTTTGTGGGACCGACTCAATATTAAACGGGTGGTCATAATGTCACGGCTGATCAGTGTGTATATCAGGTTTAGACTGCTCCCATCTTGTATTTAAATCTGAATACAGATAATGATATTTAAAGCACTGAGCACAAATTTGTACGAAGGCGATGTATAGGGTTGGGTACCGAAAAAACCAGTACCTATATAACCGGTATGTACCGGACCGAAACAGAACGCGAATTTCGGTGTCAGAAATGATCGGAAAAAGAAATTATTTCCTTAATTAGAAAAATCTTGAGAACTTCGGAAAGCTTTGATAATACAAATCCAAAACATTGTTGCAGT
>JAOVVA010000032.1:6587913-6600840 GCA_028565275.1 Leiocassis micropogon | reverse complement strand
CCCCCCACCCCGGTTCACATTTACAGGGCCCCTCAACAGCCCTGACGGATCACTCAGCCCTGTTTACAGAGAGAGAGAAAGAAAACACGGAGAGCCGGACTGCACGTTTTTTTTTTTTTTTTTTACCCTGCTTCACCTTTGTCCAGATGACATGCACAGCTTTGTTTACAGCCAGTGGAAATATTGCCAGAAGCATTTGGTGATTATTTTCTCCAAATGCACAGAATGCATCGAGGAATGCTCATTTATCCGTCTCGTTCGCCGTTTCAGAGGCAGTTTTACGTTTTTTGTTTTTTTTTTTTGTCTCAGTCTGGTAACCTACAAGCATGAGAAAGTTCGAGCGTCTCTTCGTGACCTGCATATTAACATTTTAGATGTAGTTGTGTGTAAGATGTAGTGGCCTATTGGTTTCCAGGCCTTCTCTCTACAATGCATATTATTTCTTTTATGCAGTTTTTTTGGCTTAAATGCTTGTCTCTTTCTATGAGGTTGTCTAGGCTCTGTGCTTTTGTAAGCCTGGTATATTTTATAGCCTGGCCTTAAAGTGTTACCTGGCTGCATGTGGAAGCGCCCCGCTGTTTTGGAACCGTCCGTTAAAAATGAGCACGCAAGCAATTTGTGTGCTGTTGTTGAAGTCCTATTTATTTTAATTCTAAATCACAATAAAGGCTTTTTTAAAAAAATTTTTTAGTATTTAGCAGCATGGTGCACACATCACACCACCAATGCACAACACCACTTTTTATTTATTACTTTTTCATTTTAAACATTAGGAACAAGAGGAGTGAAGTCCTACGAACTGGCGGTTGTTGGGTTGGCTGAGGAAATCCACATATGTAAACTATATGGCAGAAAGCTTTGTGGACGCATAACCATCGCGATCACATGTGCTTCTTAGGCACGCCTTTCCAGAGTTTGTCCCCAAATTTTCTGCTGTTACAGCTTCCAGAGGCTTTATGCTGGATTCTTGAACGCAGCCTTGGGGATTTGCGGTCATTCAGCCACAAGCGTGTCATATATTGGTAATGGGTGAGGGGTCCTGGTGCAGTCCGCATTCCAGTTCATTCCAAAGGTGTTAGTCTGGGTTGAGCTCAGGGCTCTGTGCAGGACACTCAAGTTCTTCCACTTAGACATTGGTAAATCATGTCTTCATTGACCTCCAGTATTATTATCCTGGAACAGGTTTGCGTTCCTTGGTTCCAGTGGCGGTAAATTATTATGCAACAGACACTGGAGCAGTTGAGGCTCTGGGTTGTTGAATGGAGGGTCGGTGGTCCAAGCCCCACCACTACTGGTTTGCCACTGTTGCTCTTTTGGGCTCTTTTGCAAGCCTTTAACACTATACCCATACGAAATACCCAGTTACTGGAGATGGAGATGCAGATCCTCAAGCCTGAAGAAATGGGTGGGTTGCTGCAAGAATGACATCTGGGGTAAAATCTGTGCCTGTAACAGGAACAAAAAGACACTTGCGTGCTTTTAGCTTGGTGGATACAGCTCACCGGTGTCCGCATACTTTTGGCCATGATGTTTCTGTTTTCACTGCTAAATTAATGAAATATGTTACATCTGCTTGTTAAAAACCCAAACATTTTTACTCCTACACTCTTACACCACCACCCATTTTACCTGACTCGAAAGCTTGCACTGTTGCTGTAAAGGCTACATTGTAAAATGTAACCCATGTTCTGTTATTGATTATAAAATCTGCCCCACATTACATAACAGGGATTTTGTATTCCATGCCGTCGCTGTGTTGCTTGTGCCGCGCCACGTGCATACCACATCTGAGTTTCAGGATGTAATGGGAGAGGTTGCTTTCTAGTCCCCGGTCCCTTTAAACAGAGGTTAAATCAGTACAGGAAGGGAAGGGATGGGGGGGGGGTTCGTTGTCCCGGCCCCCTGCTTTCCTAACCCTCCAAGCCGCGACACTAAGAGGCCGTCTAACGGCACAAACTGCTGTTAATTAAACGGCCATCAGAGAAGAGTTACAGCAGCGGTGTCCTTCTGCTAGAACCTCTCCAGATGTTCCTAAATCAGCAAGATCGTCCAACTCCTTGGCCTCGCTAATGATTTCCAAATGAAGCCCACTCTCGGGGGGGGGGGGGATGGGGGCGTTGATAGCACACAGCCTCCAGTTCTTTCGCTACCTGAGTGGAAAAAAAAACGAGCACGGCAATTTTCACGCAGCAATTTTCACATTCAGACTGCTCTTATGTCACTGTTTGAGGAATATTAGCGCAACTAGTTCCCACATTAGTCACGGAAAAAAAGGACTTGGAATGTTTGTGTAATATTGAATTTTGGTGCATTGTAATGCCATTGCTACGGTAAAAGCGTAAACACCAAGAGCTTAATGGAATAATAATAAAAAAAAAAAGAAAAACAACATGCAGGCAGGAATGAGCGCAGCACATGGCAGCTACGCCCCACTGAGTTAATACATATTCTCCTTGAAAGAGCGATTCCAGAGATAAAAAAAAAAAAATAATTTCCCGTAAAAAAAAAAAACACATGATCTTACTCTGCATTAGCCCTTTCTTTACTTTAAAGAATGTTCTCCATCAAGTAGTACTCACTAGAGCTGATTTCATTCCTACAGTGCCGAAGGACATCTTTTTGCACGTATATTTCAAAGACACTTATCAACGAGTAAGAGATCACTAGTAATAACTCAGATGGTGGTGGTTAGGCTATAAACGTATTCGTCTTACTTTATAACTTAATACATAGCGTATTTATACAACAAAGAACATTAGAAAATCTGAATCAAGTGTAATATTGAATTGGCATCGATATCGTGATATCATATCAGATGGTCCCTGATGAGTCCCACCCTGACCATTTATGCATTTTATTCATTTGGTTTTACATAGGCATAGTGTGTAAAGCAATTCTGCGTTTCATGAGCCAGGTTTAAAATGAGTGTTTGTTTAGCTGGTGCTGATTTAATTCTGCTAATACAGCTGTAAATGACCTTGCAATTAAAAGCACGTGGGGAGAAAATTGTAATGCGAAAAAAGATAACACAGGTTGCGTTACTACAGAGCATTAAAACTCATCGACTTCAAAAACTTTTTATAAAACAACGATCAGTTGCTGGAAGTCTTTATGATGTGAATATAACCGAAATACTGTGTATTGCTCTGCTAGCAAGTATGCAACACATGGTGACTTTTTCCCCACAGAAATCACGCTTTAAAACCAGATAAGACGACCCCTAAACTTCACTCGCATTCAGTCATTCACACTAAAACCACAAATTCAGTGATAAGCCATCTCAGGGTGTGCTTTTAAGCAGCGCGTGGCTTTCCGGGCTCAGAGGAGGCATGACGTTTAGCATGACAGCGTTGGCGTCTAGTGAAGACGTATAACGCATGCACATAATATTGCTTTTAAAATGAAAAACGTGGGTCACCAAATGTTTTAAGATGCACCTTGTATACACAGTAATGTAGTGACCAACGATCAGCCATAGCGCTAACACCACAGCCAGGTGAACTGAATAACACTGATTATCATTTATATAATCAGTGCACCCAAGGCTTATCTATGTCTATGGGAGAAGCAAAGGCTAGCCTATCGGGTCTGCTAATATAGCACAAAGTTCTCAAAGAAATATTTTAAAAACTAATGCTGGACATGATAGAAAGGCACCAGAACACTCAGTGCATCACAGCCTGTCACGTATGGGGCTTTGCAGGTAAAGAGTTGTCGAGGTTGTTGACTCGGCTTCCAAACTTGCCAAGCAAACCATGGAATGCACCGGACAAACAAGTCTGATCCATCAAGGCCCCACCTTAAAACCTATAGCATCCAAAGGATCTGCCATTAACTTTCCGGTGCCAGACATACTCCCAGGGGTCTTGTGGAGTCTTGTGCCAAGGGACCAGGTCTGCTCTGGTAGCACAACAGGAACAATAGTGGGCTCAATTTTATTGTTATGGCTGATCAGTGTAAGGTTTTATGATTGGAATGTATATACAGTATACAGTAATGCATAGATCACGGGGCGGGTGGCTTGGCGACCTAATGGTTAGTGCGCTCAGCTTATTATTGTAAGGTTGCAAATTTGAAACTCGGCCCAGGCACCTGGTAACGCCCTTAGCCAAGTTGTCTACACAAAGTTAGCTCTGTCACCAGGTAGCATAATTTGGTACCGATTTATACCGCAATACATTATACTGCACTCTTGTGGTGTAAGCCAGTTTCTGGCTTGGGGGGAGAGGGGAGGGAGAAGGGTATGGAAACAGAGACACACTCGGAGGAAAGCACTATCTGCCCTCTTCAGCATTTTTTGAGCTCACATACGCCTACAATCAACCCGGATCTCTCTGATCGACAGGAGACTGTATTCCATCCCTCTCACCCACTGAGCATGGCCCATTTTGCTCTCCAGAACTCCCAGGCACAAACGTCTGGGGATTCAAACTCTTCAGAACACAATGAATGCTTTTCTGTTGCACCAATCCCGAGCCACTTTTAGTGACTGCTTTTACCAAGGAAACACTGAAGTCCAAATCATGATCTGCAGGCAGCCCAGAGCAGTGGGCGGAGTCAGTAGAAGCTTTGTTCCTTGTAAAATCCTTAGGATTAGCAAGTAGGACTAAATTTATATGACAGGTGATAATGACGGACTATCTCCACACAAGACAAAAACCGAACCATGTTCATTTTCTTTTTTAGTCTTGCTTTCTCATCTGGAAAAAAGTAGCCCTCGCTGTTTGAATGAGTCACACAGACTTAGCGGGGAAGGTGATGATCAGTGCTGCTTCGCTGGCTACTCCTACTGTGTGGTACCACATCTCTTAAGGAATAGCAATTAAAGCTAAGCATGTACTTCATTACTTATCTACTTAATGTCCTGGTGCAAACATGTTTATACGGATGATGGGATTGGGTGTTCATTGTGGCTGGGATAAGATTTACAGTTAGCAGATTTTCATCATGGAAATTCAAGTAATAGATTTGCCCTTTAATTCCTCTGGCTAGCAATAAAAATCATTGTTACAGTAATGTAAAGATTAGGTTGAAGTTCGGTTTTCCAAACTGGTATCTGTCAGGGGAAATGTTGTTCTTGAGAAATCCGATTGGAGTTCCCTCCTCATGGCCATGTCTCCAGCGAGCAGCGAAGCAAGCGAGGAAGGAAGCCTGTCCCTGCCTCGGCCCGCATGCCAGAGCTCTAATTGATCGCGGATGTTTGGAGCCCCTCCATTTCTTTCTCCTCACAGAGCAGGATCTGTAAATGCAACCCATGACTCTAGCCCGGAGTCATCTGTGCGGGATGCTGTGAGCACCGTGGGGCATTCGGTTAGTCACTTAGTGTGTTTGACTAATATTTCCATCAGGCATTTTCTGCCCTTGGTGTAATGATTAACATTAAAGCCAAACACATACCTGCGTTAATCCCTGTTTAAATAGCACGTATTAGTCAGAAGAGTCATTTGGAAATTCCCTGAGGAGAAGCGGGAGAAGGATGAGTCGGACGTGGCTCAGAATTTCAGAATGAGACGCCGGATTCGAAGTGAAGTGACTCGATGCTCGCGATGATGAGTTTGGATTTTAGCGTGCTGTATATTGCTTTCAGAGAGGATGTCCGAGTTTGGACTCTGACTCTGGCTTTAGTGTCTCTCTAAAAGTCAGCAACGTCCCAGAAGTTATAATTAATATGAAATTCAGAAGGTGCAATGTATGACACAGGATGAAATCAGACATGCTTCTGGAAATGGAATGAGAGTGCGTGAGTGAGTTGGATTTATTTATTTTTCCCCTTTTTGCTTTACCACTAACAAAAATTCATGAGTCCATGCACACAAACCAGCTTCCTTATTCCCACTGCTCTGACAGCATGCTCATTGCTCCAGATTTTATCTTGCGGCATTAGACCAAGGTTTCTAAGGACGAATTGATCTTGATTTTAGAATTTTAGTTTAAAAAAAATAGCTCGTTGCTGTTACAGGCTGTTCTGCTTTGAGAGAGGACGATGCGATGGAGCAGCCAGCAGTCAAGTGGGAATTTAGCAAGACATGATCTAAAACCCCCACACTTTCATTTGAATCCGATGGTCATATACATTGTATACAGTGATGAGTAGGAGAGTCCATTTAAGTAAATTCTTCAGGCTTTGAGGTCTTGGTCCAGTCCTAAACTCACTAAAGGGACTGACCCCTGAAAATCGAATTGATAGTTGAATCGAGCGGTCAGTTCTCTCAAAATCGATTAACACTTTTTTGGACGAATCCCTTAAAAGTACCATAGCTTTAGCAGAAAGTACAAACCGCTTCCATCTTCCACAATTACACATACTGTAGAAGAGTATGACTGCTCCTTCTTATGAGTTAATTGGTGGTTTGGTGCAATACTGCCACCTGCTGTGCTGGAGTATGGAGCAGAAGGTTGGCAGGATAGACAGACCCTTGTTTGGTATTAGATGTTACATCTATGCGCCTGTACATGTGTACAGACTGATGTGTACAAACAGGTGATCCCCTAACCAGTCGTCCCAGCGACACCCAAGATCCCAATGCAGAGCTTTCAGTTAGAGCCAGGATTATGTATAAACCTTGAAATAACTCGGCTGGTCACCAGAGCCGCAGGTGGAGAAGCGGAGCACTAACGCTCTCTGTGTAAACCATGTAACTCTGGCAATCAGCCTAAAGCTCATTGTGAAACCGGCCGCACCCGAGTGTGTTCAACGCTGCATTTCCACATTAGCGTTCACTCGTATTACTGTTAATGTTAATCTTGGTCACGCGCCATCTTAACATAATGGCACAGAAATGTAGAAATTGTTTTCTACTCTTAGACCTGCTTGTTTCGTTTGGTGTTAAATTAATTTGTGGGTTTTGTAATGACCGGTGGAATCATTTACAACTGATGTAGTAATCTGACTCCACTATCAGTGACGTGTGATCTGGCGTAGCTATGTGCCGCTCCTTCACTGTGGTCCTCCGTCTTTCCTAGCACGATCTGCTATCTTTACACAGGAAGATGATTGTCATGCACCCCCGTCCCTAAGGTGGGTAAATGATTCAACTTTTGTAAATCAGTCTGTGCCTGTGCTGCCCTGTGCCTCAATTCCACCCGACTCCACGCCCTCGCGCTCCTCAGGATGAGGAACCCACGCTAGTCTCCGTCATGCTCTGGCTCTGCAGCAATCATGACCTCACCAGCTCCAGGACAGATGGTGTAAGGGGTCAGCCTCTCTCTGCTACAGCTAAAGACCGCAAGCACTGCCAACCCGACCGTTTATAGGCCTGAAAAACACAGCCCGAGCATATTCCTGCAATCTTCTTACTTTGCCATGCGGTAATTATAGACGTCGCCATGGCACCCGCATATCCACACTGTCTCTTTTTTTCCGTTTATCATAGGAGCTCAGGCTCTGTGCTGCCCTGTATATCAGATGGAACATTTCATTACTGATCACAGTTTAGGTTTTTAGTCAGCAAATAGATTTAGGAAAGAACAAGACCGACTGAGTTTATTTTCAGCGAAGGTTCCCTCACGTGGCACATCATCCGCCATCCTGTCAGAGTCGCAGGGTGTCTAGATTATATCCCAGGAACATTAGAGGCAGAAATGCCCCCATTTAACATGTAAAAAAACACTGGGAGAGATGATGATGATAACTCCATACTCTGCATACTGAGATCCACGTGTATCGTAGTAATAGTATTTATACTAGAGTTTGCAGAAATACTTAAAAGGTTTAAGCTCATCAGTTTTAATGTAATCAGTGATGATATTATTTCAGGTTAAAGCCCACATACATAC
This sequence comes from Leiocassis micropogon, assembly GCA_028565275.1. Lineage (NCBI taxonomy): Eukaryota > Metazoa > Chordata > Actinopteri > Siluriformes > Bagridae > Leiocassis > Leiocassis micropogon. Next base: position 6,593,064 of record JAOVVA010000032.1, on the reverse strand, counting down.
ATGCCCCTCCAAAGAAAAGAATAAAATAAAATAAAAATCTTCTTGTGTTTGATTGATGGCGCTTAGTTGGTAACCTAGTAACCCAGTGTAAGTATCTATCCAGTGACCAAAACTTCAAAGCACTTTTTGTAAGTCGATCTGGATAAGAGCGTCTGCCAAACGCCTAAATGTAAATGTACAATCTGTACGATACAGAGAAATAGCATTTTGTAAGGTTAAGTATCTTGCACCTCGTTTACACTAAGTTGTACTACTTCCTTCGTCGCCAGCCAAATACACTCTGTTTAAAGTAGATTATTAAATCTGGCACATGACTCTTAACATTTTTATCTCAACATTTTGATTTGAGCGGCTAACACTCCCAGTGCGATATTTTACACACCCTCACCTCGGATATGCGTTTTATCTCATAGTGGCGTTCCACATCACTTCTTCAATTCGCACCACGGTTTCGCACGGTTCCCTCCTACTCAACATGTTGATTTAATTGATGGCGCAGATTTAACTTTAGGCAAATACTGAAGGACTGGCAAAGTTTCATTAAATTCTGTCCAGACAGTTTTGCGCGATGCTGAAACAAAATCATCTGGACAGACATATAGATATACAGACATACAGACAAACTTTTCTGAGACTGGTTTTAGGTCCTTCAATGTATGAAGTGTAAAGATATCATTGAAAGGGAAAGTTCTAACCAATGTACAGACAAAATCTTACTTTCTTTTATTTATATTGATTATTTCCCCTGTATGCATATCAGCTGTGGAGAAAACAACCACCATGAAAATCTGTAACGTGTCAGCTTATGACGATGCGTCTTGTAACCCCTGGAAACTGTCAATTAAGCTTTTTATTTTTTTTTTATTTTTTAAATGAACAAAAGCACTTTTTTTTTGTCCTTTTCTGAATGTAGAAAGAGCGTCTTTGTTCTTCGAGTACATGTTAGAGGATGTGACGCTCTTATCACCACAAAACTGTCCTTGTTTTATGGCCCTTGTTGTCATCAGTTGAATGGCCTCAGCAGACGCGTATGCTTTCCAAACATGCCCTATGACTATAAACACATCCGACGCTCCCGTTTCATCTCTGATTCATGGTTTTCCTCTGCACTCTGCTCGTGCCAGAAGTTTCTCAATTTTGGGGTTGCTTAATTTATCAGCTGTGCTTTCATTTACAAACTCGTTCTCAATCATGCCTCATGTTTCATTGCACAAAATGACCGTCTTTTAGATAGCAAAGACCATTTCAAAGGCAGTTGTGTTGGTGCGACGCAGCTGGCTGTTCATTTGAAGTCGGCACGGTCTGACTGTATCGTGCATGTGAGTGAGTGAGTGAGTGAGATGGTCCTGGACGGTGATAACTCTCCCTTTCCCCCCCACCAGCTAAGACCACTGCTTGGAATGAAGCATGACAGACCACAAGATAGTGTTTATCCACTCATCATGTCCTCCCGTGGTCCTCAAACCATTTCCTGTTTCTGATCATCATTTTCAGCCTCAGGATTCCATACACAGGCCAGCTTCTGGAATCTTTTAGGGAGCTGAGTCAGTTTTGTCTTGCAGTGTGAATACATCACTTAATTCTCAGGCTTGTTTAGGGCTCTGGCTGGAAAACCAAATTCCTCACCGTGTCGATTAACTTTCGAGAGGGGGAGAAAAAGGGTTGAAAAATCAAACCAGAATTCCACACTGAAATCTTTATTATTTATTTTTTAATTTCTTGAATAAAGCGGACTGGATGGAAACGTAGTGTATTTTAACCTCAGGGCTGACTTGATGTACTTTATGATTCTGTGGAATCTGAGCACTGTTAGTTGATGCGTCTCCTGTAGCTTTGCAGAAATCGGTCGTGAACTTGACAGAATAGTGATGGGAAGTGTCGCCGAACCTTTTTTCAGAGTCGTTTAGTTCATTTCGTTCTTTTGATCAGAAATGAAATAAAATGTTACATTTCCAATAAACAGACACTCAACATATCTACATACACACATTTTGGCTGTAGTTCCAGTAATAAAAATATTAAAATGCAGCTAAGGACATATTATGATAAACAGAATGAGTAGCTCACCTCTCATATCTACTGGTCCGAATCGTTCGTTTCTTTTGTCACGTGACGCCCATAGACGCTATGCAGTGCAATAGATTCAAAAGTACGAACGACTCGGACTAGAAGGCTCGTGGAGAAGAACCGCTCAATTCTGTTTCCTGTGTACTGCACTGCGTAGCGTCTATGGGAGTCACGTGACAAAAGAACGAACGATTCGGACCAAAAGACTCAAAGGTAACTAGTCAGTTCTGTTTCCTGTACATAACCTACGGAGGTCTTGCGATGCTTTGCGCCCGGTAGAAAATGAAGGAATCAATCTGAGACTACTCGTTCTACTGAGTCACGTTAGAGACTCGTTCAAAAAGAACGAATCGTTTATGAAAAGCTGTGGTAAATTATAATCTTTTTTTTTTAATTCATAATGCTTTTTTAAAAATAATTGAAAAAGCATGAATCCGTTCTAAATGAAAAAAAAAACAGATTTGTTTTTAGTTAATTAAATTTACCAACTAAAGATGGATTAAATTGCATAATCGATGAAATCACACAGCTGTGCTGTAGTCCAGGAGGGAGCAGAAAGGATGTTTTTAGGTCATTACACCTAGCAGAAAAGCAACACCAGGGGGAACGGACAAGCATCAAAGGAGTAATTCACAGTGTAGCCCAAAAGCCCAAGAAAGGATTTAACTACATAAAAACCTGTAGAACATTTTATGTTGAAAGTGTTTTGCCTTTTAGTCACAGCGAGGTGACGTTAATGGGGAGTTGAAATCGATTTATTAAGGTATCGCAGTTATGTGTAACAATTGCTGTATCGCCACACAGCTTTTTAATTGATTTGTAATTTATGTACGTTTGCATTTAAATGTTGTTATTCCTCTATAATCCTGCAGGTGTTTATTTAAGTTTATATATAGATATCTAATCAGGAGATTTCAACATTTTAAAATAGTTACTTACTGAATCACAATTCAAATCGAATCAGCACTCGTGACGTCCCTGATGACTCTCATCCCTAACTGCTGATAAGCATGCTATTGATGCGAGAATGAAGCAGGGCTATGTATAGTTGGACTGACCCGTCACGTCGACATCATCTTTCATCAGTAATTGTCTCGATGCATGGTGAAGGGCGATTTTTTTTTTTTTTTTTTTTTTTTTTTTTTTCCCCCCCAAAAAACAAACTTGATTTTCCTATGTTTAGGGAATCTTTTCTCCTTTAAGTCTTTACACGTCGCATGCAGATAGAGCCATTGTATTTATTCGATTTACATAATCGATTACGTCGACACCGTTCTATTTCAAGACATGATTGAAATCCGGGCTCCTTCATGTCCTAGTGTTTATACATCCAGCGTTATTGCTCTCGTGATCCTTTAGAGCAGAAAACACAAAGGGCAACCAAAGACTCTATTGTCTCAAGAAACAAAACCTGGTTTTCCTGTTTCTGTGCTGACATTTCAACATGCTGTGCTTTTCAACTCTGAAAATGATGGGATGTGTTTTATTAAACGGCTCTGCACATGGAGATGTACTATATATCGAGAGAAATATGTAGCTGCTCCTCCCTCGTGACGAGCACAGCCTGTCTTCGCTACATCACATATGGTGGCTCGTCTTATTGATCGTGCTTTAAAATGGTTAGCATTAACAATGAGTGAAAATGAAATCCGAGCACTGCCTGTGGGCAAAGCGTTAACCAAGGGTTTTAATGCCAGGAACTGATCTTAATGATTAATGATTTGAGTTTTTTTTTTTTTTTTTTTTAATCATACAGAAACTGAAAAATAATGCACGCATGCTTGCTTGCTTGCTGCATTGCCTCATCAGCCTGATTCGGGAACGTGTCCACAGGAATCACGTTAACATTTCTTCTTGCCTCAGGCTCCTACATCAACGTTCCCACCAATTCTGACACGGTGACATTTCTCTCCCTGGCCTGTCCAGTGCTCACCAGCTGAGGCTTGTCTGTATGTCCGCTCATCCTAGTTCACCCTGATGTCACGCCGATTACTGTTCTTCTCCTAAAGCCATCTGTGCATCTGCAGCCAGGACATCATGGCAATGCGGAAACCCGAATTGCATGTATCATCGTTCCCTTTGACCCTGCTGCTGAAGATTTGTAGTGGACATGCACTGTCGTGACTCACCGTGTCCTTTGGCTTGAGTCATGTATGCTGATCTCAATAAGGCTTTGATGCTCCTACTCCTTGTTTGACTTCACATCCTGTCATTATTCTGCTTGAGGATGTTTTTTTAGTTTGGCCTTTTTTTCAGGTTTTAATTTTAGCCTTCTAGTCACTTAATTTTTCTACACAAAATTTTAACATTAGATCAGCTTTATATTACAGTGAAAGTCGGGTATGGGTTTGCAAATTTCATACCCGTTTCAATCAACAGTTGAGCAAGTTAACACTCAATAATGAGTTAGTTATTTATGGTAATAATATGCACATTTTTTCATTTTTAATATTACGTTTTCCCCTATTTATGTATAATTTTTTTTACAATTTTAAAAAAGTTTAATGAGCAATTAAATGTAAGCAATTTCTTATAACATTAGTTTTTTCACTTATGAAAAGGGACAGCATTTAAGCAATACAAAATAACTTAATACAAGAGTTTTAACATTTAACTGTGCAGCCCGTATTTCTGTCATTCGCTTCAAACAAACAAATAATTCGCTCCTACCACACGGGGTGAAAATGTGCAAATGGTTCAGTGTACATCCTGTAGGATAAATCTCAAAACTCAACCCGACAGTAAGTGCGCGACTGGGTGCGACTTCTAATGCAGGAACGCAGAGCTTCTAATGCACGCAGTTTTCAAATAATTTTGCTTGTGGTGCTTCGAGTCTAAGTTTGTATAATGAGTGGGTTTGAGACTAATTTCTTCACAGAGGCTGGAGAAAAAAGTCAATCAGAGGCACGATTTTTGATAATGTAGCGGCATAAAAACGTGCTTCTGTTGCACCACTTGGAAGCAGCGCTCTGTACAGAATCCTTTACATCTGATGCTGATCACCAAACAAACTGAAAACCACTTTTCATAACTCACCGGTTCATCTCTTTTATAAATGTAAAAAAAAAAATAAAAAATATATAT
>JAOVVA010000032.1:6529020-6565108 GCA_028565275.1 Leiocassis micropogon | reverse complement strand
GCATGAACAACACATGTAATATAAAACCTATCTATAAACCAGTTGACCTATCGGGCGTGTTACCAGCAGATTCCTAGAGTGTAGTTTGAGTGCATTTCTTCTTTATACCTTAGAGGCAAGGTTTAATTCAATTCAATCTTATTTGTATATAACAATCAGCATTGTCGCAAAGCAGCTTTACACAATCAAAAGAATGATTTAAGTTTGTATGGAATGTGAATGTGCGTGAATCAAAATGGTCAGATGGTCCCTGCTGAGCAAGCCTGACAGCCGAAGGTGTGTGAAGGTGTCCTGTGAGACTTGAAAGTTATTTCTAAGAAGAATTTGAACCATGATAAACAATTCAAAACCAAACGCTACTGTACAGTAGATACTACATTTTGAATGCTTTTTCTTGCACACTGCGTCTGGTTGCTTTCCCTGCCGGATGAAGTCAAGGCTGCGTCGGTTTTAAACAGCGTGTTGTATGTGATGTGTTGTGCAGCACCTCCAGGAGGGACGGAAGGCGCAGCAGTATTTGGAGCAGTGCTGGAAACAGATGGACAATGTGAGTATTACAGAATAGCTGTGTGTGTGTGTGTGTGTGTATGACTTTCTGTCTGTCTGTCTGTCTGTCTGTTTGTGTGACTAACCTGCAGATTGTCCACCAGCTGGGATGGGATGTCTCTCTCTCTCTCTCTCTCTCTCTCTCTCTCAAATTCATGCGTCTTAATGATTGAACCCTGCTTTCAGGCTGATTTAAATAATCACCATGGTTTTTAGGTAAAGAAAAAAAAGGAAGAATAATGAAAAAAAAGTGCAGCATGTGTGTGTATTGAAACATTTTTAAATTGAAAAGCGCATTATCATCTTTTTTTTTTTCTTTTTTTTCCCCTTTTATTAGTTTTGCCAAAATATATTACATAAAGCCAGTGGTTTTCTTCGCCTGTTGGTTTTATAATTAAGAAAACCTAATGAACGAATGATAAACGGATAAGCGGAGCAGTTAATGTATGCTGTAGTCAAACTGGATCGTTTTAGTGCGAGTGCGAGCCAGCAGCAGCTGAATCTCGCATCCAGTGTGACCATGTTGTAATGCCTTAGGTATTCTTCTGTTGTACTGTCACAAAATTAAACGCAGATGTTCCGACGAACTCCAAACATCTAATTTCTTTACCACTTTTTCCTCCCGAGTGTTTACTGATGTCTTGTATATCTATCAAAGCGTTACTCTGGATTCTTGATTGCCGTCCTTCGAGAGGGAGAAGCTGCTGATGTGAAAAGCAGGGAGCTGACTGCAGGCATCAGTGAGCAGTGATTATTACTGCCTGTGGAATTGAATCACATTCACTAACCTGAAGGGTGTGTGTTTGTTTGTGTGTGTGTGTGTGTGTGTGTGTGCACGCATATGGATTGTCTGGGGTGAATGCGGCAGAGCAAGAAGAAGTTTGAACGGGAGTGCAAAGAAGCGGAGAAATCCCAGATGCTCTTCGAGAGGTTAGACAATGACATCAATGCCACAAAGTCGGAAGTGGAAAAGGTAAGCAAACAGCTGTCAGTCGTCTGTGCAATGTTTTTCTTTAACACTTTCTTGTTATCTCGCTAGTTGTAAAAATCGATTACAAGCATTTTGTTGTCCTTAAGATTTTTGTACATTTTACAGGATCTACCGTATATTTATTTGTATCATTTTTCTAGCACAGTTTAAATGTCACATATTACACAGAATTTACCTGAGGATAATGTTTTGCACGTTCACATGGATCTCAAATTTGTGGAGACCAAATATTAAATGGGCGGGGGAAAGTTTTGTTTTTCTCCATAAATGTCCTAGTACACCCTGTTCAAATTTCCTGCCTGGTGTGACATCATTCCAGACAAGAAGAGGCAAAAAAAAAAAAAAGAAAAGGGAGAGGAACAATTTGCATAGCCCTTTTTGTCTTGGACTCCTGAGCACCATTTCCATGCCAGTCCTGTTTCCTGCATTCTGATTGGCTAGAAAAATGCGCTCGCACAAAGGGGTGCTGAGGGACGGTAGCTCATTTAGATTTTAAACTACAGAGAAAAACACAATTAATTTAAAAATGAGTGAAATTGAAGGAACTCCAGGGAGGCTGAATTCATAATCTGAGTGATATTTCATCTGGAAACATTAAGAGACACATTTCGGACATTGATGTCAATTTCTTAAAGTGAAGTGTAATATGGCGTCTTTTAAAGAAAAATGTTTTTTTTCTCCCCCCCCAGGCCAAATCCCAGCTATATTTGCGAACCCACATGGCAGACGAGAGTAAGAATGAGTACGCAGCTCAACTGCAAAACTTCAACGCAGAACAGTGGAAGCACTTCAATGTGGCCATCCCACAGATCTTCAAGGTTAATTTCACTCTCCCGCTCTTAAAGGAAGAGAGTCGCTTGGGTGTTGTCGTTAGAATTTCCGACTAATTGAGGTATTTAGGTCTAACTTATTTGCGCATGCTTTTGCAGAGTCTACAGGACATGGACGAGCGTCGGACGGTGAAACTGGGAGAGACGTACCGGAGCTTTGCCGAGGTGGAAAGGAAAGTCATCCCGATCATTTCCAAGTGCTTAGAGGGCATGGTGACCGCCGCCAAAAATGTTGACGAGCGCAAGGTGTGCAGTCACACACGAATGAAGAGATTTTTCTCTAGTTTAAAAGGGAAGACTCCGGATACAGTATAACTGATTCAAATGATACTTTATCCTGTGAACAGACTGAGCATTACCAGTTTTACATAAACCAAAGATGAGCTGGAATATTTCAGGTTTTCTTTGCATGTTTATCCACAGTAGTGGTACTGATCCTTCTCACCACATACACGAAGATGAGTCATGGAATAATCCTGTTTTGTTCTTGTGCACGTGGGTGTGATGTAACTCTGTAGGGTTTAGGTTAATGTACTGTTTCTGTAATTTAATTGGATTTTATTTGCTCCACCCACATATATGTAGTGGCATCTATATAATATGTATTACTCAGATTACATATGAAGGTCTTGTACAGTACATGAGCACTGTGTGTGTGGTTGCATTATTTAAGCAGTATCACACTCAAGCTCGTGCTGTTGTGCTGAATATCAGCACGGGTGTGATTTAGTCATAAGCACTATTTATTATTAATGGGGGGGGGGGGGAGATACCAGTACTAAAGTGAGCAGAATAAACCATGGAGGTGGTGGACAGTCCAGAGAAATATAGAAGATTTACTTTATTTCTACTTTGGATTATCATCTAATTTCTGGGATCCAGGGTTGAATCCCAAATAGCTTTAAATTGAAAGCTAGTGCACTATGTAGGATGCAGGTTAGAATCTCTTATTCCACAAACCAAGTAGTGCTTCTAATCAGAAGTTGGAGAAGCATCTGTGATTCAGCCTTGTGTTAGAAGCTAGTTAGCTTTCTAGCTGTAACCAAAACAGTATGGATGTTATCAGATCAGCTGAAAGTTCCTCTGTGACTGGCTTGAACCTGAGTTTTGGCAGGCAGCTGCTCTCTCTTCAGTACTGCGGACCGTATCGACCTCATTTTACCCACGCTGGCGACCAAGCGTTAGTGTAATTAGAACACCACGGATGTGAAGTGATGCATATAGCTCAACTTCCCATGTCTATCATTACCACTTGTGGAAAGCCTCTCGTCCAATCAGATTGCTCGGTTGGAACTACCTGTAAGCATTGTATAAAATGGCATTATAGAACTGGCATCCTAGAAGTCCATTTGTGATATCAGTAAGTGCCAGCAGAAAATTCTATATTCAGCTGTAGTATAATTTCAGTCCCATGCATTACATTTAAATTGGTAGATAAGGATGCACAGTAGAAAAAGAGTATGACAATAAAGTCAGCTCTAATTAACCTGCATTTATTTAGACCTGTTTCTCTACCTAGGGTTAGGGTTTGTGAAAGGGTTTCTGAAACCTCTTAGAACGATTGATCACTCTAGGTAAATATTATGACGACTCGAACGGTAAAGTTCATAATGGCAGCCTCTTGATCGTTGCATCTTGAGTAGGAATGTGCTGTTATGTCGTCTGTGGAATTTGTTTGTGTGTTTTAAATTGCTGAGAATCTTTCAACTTGCCTTGGGTCATTTCTGGGAAGGAGTAGTCTAGGTATGATAAACACCGTCAGAAACGGGGATGGGGTTAGAGAGGAAGCTCGGCGTCGCAGCCAGGATTGCGCAATACTTCCCACGATGCTCCTTAAGGAGTCATCAGTTGCTCGTTCTGTTTTTAATTGGCTCCGTTTTGCTCCGACTCTATACTTCCACCCACAGACTGGACTGCTTTCCCGCCGTCCACGGAGGCGCGTTTGAGTAACGATGACGTGCTTGCATTTGTATTCGTGGGAGGAGCACGTCCTATCCCGAGGGCATTGTTTTGTTCTTGAGAAGGGCCTCATAGGTGTGGTTTTCTGTAAATGGATATGATCATCTATGTGAATGTGCACATGTCCCAGGGACTAATAAACAGGCATTTGTTCACACTGTTACATTATTATACATGAGTCATGTGTTATTATACACACAGATTGCAATTTCTGTCATCTCGAAACTTTTGTATTTTACCTTCATTTCTGTTTCACACAGGACTCATCAATTGTGGTCGAATCATTTAAGTCTGGGTTCGAGCCACCGACCGACTTCCCCTTCGAGGACTTCAGTCAGAACATCCAGCGCACAGGGTCGGACGGCACCATCAGCACTCCCAAAACCGACCCGGGCAAACCTGACCCCAAACACTCGATGGGAAAAGCCAAGAACAAACTCTGGTTGTTTGGGAAAAAGCCCAAGGTAAGACTCTCTCTCTCTCACCCACACACACACACACACCCACACACACACAAGCACTACACAGGCTCACGTGGGCATGTTACCATGCATACCTGCCTAACCTGGAAAATCACTAATGGCCATGCAGCTGTTGACATGATGTTTTAAATCAAGTGCACCTGTTTTCATGTTGCGTAAGCAAAGTCTTACAAGCCAGGACAAGACTTTAACCTGCCAGGGCTATAAAAGGGTTTGACATGCAGTTAATCATTAACTTGCTATTTGTGGTATTAGGACTCGCACGTTAGCAGCAAGCCTTTTGTAGTTTCATTCAAATAAGTGTTATTGCATGATCATGGTTTAATTTTATTCTCATCCTTTTTTTTATTATTAATTAATTGATTTATTTTTACTTATTTTCATAAACACTGATCCCCAGTCAGGTTAACTGTAGTACATGCAGTACAGTATTTAGTTCTATTGCTGATCATCCATAAGACATTTTAAATTTGATTAATTTTTATTTTTTGTTTGTTTGTTTGGTTGACAGTTGGTGTTTTTGTTGCCCCAGCTGCCCCCTCTTACCCCTCCCCCTCCCATTCCTAGTTTCCTTGCTGGCCATTTTCAGTCTCCTAAATTCCCCACTGAGCGAATATCATACTGTCTCAATGAAATGAGAACAGTTACGTCAAAGATCCAAACATTCCGGGGTCTGAGGAGAGGGGTAAGAGGTGCTGGTTGTCTCTCTCTGTGTGTGTGTGTGTGTGTGTGTGTGTGTGTGCGCTTGTGTGTGCATCTGTGTTGTGTGTTGTGCGTTTTCACAGTGCTTCTGATTGTTGATTATTCCCATTCCTAGGTTTCCTTTGTAGCACTATTACGCCTGCGAGTCGTGCATATTTGTGGCGAAGTCTTTGTTCCACTTATTTTTAGGCACTTGACACACCAAGCTGACTGATGGCTGTGAGATGTTTGTCACCTGACCGCTTGTATGTAGTTTTCACAGGATCTCGCAGACCGCTGGCTGGCACGGGTCGTCTTGCATCAACTCTAGCTAAGTGTTGTGTTGACTGTAGAGTCTAGAAGATTAGTGCTGTAACAGTCACTACACTGCATTTCTGCTTGTTTGCCGAAGCTAGGTATATGTGCAGCATTTACATTTGTCGAATGTTTAAGCACATTCACATTGGTGTGAGGATCCAGTAGCAGTTAGGCCTAGTTTTTTCGGTCGATTGTTTTGTTTTTGTCACATTTTCAAACAAAACAGTTTGTTTGGAATATCCAGATCGGAATCAGTTTGCTTTCATGTAGTCTGAGCAGTAAAACATCTGATCAGAACCACATCCAGAGGTGGTTTCGAGTGCGTCTCAGGCTGGATGCTCTACCTGCTGGAATCTGATTTCAAACTTGCATCCCAACGAGCCACACAATCACGTGGTATAGGACAAGGGTCCATGGTGAAAACTTGTTGAAAAATGAGCAGGGAGGCGATGGAAATAAAGATGATAATTTTGTGGAAAGATGAGTTGTTATGCTTTAGGAAGGCTATGGATGTAAAAGGTGTGGCCTTGAATTTTTTTGCGAGACTGTATTTACAGCGTTTTCGGCAGGGTGACTGGTTATCCCTGCAGTTTGGAAATGGAGAACCGTAGTCCCTGGACGTCTGATAGCACTCTTGAAGGATGTACCCAGCAAAATTAGAGGAAATGTAACGGAGTGATATAGGGGAAGAGCACACTTCATGTGATCCCCTGGTGTTGTTTCCACAGTAACCAATGCAGACAGGTCTACAATGCGTCAGAATCGGCCTGCCAGTCTGATCTGAGCCAAATCTGATCTGATCATTTTCAAATTACGTCCTAAAGAACAGATTTATGAAACAAATCGGATTTCTCTGCAGTCCATACAAAGCCCTAAATCACCAATCAATCAATTGCAGCACTATAGGTGTACCTTGTGTACGATTTAATACATTAGTGTTCTGTTTGTGAGTCTAGTTTGATTATTATTATTTTTTTTCTTTTTTTCTCCCCCTTGCGGTTTTTATTTCTTGGGCTATTTTCGGACTATTCGCTTCTGGTGAAGTATCTTTTATCGTATATGTTTCACAGAGGACATGAAGCAGTGGTGAGATGGCAGGAAACGATCATCATTCGACCTTGATCGTTCTTCAGTGTCGGCTTGGTGTGTCTGAGACCATTTAGAGCGTTGATATTAGATCTTTTGAAAGTTGATACTAGACCTGGGAGCAAGACACGCCTTAAGATGACGGTCTTGTTTATTGGGCTTTGGCTGATTTGTCCGTGCCTGCTTTCTTTATTTAGTCCAGCTGGTGGATATACAGCACTGTGCCAAAAGTCAAGTCACCTTTCATTTCTTTATATTTTGCTTCCAAATAGCTTTTTGTATTTATTTTTTAATCTAGTTTTAAGGATTTATTTTTTTTCTGTTTGATAATCCACACTGTGACCTATGAATAAAAAACAAAAACTGTGACCGCTGAGTGGTGGAAACGAACAAGAGGGGAAAGGAGGCTGCTGCCAAGGTTATTGCATAAACTACCAACTTTTAAATGATTATTATTATTACTTTTTTTTTATTTATTTATTTTTTTTTAATGAAGGCACTTTGCAGCCTGTAGCTGTAAAAATATTTGTTCCCATTTCTTTAATTTAATCTACATAATTGAATATGAAGAAATGTGAGTGGCTTAAGACTTTTGCACAATACTGTATATTTGAAGATTGTTTTGCAGTGCCACCTGGCTGCTAGTTATATTGTTGTCTGTAAGCAAAATATAAATTCTTAATCATCTGTAGATACAGACCATCAGCAGATTGGCAATTAGCACCCGGTTGCTGACAACAAACCGTCTTCATGACACCCTGCTTAGCTTTGCGCTTGCGTCATTTCCCGAAGCCTGCCGCTGCTTAAAGAAGATTGATGAGGTCAATAAGGGTTTATGGACCAACGAGTGTGTATGGACTACTATTACAGTGCTAACAATACTGTTCTGTCCTTGCTGTGTTAACTCCATCTCACCCAGGGGAACCTTTTAAGGCATGATGTTTGTGCTGGGTTTCAACCCTGGTCTGATGGATCAGCATGCTGCAGTGCTGTTGGTTAAAGTCTAAAGCCCTTTGTGAAGCCACAGAATTGACCAGCCACTTGTCATTGTGTGTTTTTGTGTATTTGTGACCGGCTCGGTCTAACCACGACTGCGCAGTGGTCAGTGAAGCTGGTGAGTAAGGCAGAGCTTTAGCATGGACTGCTGTAGACGTAGCTGTGACTTGGCTTTCGAGCGCGTCCAGGTTTTGGTTTCCGGTTTCTCTCAGATGTCCTTCTTAAAGTTTTTCGGTTTAATACAGGGCTGCACCTAACATTCATTCATTCATTCATTCATTCTATCAGTTATGTTTTTCAGTTAGTCGTTTAGTCAACCTGTTTGTTTTTATAGTTAATCTAGCAATAATTTTCAGGCTGGATGGAATCATTTTATTAATATGCCTGTAAATAATAGCCATAAGTTCAATGTTTTAATCTTTTTGTTTCTTTCAATCACTTTCTCATAAAAGACAAAATGTAATATACATACATACACATTTTGTCTTTTATGAGAAAGTGATTGAAAGAAACATGTATACATATATATATATATATATATAGATCTTTTAATTGCTTTAAAAACAAACAGCTTTCCCTCTTCATGAGACCAAAAAAAACCCCATGAAATAACTTGAGTTACAGTTTCCCCTTTAAATCTCTTATTTTAATCAGAAATCTACGTAGGGAGCATCCATTTAAAACTTCAACACTCTTACTTTGAAAAGTCAATCCGTGCATAAACAAGCTATTTACAACTCACCAACACGCTGGACAGATCCGTCAGTGTCTGCTCTGGAGAATCTTCCGAAACTGATGCGAGCACATCGACTCCCAGACATCGACACCCAGCAACACTCGTTAAACTCCCTCTAATGCACACTCACTCTGCTGTCTCATCATTTCGAGGTCAGAGCGAACCGTGTTTTCTTTGGAGATGCTCGTGATGTGTGGGTGTGTGCACGCGCACGCTGTGATGAGACATGTCACTTCGAAACAGCACACAAAGCTTCGTTTTATTAGGGCTTTTCTTTAAAGACTTATCTCACAATGTAGATCAGGTTTTTGAGGTGACGTAACGTAACATAATCCCATCATGCGCCCAAAAAATTGAAGTTGGGAGTAAACGCTGCGACGCATTGATGTACTCCACAAAAGTCAATGTGTTTATGTAATCGATTAAGTCGACGCCTCGGTGCAGCCCTAGTTAAATACGATGCGTGTAAAGAGCGCAGCAATTCTAAATGCCAGACTGCTCCTCGAAGGCCTGTAGAACTCTAACGAAGGACACCTCTTCTGGGATTTGTCTTCATCGCACAATGCTCGCCGAGACCGTACTTGCGTGAAGGTGTTTGATCACATGTCTAAACATGTAAGCGGCTAACCACAGAGGTGTCTTCCTAGGCTCCAAACCTCGAGGATCTCAGCCACCTGCCTCCAGAACAGAGGCGCAAGAAACTTCAACAAAGGATTGACGAGCTCAGCAGGGAGCTGCAGAAAGAAATGGACCAAAGGTAAGACCTGCCAAATGAGCGAAAGGAAAGAGCATCTGCTCTCATACCAGACGCTTCCCTTAACGGTTTTCCTGTTTAGGTTCTGTCTTTATCATGGCCTTCACAATAGTCAAGTGTTAATAAAAGATAAAGAGAGAATCTTGTGTGTGTGTGTGTGTGTGTGTTAGTTTGAGTAAATCATTTGTGTTAAATAAAAATCCTTCTCGCAGAGATGCATTAAATAAAATGAAGGATGTCTATGAGAAGAATCCTCAGATGGGTGACCCGGGGAGTCTCCAGCCCAAGATCTCCGAGACCATATGCAACATGGAGAAGCTGCGCTCCGAGATACACAAAAATGAGGTAATGTCCCCAGTGAACTGCATTGTTGCTGTGGTCATATAAGGAAATTCAGCCTACAAAGGCACATCTGGAGAAATATCACAGCGTTGGACAGCCCTGTGTGCCAGTGACACCTGGTGGAGCAGTACACACAGTGCGTTTCTACATGAAGGAACTGCACAATGTGCCTTGAGTGCCTTGAGGACTTCTGGTTACCTGAACTTTTGTTTTTGAAGTTGAATACAGGGATATCTAACCGGTTATGATGGGTTCTATCATATCGGGGTCATCTAATTCCTTCCTAACTGTACCCACACAAGCATGGGTCATGTCTTGTAAATAATGCATGAAATGTATGAGCTGATGGTTTAGAGTTCCCTTGTTTAAAGTGGAGCTCTTATGCAAAAATTTTTTTTTTAGTCATTTTTTCTCGAACAAGCCAATTCGATTTTCCACATCATATAATTTAGGAAGTTCCCCTCCCCTTGCTCAGCTTTGCTGTTCTCGTGTAGGGATTGGCTTTTTGGAGGCGCATTTGTGACTTTGTTAAAGGAATAGGGGAAATAGGGGACCTTTAAGACTATATTTTCAGTGTTTGTTTGAAGGGTAACCTGCTTGTTTTGTTTCGCATCATAAAATTGTTTATTTCCTCTGAAAGTACACACAGTTCCCTTTTTCAGATTACACGAGTGGTCTGCTTGTCAAGGTTCATCAGCACTCCTCGTACATCTGATTACATTGATTGTTCTGCTGCCCGAGTCTTTGTTCCAACTGTTAATACTTATGTGTCGGGTCTGTAGACATGGCTGGCAGAAGTGGAGGGGAAACAGAGCTCCCGTAGTGAACGGCGACCCAGTTCAGATGTGAATCACCACGCACCTCATGGCAGAGAAAGGTATGCATTTCAATCTCAACATAACCCCACACACGGATTTCATAACTCGATTTTAATAGGTTTGAACACACAGTAGTATTAAATGTAATTAAAATGATCTACTCCTGAGCACAGAATACATACTGAGGCTTATGAGTTACTTACTTGTACATGTTGTTGGCCAAAACACAGTACTGGTGCTGATTTAATGTTTTTTTTTCATGTTGTATGTATAACAGTATTATGCAACTTTGAAGTGAACAATCTTGCTTCCCTAAAAATTTCAAGTTGCTAACTTGAGCTGTTTTAGAGGGATGATTTTATACGTGCCCCAAAAATGGCCATTTTTCAGCGTTATACCGTCTCGCTTTAAACAACTATTTAAACTGCAAAGTATGCATATTTCTTTGAGTAATGATACTAAAATTAGTGTAAGCTTCTAAAAGCATATGACCTGAAAAAAATTGTTTCTTAAATTAAAGCATTACTTGCAGGATTCCCCCCCCCCAAAAAAAAAAATCTGTAGTGTCCGTAACCATGTCAAATTCATGTTGCAATACCTTAACAATTTAGCATTTTAGAATAATACACCTTTCCACGTTTGTCTTATGTCATGTGAAATTTAAATAGGACAAGTTCCATCTGAATGACAATTAAGATGACTGAAGATTCGAATTGATAAAAGGGCATGAAATTGTCTTCAGCAAATGTTTCTTCTTATCTAATAAAAATATGAATGTGTATGCATATTTACAAAAAATGGATCATGAGATAAGAAGCATAAAGTATGAAAAATGGTGTTATATGATACTATCTTGAAAATTCACTTTTTCACCTTGGGTAAGACTTTTTTTTGCACCAATACAACGTTTTGGCCGTGTATTAGTAGGTATGCACGATGGGCCATCTCTCCATTAGTTCAGTTTGAAGTAATGAAGCCGTATGCACGACGATCACTTGACTCTGAAGCTCTGTCGATAGAGGTGCAGTCGAATGAATAAAGACGTAAAGTCTGGGAATCGAGTTGAATCTTTGAGTCTCTGTATTTTTTTTCGTTGTTTTAGTCCTGAAGGGAGCTACACCGATGATCCCAACCAGGAGCACCGGGCGCCCCCTCAACCCGACCAGCATGAGTTTGACGATGAATTTGAAGATGATGATCCACTCCCTGCGATCGGGCACTGCAAAGCGCTCTACTCTTTTGACGGTACACAACTACTAAAGATTGAACAGGAAACACCTGCTCCCTGCACACACACAAACGTCATAGTAATGACAATGACTGTTTTTGTGTGCGTGTGTGTTTACATATCTGTGCTCGTTTGCGTGTTCGCAGGCTCCAACGAGGGCACATTAGTGATGAAGGAGGATGACGTGATGTACGTCATCGAGCAGGATAAAGGCGACGGATGGACGCGGGTTCGTAAGCAGAGTGGCGAGGAGGGTTACGTGCCCACGTCCTACGTCGAGATCACGATGGAGAAGCACAGCAAAGGTGCGGTCACCTACATTTGAGCTCATCTGAAGCATGGTCGCCCAGCCATGCATGTCATGTTGACTCTCAGCATTGGCAGCATCGCAGCCTGCATCATACCCTGTTCACTGTGTGAGCCCATGGACAAAACCATAAACGCACACACAGACACACACACGCACACACACACTCACACATACACTGGGTAAAGAGACCCTGACTATGTTTACTTCAGAGGCAGGTTACTTTCCTATTCACATTTCAGATTTTATTCGCTTTTTTGTAGCGTCTTTGTTCCTCAGCTCGGATTATAGCTTTATCTGTCATTTTTGAAGTGTCCTTTTTATGTCAGCAGTGCAGTAGGATAAAAAGATTTCATTCTTAACGAACAATAGCTTATTTTCAGTTACTGAAAGGGACTTGTGAAGCCCGTTCTTGTAAGTCCAAATCATTGGAAGTAAAATTGTACATGTCGAGTACACAAACTTGGAGCTTTTTTCATAGGCTGTTTAACCTACACCAGCTTTCTGGCTATGACTTCTCAGGCCTATCCTGTGATCTCCAGGCCAAATTTTTATCTATTTCACATTTATGTACTGCATCACTAATCCTCAGATCATTATATGATACTGTACATCTCAGGACCTGCACTGTGTGTGTGTGTGCGTGTTCATCTCCACATGGGCCCTCAGTCCTCTCTAGCTACAGTATGTTGTGTGAGTGACGGTGCTCTCTTTCCTCTCTCTGTGGCTACAGGTTCCTGAGTGGATGAGTGGGGGCTCTGTGGTGTTGGTGGAAGGGACACGCTGCTCTGGGTCTGTTAGTAGGTAGTGCAAGGGGTTTCGGCTGAAAGAAACAGGAACCGAGAAAGAGAGAGAGCAAGCAGATTGCATGTTTGCATGCTGACTCTCATTTTCCATTAACATCATTTCGATTCAGCAGAAGCTTGTGACGTAGATGGGGAGGGGGGTAGAAAAGGGAAGAGGAATAGCGTGGGGGGGGGGGGGGAGGGGTTTAAGTGAGGAATCAGCTGCATGGTGTAGAATGAGTAGGAAGCCCAAAGAGCTGATCTAACCTGACGCATTTATCCTAGACTGTGCCTGACCCTAACATAACTCCTTGTTGCACTCCCATCCGAGCGCTGTCATGGGAATGTTTTCCTGTGCCATCCCTTTTGCTTGCCTTAACATGCATGACGTGAACATGTCCACTCCCTCTCTCGGGGCTGCCCTGTCAGCAGCACCTGATGATCGCATATAACCACTTCTAATCCTTCATCACCCCATTTCTGTAATGCCTTGTTTTATATCATCATTGCATATTTCTTTTCTCCATTTTGACTGCATCCATCCAGAATAACACATCCATCATAAAAGTATAGCACGAATGAACCAGAGTATGCACAAGACTGGACCACAGCAGCCCTATCACCGATAACCAACATAATTAAGACTAACTGCCAGTTCTCTCGATGTGTGCTGCGGCTACCACAAAATACCACCTGGGACCAACAGAGGGTGACACGTCGTCGTACAAAACGGACCGAAAGCCTGGATCTGTTCGAAATGCAGTGCAGTGAACACTCCAACCATCCTTTCAGCCAATCCTAACACCTTTTTATTCTCTTCCAGCTCTTAATATCATGCTCGAAGAACTCCGATAAGCGTCCTCATTATCCGAAAGCGCCTGCGTTATCTTTGTGTGCATATGTTTGTGAACGTGTCATGCATATATTAAAACTATGTGTATGCATATGTACATACCTAGTTAGGTTTTATTACTGATTTCTAAGTATTAACAACTTTTAATTTCATTATGAATGTGTTTTTACCATGTCTTTTTATAGGGTTTTTTAATCGTACGAATGATTTTCACCTCTTCGACTCTCTACGTGCTGTTTTCTGTTTGTAATCAGTGCTTTTTTCATGTCTGAACACTATTCTGCATAGGACTCTGGTCTTAACCAATGCACTTTCCCCCCCGATTTCATTTAAATTTAAATTGAGTGAATGAATGAATGAATGATGTTGGCTCTGACTGCTACTTTTTTTGTATAAATATATTGTACAGTAAGACAACAGTGACCACTATCTCCTGGGGTATTTGATCAAGAGCAAACAGGAAATAAATGCTAAAGTCCCTTTGTCTCATTCTTTCTGTGTCTTTCTGTATAAAATGAGAGATTTTATATAAATATTTGTATGAGCAATAAAGACAGCTGATTTTTAATAGTTAATTCGATAATTAAGAATAATATGCTGACCAGGGATGAGCAGAATATTGTTATAAATGTAATTTATTTTACATGTAATTGACAACTGTTTTATAATGAGTACAATTCTGATCTGAAGCAGCTGACTGGAAATTTTTGTCTATGTAAGATGACAAATGCATAATAATATTGATGTTTAAATACTGAATCTTTAACCTGTTCAAATGTACAGTTGTTTTCAGTGATTGAATATTTTTAATATAATATTTACTGTTTAAAAATGTAGAATTGAGTAGCTACACTGCCTGCTCAAAAACGGCTTTTTAGATGTGAAATTACTGGCCTGCGTAAAGCAAGAACATCATCTCAGGCGATCTGAAATAACTTGAATTGGATTCAGAAATGTTTAACCATTGTTAAAACCTGAAAGTAAAATGACTTGAGTAAAAGTAAAGATACCCTAGGTAAAATGTTACTCAAGTAGAAGTTCTCTGATCACGTTTCTATTTGAGTAAAAGTAAAAAGAAAGTGCATACCTGAGCTTGTATTATCGCTCAGTACTCGTCATATGTCATCATAAGTCTCTATCTCTCAATTACGCATAATAGTCAGCAGGTGGCGATGTTCCCGCTTCAAACAATTCTCACCACTGTCTTTAACACAACACCATGCAGAAATGTATTGAAATACAAAGTACTGGTAATTGCTTTATGATGTAGTAGAGTGAAAGTAAATCGTACCCTGTAATAAAACTACTTGAGTAATGTACAGATGTGTGACTTATGTACTTAAGTACAATAACAAAGTATGTGTACTTTGCGCAAGAAGTGGAAGGTAACTGTGCTGTCAACTTCATTAATAAAAAAAAAAAAATCTGACAGGATTGGGACTGAACAGCTATATGTCCGTAAGAAAACCATTAGTTAGTGAGATGAATTAAAAAAGAAAAATCCATAAAGATTAGACTTTGGAGCCAGGGGTAGAGGTCATGTGTTCTAATGAGTTCTGTTTAACCCTATTGCAGAGAGATGGGCGTGTCAGGCTAAGAAGGAAACTGCATGAAGCGATGCACCCTTCATATATAGTATGAAATTTTCAGGACCCGAATTGAAAAACTTTTGTTCTAAAATAATAAGACATTATTTTCACACAGACAATATTAGTGTTTTTGTGTGTGGGTGGGACAGTGTATGTACCAATAAAGGCTATCAGATGCAGGACATTTTTTAAAGACATTACATATCAAGGCGATACAAATACAGGCAAACTAATTCACATTATTAGTATTCACTTGCATAAACAAATGCTTTATTATGTCCAAAAAGCATGCTTATGTAGGTGTTCTAATGAAAACACAATATTACTAAAACACAACATGCCTTTGAGTTAGACATTTTATTTAGTCGTGTTTATCTACACATTTGCAACATTTTATAGAAAGATATTAAAGTTGTTTGGAGTATTTACATGGCTGACAATTATGAATAAAACTATATTACAGATCATCATTCACATGTTTACCTTACTAGTAATGATATATACACTGTTTTGCAGATTCGCTTCTTTCATTTACATACTTGTTGAAATAACTTCTTTACAAGACAGTTCTAGACTAAAACCAACATCTGGACAACTGTTAATGTATAAATACGAATTACACTTTTACAACGTACACAAACAGCCAGAGTTCTCTCCTCCATGTGGTGGAATTCTCATCACCGTGGAACTTTGATTAATAGAGTTAACTGTTTAAATGTCTATCTTGTCAAAGACACTCGGATCCATACTCTTGCCCATTTGTTCTGCTTCCAACACATCCACTTCAAGGTTTGATTGTTTACTTCCTGGCAGGTTTCATTGTAATGAGATGTAATGTCCATGTTATTCACTTGATCATCACTTCAACTGTCAGTGGGTTTAATTGTTTTATTTATTTATTTTTTTGGCTAATCAGCGTATAATCACTTCTTATGTTAGATGAACGAATCCTTTTCTTCACTTGCTGTACCTTTGTCTCTTTAGGACACTATACACATGATACTGTCCATAGAGAAGAAAAAATACCATCTTGTATTAGTTTGATTATTCCAAAGTGTGTGTCGATAGTCTCTTAAGGGAGATACTTTGCACCAAAGCGCTTGTAAAAAGCACTCGTTCTTCACAGCAGTTTTATTGCCCCATGTGTGTTCTGCACTTAGAGTATTTCCACATGGTGCTTTGAAGTGATCTGCGTCTCCTTTTCCTCTCAGAGTTCTGTGTGTTTAATCGGAGGCTCTAGTTTTCTGGACAGTGCCGTCAAGATAAGTTTGAACTTGTCGTGCCGTTCTGTCTGGTTTACCCCTGCTCCTCTGCTGCCCCAGAGTAGGCGTAACTGGAAGTCTGTCTTTAGGATCTCCAACATGTCACCATCAGGACAGAAGTCTAAAGACAAATGGGGAAAGATAAAATAATTATTAGGAAGAAAATGACTTGGCGTCTGAAGACACCCCTGACCCCAGTGGGTGGACTATACCAGGGGTCATCAACTGTTGAGCATTCACAAAAGTACTGGAGTAGGACCCATTGTAGTTCAGTGGATATATGTTTGTAAACATTGGAATGGTTTGGCTTCATCCAATCATATTTTTGTGTACTAGAGGTCAAGAGATTTTAAACTCTGGGATTGGTCATAAATAATCATAAATTAAAAAACCTAGCGTCCATGGCGCTAGTCACAATCAATAATATTAAGTACCACCATGGTGTCTTCTTTTTAGCCAAAACCTAATAATTAAAAGTTAAGAATTAAAAAGTAACTGTTGTTGAGATTCAGTCATGTTAATTGCTTGCCCAGACCTCCATAACTAAGGACCTGGCCCCTTACAAGGTATAACGTAACACCCTTGGACTGTTGTCTTACCTTGTAGGACCCGCTTTGCATTATACGAGTAGGTGTCTGCATTGCGTGCAACGGCTCGGGCCTCCTCCAGATGGCGCAGCATAATCTCACAGCCTTGGTCATTACTTTCCCAGATCTCCATGCCCTCAAATGCAACTGCTGGTCTTTCCATCAGGGTAAGCAGAGGCATCAACAGCGGCACGGTGGCACTGCTCAGTGGAATCTCTGCTGCAGAGGCCAGAAAGACTCTGTTATTATTAACCTAGTACTATTAATCTCACCAACCAGCATCATGCTAACACGGTATAGATGTAAACACACTTTAAAAATCTCAATCACAGGATAGACAAGATGATGTGCAAAATTTTAACAGATACTCACCACTCCCATCATACAGGCCTTTGTAGAACGGTTTGAGAGATTTCTCGTAAAGGATGGCAGTTTTTGTGTAATTCCTGCGCAAGTCAGTCCAGGTATGATCCAGTCTCGTGACCTGTGAGCGGAAAGAAGATTAGACAAAGTGTATTTCCTGTAGTTTGATTACAGGAATGTTTTATGTCCATTCAGTGTTTAGCTTCTTTGAGATGCAGAGGCAGAGTTGAGTGGGTGACTGACCTGAGGCATGTCCAGTGCTTTCATGATGGATGAGAAGGCATAAAGGTCTCCCATGGAGTCTTTTAGCTCCTGGGCAACGAGAATGATTCGATTTAGAGTAGCTGATCTCTCCTCAAGGCTCCCTGTACAGCCCAGGATGTCCACAGCCACACCGATTGCCATGGTGTTATGCCTATGTTGAATAAGCGATCAGATGGTTGTATGACATTCCTAGCCTTTATTGTGTATGACATTAACATGTGGAGTTACATTGTAATGTTTACCTTTCCAGGAGGTCCTGACGGAGTTGCCTCCCATGTGGTAAGGTTACCAGCTCCAGGCCGGAGGTCACACCCATCTGACATTTCGTTTCGTCCGAGACATTTAGAATCCGGGCAACCTGGCAAATATACACACAACATTTACATGCTAGGTCCTGTTTCCTGTACATAAAATTAGAATTTATTTAAAAGTATACAAAGGAGCCTCGTCCCTAGTGCACAAAAACTTCATTTCTCCATAATGAGTGGAAACCCATGCAAACACTGTTTTTAATGCGATAGTAATTATCTTCTTATTCTACATGTGTCTTTGTCTTTCATAACTAAACACTTCTGACTAAACTCCACCAGGCTGTCAGGAAGAACCGGTCTCTAAGGCAAATGTCTAAAGCACCAAAATGTCAAGTGGAAGTGCGGCTTATGAACCTGTCACTACTGATTGTATTCAGGTTATGGGTGTGGATGGGTGGGGGTTAACCTTTGGCAGTTTATGGGTAGTCCATGAAAAAATGGTTGGAAGTATGCCTGAGCTTCTCATTGAAAAAGGACAACTATTTCTTAATAGACATTAACGTCATTTGGCAGATGCCCTAATCCTGATCAACATAGGCTTCACGCTAGGCACGATATGCCTGGGTATGATCACTACCTCTCTCCACTCCCTCACTAGTACAAGCGTTCAAGTAAATGTAAAATGTACAAATTGCAAATTTACATATACAGCAGGTGGCAATATGCAACTAGTTTGTGAGCTTCCAATAAACACAGAAAACACACAAGGACGTCAGCCTACATGCTATGCCTAATAATATTGATATTTCTGAGGATGAGATTGGTGCCTGTTGAATGCACACAGATTTTGGAGGAAGTGGATGTGTTGAAGATGTCAGGTTCTCAACATCAGTCCACTTCCATGTTCAGTTATGGTTGCATATGGTTTGTATTAAGCCATGTCCAAGTATGCCCTATCGTGTTGAAGACCACCTTTACAAGTGGTCTTCATGTCTAGGCATGATATGGAGTGTTTACATTACTCAAACACACCGATCTTAGAGGACAAGTGTGTCTCAGATCCAGGTCAGAGACTGCAATGTGAAAGCATTTGCCTCATTTACAAAATTGAGCAGTTGAAGGTTCAGGGCCTTGCTCAGTGGGTCAAGCATTGGCACCCTGGAAAGCCTGGGATTTTCTGGTCAAGATGTCTTTACCACTGAGCTATGGTACCACTGCTACCATACTGTTCTCAACATATATAATGCTTACCTCACAGTCAGCCTGCAGGATGTGCTTGGCGATAGTTTTGGGATCCTGACTGACCAGCAGTTCTTTGGCTCTCTTCAGCACAGACATTTCCAGTGGCTTATTCTCTTGCGGCAGTAATCTGAACTCGACCTCCCCTGGCCTGAATGCCGATAGCATCTCAAACACAGGCCTCCGGAAACCTCTAGCCTTTTTTGCAACAGAGGGTCGGACTTGTCTCTCCTCTTCTTCCTGCTCTTTGTGTTCCTCCTCGCTGCTGTCCTGCAGGGCTTCAATGGCATGATGATAAGAGCTGCGATCCAGTTTTGTGCTCACATTGCTGAGTCTTTTCTCCTCCACTTTCAGCCTATCCACATAACCGGTAGCGGCGCTAATCCTTTCCCACTCAGCAGGACTACATGGACTCAGCTCACAGTAGCTCATGCCAGGGCTAACTGGGCTGACTGCCTGCTGTGGGGTAGAAGACCACTGTTTCTGTGGCTTCACTGGAGGTACCGGAGCTCCAAACGGTGAGTGAGGATGCCTCGTGGAGGGTACTTTGCTGGGTTTTGGGGGTGGTTTGGGGCAAAGCTGACTATCAGATCCACAGATAGCCTCGCCTGCTTGTGTCTCAAAGCCCATCTTGCGCGGGACCGTAGGGCTGAGGGCTGGCTCACTGCCTGTCCTGAATACAGGAGACTTTGGGCATGACTGGGCCTCCATATGGTGAGTCTGGGCCTGAAGCCTTGATCCTGGAAGCAGGAAACAATACATGAATTATTTACGATATTGTATTATTTACATATTCATTATCTGGCAGCTTTAATGACAGATGGTTTGCACCAAAATGTGGAAAAAGCTGTCACTGATGTGCTCTCAGAAACTTGAATAGAAAATTCAAAAGCGATTTTCTACTCTCCAACCCTGTCAGCTCAAATGAAATGAACATGAAATTAGAATGTGTCTTTCTTGCATTCCAACTCACCCTGCATAAACTTCCTTCAGTTACTTAGCATTTTAATTATACATCTCACTTCACACGTTTGGCTCCTGACAACTGGAAGAGTTTCAAAGGCAGGACTCTGCTCTGACTTTGAAAACGTCTTTTGCTGTTGTTCAGCGAGAACCAGCTAGACGGGAAATGAGTAGTTTTCAAGGCTGTCAGAGCAGCGGACCATCAAATGTGAAGTGTGTCATTGCATCAAACAAGGATGAAAGCAGAAGTGATCATGCTCACCGAGTGGAAGGAAACTCTCAGACTGATGGGTCTTCAACGGCCGTCTCCTCTCCTGAACGTGGTTTAGACAGGCTGGCTGGCTTCCGCACTTCTCTCTGTTGCTGTGAAGGAGAAACATGGGTCATTTAGTCTCTCCCGCGTAGAAGCGTCATTGAGATTGTCTGCTGTGCGCAACATTGGAGAAGAATTTTATATGCTCGGTGTGTGTGTGTGGATTTCTGCAGCATAGAAGCTTGTAATTTTGCTCGGGTATTTTTTGTCATGGTTTGCCTTGGCATTTCACATCAAGCTGTTTCTTCTCTATTTAGCTACACATGTACATGCCTGGGTTATACCCTTCTTAGCCACAGGAAGGGTTTTCTTAGACGTGTACTTATCTTTGCTGGCTCCACATAAACTCACTGTTTCTGTAATAGATTTTAAACAGTCTATAAACACTATATTCTACACTATGATCAGTGTAGAATTCTATATTTAGTATAGAATTCCTTTGTCTGTGAATCATTCTGCATGATTTAGTAAGAAGTAAGAAGATTGCTCACCTTAAAAGGTTTCCACGGCTAAGGGTGTGATCTGGGACGTGTCCATTCATGATATTCAAGCTCAATCGTTTGGTGCATTGGTTCTTCTTCTCTTTGTTGACCGATTCCGCATGAACGGATCCGACTCCATACTTCTCCTCCAATGACCTTAGTGGCAGTGTCCTGTTGATGGGCTGGAAAATGATGGCACCCACGACCGCGGACACAGGCTCACGGTTACCCACATAGTATCTGACTAGGGCGGGGACGCTGTCAAAGCCGTCTTTTTCGAACAGGTACTGCACTCGCGAGTAGGCTTCATTCATTACCACCACTCTTTTGTTTATTTTGAAATGCTGAGGGCTGTTTTTCCACTGGCACGTCAGGACGTAGTTTCCTGGACTCGACAGCGAGTCACGGATCAGGAAGTCGCCGTCACGCTGGACCAGGTTCTCAGCCACCTAATGAACAGCAGCACAGGGAAAGATTTATTAAGCATTTTTAAAATTGTATTATTATTCATTATTAATTAAAATAATAATTATTATTATTATCAATTGATTTGATTCACCATTTATATATCTGTATCTGTGGGTCAGAAATGAAATTATTTCAGACAAGTAAACATCCTCCAAAATACAGTACTATATGCCCTAACTTTGTGACATCTTTTTAAAGAAAAAAAGAAAAGAAAGTAAGTAAGAAAAGAGCAACATTCGAATGGGAATAAGTGTTAATCATTATATATTTTTAGTAAACTTTAATGGTTTACTACTTCGAACCCTTTATAATAGTGAATTGCAATTGGATGGTTCTATAATTAAAAAAATGTAATTATTCGAGTGTAGAATTACTGTATTGTTATTCATTATTTTGATTAACAGTTCGTAATTTAGGGCCTTTTGTCTCCCTCAATCTGTTATTTTGTTTGTGCAAAAACCTTTATGACAGGAGAGAAGTACAAGTTGTGCGAGAAGTGTGTAGAACTGTCACTGCACTAATACATGCATATACAAAATCTTAAAACAATGCATGGTGGGTTTCCTCCGGGGACTCTGGTTTCCTCCCACAATCGAAAGACATGCAGATTAGGCTAATTGGCATTTCCAAATTGCCCGTAGTGTGTGAATGAGCATGTGAGTGTTTGTGTATGTACACTGCGATGGACTGGCAACCCATCCAGGGCCCTAAGTATCCTGGTATAGGCTCCAGGCCCTGTATCCAGGATAATGCGTGATAGAAGATGAGTAAGTAAATTAGTAATAACTCTTTGATGTGAAACTACAGTTTCCACATTTTTTTCATCCTTGGGAGAGTGGGATGGTCAATGGTTAAGGCTCAGTGTTACTTATCAGAAGGTTGTGGGTTCGAGCCCCAGTGGGATGGTCAATGGTTAAGGCTCAGTGTTACTTATCAGAAGCTTGTGGGTTCGAGCCCCAGTGGGATGGTTAACGGTTAAGGCTCAGTTTTATTTATCAGAAGGTTGTGGGTTCAAGCCCTATGATTCTGCAGGGGTGCTGTATCATGGCTGTTTCTGCACTTTGACTCCAATTTTCTAACAAGCTGCTTGCTAAAATATGTGATACAAAGAACTTCACTGTGCTATTCAGTGATTCAGAATATTAGAATGTGTACAGTAACTGTCCAATCATGAACAATAATACACTGCAGCATTTCCCCAATAGTAGTACAGACTTGGCGGGCTGCCATGCCACACGACAGGACATTTTAAAGAAAATCCTATACCATCCATTATACTGTAACAGTCAGAAGTCTGTGGCTACGCTGCATAATAATGTGGATACAGTGTAATACCAAATAACACCAGAAGGAGGCACTTCCTTTTTGTTTTGGTTGATTAGAGTTGACCGTGTGTACAGAAGAAGTTTTGCTAGGATAGTGCTCTAATTAGCTACCTCGCTGAACTTACTCTCCGCAGTACTGAGTGGTGCAGGGTATGATTACTATATTCATAGACTTGGCCTCTCCAGATCAGCACTACTCTGTAGTATATTGTAAGAATACGGAAATGAAAATTACCAGCCAAAAGTCTCATGTTGTGCGAGAAATAAATAACCAAAGATTTTAGCATGTGCTTTCAAAACCTCCATCATCCTCTTGCCACCAAACCTAAAAAAATGTTCTAGAGGAAACACTGATATGTATAATAGATTTGATGGATGTTTAACCACATTTTGACTAAATATATCAAGTTTTATGCATAATTAATTTGTATTCTGTGGGAAATCAAGAAAGCAGAAAATCAAGAAGTGATTTAAATTCGATTAGGATTTCTAAAGCTGCTGTTCTCTTATTCCATTCTTTTGGACTGAACTTAGTTGAACTTAGTTATGAAAAGCAGCTCCGTGTCTGAAATGAACTTACAGGTATTGAGTAGGATAATTACAGCTCATATGCTAGAATTAGGGGGAGAGTTGTACACACTGTCTGCATTGTCTAAATAGTAGTTTTTCGACGTTGTATAATAGTGTTTTTGTTGAAGTATTGCAGTTTGACTCACTTTGTTGCATCACTGTTTATTGTCTATCAAAAGAAGCAACCTGTTTGGTTGAACAGATTTATTTACACTACACTAGTTAGTTCACTTTTCCATGACTTGTACTACAGGTTAATACTTGCCCAGTGCTATCATAAACCTTGTTTCCTCTCCGGTATTAAGCTTTTATTATAGAAAAACAACAACCCACATCATCCCACACTTTCTGGACATTCCTGACAACAAGTAAAATCGACCACAAAAATCGAAACTGCTGTTTTTTTCCCCTCTCTTTACAAATGGTGTCAGAATCAATCAGTGATTGGCCTCCCTTTCTTCTCATGTGTCATTTGTTTAATCGCCTTCAGTTGAGCAGGTCTGACTTGTTTCAGTTTAAGGCTGCCTAGCTGTCATGGCTAAACATGATCTATGGGTATGTTCACATTACCAGTCACATCAACCCTAATGTGACACAAATCTGACTTTTTAGGGCTGTCTGAATGCACAAATCTGATGGTTTCAGATCGGGTCTGGGTCATTTTCATGTGTGGTCCTAGATCCGATATATAGCCGATACACGATGAAATGACCTGAATGAGAACAGTCAGATCAGAATTCATGCGACTTTTTGCGTCTGCACACACGTACATAAGGTGATTTTTTAAAATCATTATTTATTTTTTATTTTTATAAAAATACATTAATTGTTTGAAATGAATGAGTGGTTGCACAAAACTCATTATGTGTTTTAAATAGGATGACACAAGCAAAGATGCACTTTTGTGCACAAGTGTGCTGTTTTAGAGGGCAGACGCATCCCGATAAAAGTCACTTATAATTATGAATGTAAACCGTCATGACATGCAAATTCAATTTGATCGAAAATTATAATTGAACAATGTGGCTTGAAATGTGAACACATCCTATTGTTCAGATTATTGGTCGCCATATGAATAATCCATAATCTGATCCAGTAGGGTTTAATACCCCAGGTAAAATATTACTCAAGTAAAAGTAGAAGTCCTGCATTTACATTTATACTTGAGTAAAGGTAAAAAAAAAAAAAAGGACTTATCTTCAAATTTGCTTAAGTATCAAAACTACTGAGCCTGGATTAACTCACAGGAACCTTCATATATTATAGTTAAAAAGTCTCACTATGCACCACCATGGTTATGTAATGCAACATCATGCAGAAATGTAGTAAAGCAAGAACTATTTTATTTCCAAGTCCCAAAATCCTAATTTTTTTAAATATAGAAAAAAAAAAATCCTGTATTAGAACGAGTGCATTCATTTACTGCTGTCATTTACTTGGCACCTGTCAGAGTTGTACTGTTACTGTATATTTGACCAATCAGATTAGAGAATTCAACAGTGCTGTGGTATACAGTGACATTATAAACTGACTCTAATGAAAACGCTGAATGACTGAATGTGGTAGTGAAACATGCGGCCGGACTGCTGCCATGGTTGGATTTTAGTCTCTAGTGGACACACTGATGTTTAAGTAGCATCGACAGTAGATTTCAGTCTGAGTAAAAAAAAAAAAACTTCTGAATGCATATTAGGTGGAATAATATTTATTTCACTAACTGGGTTTAAAGGACATGCTGTTCTGAACATGTTTGCACGTCGGACATGTGTGCTCTTTCCATTTTAATTGTGGCTCTTCCAGTTCTAAGCAGGTTTGTCTCCTATGAACTGAGTAGACACTACAAACGTCTGTTACGAGCGTAACGCCGAAATAATCTTGTGACAACATGAACCAAACACTGGTCATTCACGTCAATGTACTATAGGTGTACTAAAATGATCAGCATGATTGAAGCGTAACCAACGTCATCGTGTAGGTGCCACAGATTATTGCTGGACTAACCTTGTCTCAAGGATGACTTTATTTCATTATCGTGTTTCACAAAGATACTGAATAATCCTCTGCCTGAGATCAGACATGTCTCAATTCACACGAACAGCAAAATACGTTTAGCTGAGCTCAGCTAAAGTGGCAGAAAAGTGAGTGCTACAGTACCTTTCAGAAATACTGATATGAAGCTCTGATCTCTCGCAGTTAAATTACTCCTACAATTTTAGCACAAAGTCAAAAAACACGTGTAAAGGTCGACCCTGCATTCGTCTCGTCTTTGTGTGTGTGAGTTTACCTGTCTTGGAATGGCGCCATGGTACCACGCGTGGCTGCGCGGCTCCTCGCCAGACTGTTTCAGCTCTTCCTCCAGCTCCCTGCGGATCTTCTCTTGAGTTCCGTCAATGATATGCTTGTCCCTTGAGAACTGCACATAAATAGGAACAACAAGGTCTTTGAGTGTCCTCAAATCCATGACTGGACCATATACACCACATGCGTGATTGTACCACGGAGCAACCTTCACACTTAACTCCCTCCCTTTGTTCAGTCTTTTTTTTTTTTTTTTTTGTAACCGTGCCACTGTCACTCTCAGTATGAACCTGCTTTACTGATGTATCTGCTGGTGATTTCCGTGACTCAACGTTCCCTCCCTTTTTTCTGTACCCTAAACTGATAGGCTCTGGAGCGTGCCCTACCCTTACCTGTAGGCGCACGCACACACACACACACACACAAAAAAAACCCTGCTTATTCCTGTTCTTCTGTATGACTCACATTTTTCTGTCAGAGTTTCATTTTGGAGAAACCAGTAGTATTTCTTGGTCTGTAGGAAACATCTCACTTCATTAGAATCAGCTAGAATTCCTTACATTAGTGAATTCTACTGGCAAAACCATACTTGAGTGCATGTTCATTTAAGTGTTTTAATAAAATTAGGTGACTTGTGATTTGGAAACAATTGTATTGGGTAATCATTTATACCAGACAGGCAAATAGAAAATCTCACCCACGTTCACAACGTCCACGCGTGAGCAAGATCTGACCTGTAGAGTTACAACAATATAAACATTTCGGAGTTTCCTAATCCTTTGTGGTTAAACAAGTGTGAAAGACTCGCTTTCCTTTCAGACCTGGAAAACACACACTGCTATTTATCCAGTGTTTAATCCAAACACGCCAGTACTGTATACCTTCTGTACCCATAGTATAATGTATATTTTACTAAGCATAGTATTTTACTTAGTTTTCCGAGTATAACTAGCATCTTCATTTGCACCTTGGTATATTTGAAGAACAAGACTACATGCCAGTTAACCTACTAGTTTGTTATTTTAATACTGTATGTACACACACATACACACACTTGTAGCACATACAAGAGATAGTATAGTTATAAAACTTATTGAACGTGCTTAAAATTTATGTCTAGTTATATCTATTTAAGTACACACTAAGGGTCCCATATTGAATTTTTTTTTTTTTTTTTTTCCCGATTTTCTCCCCAATTTTTAGTCGTGTCCAATTCCTCCCAGTCACTAGGGGGCTCCCACATTAAGCTTATACTACTACTCAGTCGGCAGGGCTGCAGACTATCACGTGTTTCCTCCGACCCACGTGACGTCACCGACCACATCTTTTCGAACTGCTACACACCGTTAACACACTCGGAGGACAGCGCTATCCGCTCCTTCCGCTTGCGTGAGCTCACAGACGCCCTTGATTGGCTGTAGAGCCGTCATTAATGTGGGAGCACAAAGTACCTCTCATCCCTCCCCTGTGAGAGAGCTCGGCCAATCAGCTCTCTCTAGGTCTCCGGCTGCGAGAGGTTACAGCATCACCCGGGGATCGAACTCGCGATCTCCGGATGATAGGGCGAGCACTTTACCACTGCGCCACTCGGAGGCATATTTAAAAAAATTTTTAAATAAGTTAACATATATCTCAGAACTCTCGCAAAGTGCATATGTTAATGCTCCAGCTGAAATACCCCTCAGATAATGCATTTTTCATACCACAAATGTTAAGAAGCGCATAACCTAACAATATGGACAAGGTAAGGCTGCTATGAAAGCAACCTGGGCTTCTATAATGCCTTGGCAGTCGTGCTAAAGCAACTATTGAGTGCAAAGAGGTTAAACATTTCTGTATTGTAAATGCGTTTTTGATCGATCTTAGGAAATATTCTAATATTTTGCGATTTGAGTTTTGATTATTATTATTTTATGCCCTTTAAGATATAATAATTGAACTAAAAAAAAACTAAAAATACTAAGAAACTAAGA
The DNA here is from genome assembly GCA_028565275.1 of Leiocassis micropogon. Classification (NCBI taxonomy): domain Eukaryota; kingdom Metazoa; phylum Chordata; class Actinopteri; order Siluriformes; family Bagridae; genus Leiocassis; species Leiocassis micropogon. The sequence continues at coordinate 6,537,449 of JAOVVA010000032.1, read as the reverse complement.
ATACTCCCCCCCCCCCATAAAAAAAAAAAAAAACCTGAAGATCTGGCTCCTAAATCCTGGCTCACACACCGGAAGGGTGGGATTCCTTTCCTCTCTTTCTATTTTTCTTCCCCCATGTTCTCTTCGATTCAATTTGGTCGCCTGCCAATACCGAGCCACCAGCCAGCTCTCTCCAACAGCTACAAACCAAGAATACTGAAATCTAAGATGAGCCAGCGAGCTACTGCTCATGTTGCATCACAGGATGCCATAACACACACACACACACACACACACACACACACACACACACACACACACACACACACACACACACACAGAGGAAAGGGCTCTAAACTCTTCCACAATCATAAGCTTATAATCGTCTGGTGTCACTGAGATTAAAAAGGGGGTGAAGGTATGGCATCATGGTGATGTAATGAGCATCACAGCTGAAAGGTCAGGGGCTTTAAGTTCATCTGTCTTCTCTCCATCACTGTCTGTTCTTCCTCAATTTCTTCCTTTCTTTCTTGTGTATAAAACAAACAAACCACAGTCATTCTTTCACTTATTCTCTATACCATTATATATATATACTGGGTTGTGGAAAGCCTGGAAACAATCCCAAGAGACTTGGGGGCACGATGAGGGGTACACCCTGGACGGGGAGCCACTCCATCGCAGGGCACACAAGCACACACACCTATGGGCAATTTGGGAATGCCAATTAGCCTAATCTGCATGTCGTTGGAGAGTGGGAGGAAACCAGAGTACATGGAGGAAACGCATCAAGTATGGGGAGAACATGCAAACTCCATACACAGACACGAAGGCAGGACTCGAACCCTCAACCCTGGAGGTGCGAGGCCACAGTGCTAACCAGTACGCCACTGTTCCATCAAAAAAACTACATATAATGATCATACAGCATACTATACCTAAAATATACCGAAGTATCAAAGAAAAATTGTGAACTATGTAAAATATCTAAAATAAAATAACACCATCTTGGATCAGTGATTGCAATGATCTGACTGTAGGGGGGCAATAATTTGCGGGACATTTAAACAAACATCCCAGCTTCTTCATCCTGTTAGCTGAACATTTGGAATGCTTGCTATGTGTCTTACCCAACCTCAGAGCCTTAAAAGTACTAGCCTCATGCCCAACACTGTAGTTGTATGTCCTGCGGCTTCTTCATGTGGTGGTGCTTCAGCGCTTAACCTCAGGCTAAATCTGGCCATGCGGAAAGGGCCTTTGCACCACTTCACATTTTACCGTAACCCCGTGTGTTATATGGGATATAAAACTGGTGCAGAATTTCAGGAAATTAGAAGTGAAGCTGTATGCTTTGTTAGCTTTGTGTAGTGGAAACACAAACTGATATGGCAACGACCGCTTGTTTCAGCAGACGCTTAATGAACCGAGGGGGAGCTTGCTTATGCACACACACAAACACGCACACACTTAGACGCAGCCACATTTTCTCCAGCAGCCTGTTTTATTAGTGTGGCTCATTTAAAAGAGTGTGTCCCCTTAGCCCTTTCGATTCTAATAGTTTTTTATGGCTTGATAAACTGCTACTCAGCTGGGTCTCGTTGTGTATCTGTGTAGCCGAGAGGCATCCGTGGTGATGTCATTGACTCAGGAGACGAAACTAGACAAAGCATACACAAAAATAGTTGGTGTGTCAAAAACATAAACGCTACTAAGCCTGTATTCAGAGGCAGGAAGGCCTCGAGTCATGTCCAAATAGAATGTTATCGTACAAAGATGCTTTCATTTCTGATTCTTTGCTGTCCCATAATCCAGTCAACCTGCTTGTAAAAACGTTGACGGCAGAAACCCCAGGGAAAGAGGAAGCAATTTGTGGACGAATAAGTGACTTGTAGCTATTTTCTGAACTCAAGAGTTCGTTTCTAGTTCCACATGGTCGTGTGGTCATAGAACGTCTATTTTTTTTTCCAACAGTACTTTGATCTATCTAACCTAATGAACTTTATCCTTAGAGACTGCTGGTCAGTGCCAGTAACTGTGCAGATCGGTGACGTAAGCTGCTTTTGAAGCTTATCACAAAACAATACCTTATTAAAGTGCTTTTTAAAGATACCTGACCTATTAGACACTGCATCAGTTATCAAGGCAGCTTTAATCAGAGTCTCTCATTAATCACTAATTAATACGGTTCGAGCCACTTAACATACGAATGTGGTCCAAAATTTATTTGAGAGAATTTTTTTCACTAACAATGACTTTTTTTTTTTTGTAGGGTAAATTTACTTTGTTGTAGGGTAAATACTTTCCCATTGAACTACACTACCAGTCAAAAGTTTGGACACACCTTCTAATTACATGGTCTTTCCTGATTTTTATTTCTTTCTTCGTTGTAAAACAATCGTGAATGCGTTCACCATATGCAATAATCTCCTTTGAACAGTTGGTATTGAGATGCGTCTGTTACTTATGCTCTGTAAAGCCTTCATAACGGCTCTAATCTGAGTTTTAAGTGATTTTTAAGACTGGTAACTTCTCCTCTACAGCAGAGGTAAGTCTTGGTCTTTTATTCCTTAGATGGTCTTCAGTTCAATACTGTTCTTGCAAGAACTATTTCAGAACAGACCTGACCATCATGTCTTAAAATAACAATTGATGTTTTTTGTGCCTTCGTTTCTTAATTGCATAATTCCATTTGTGTTATTTCACAATTTTGAAATGTCCATTATTGTTCTAAAATGTAGATAAATAAATCACTGAAAAGTGTAAAAATTACACTTTAGTAGTATACTTAAAAAGTAAATAAATCACTGAAAAATTTATCGTTGATTTAGAAGACTTTTGACTGGTACTGCACTGTTGTGAACGCTCTCATTGGTACCGTATCCTGTACAGGGTGGTGGACGGTGTGGAGTCTATCCCAGAGGACTCGGGGCACTAGGAGGAGTTATCCTTGAATGTGGTGCCAATCCTTCACAGGACACACAAGCACGCACACACACTACACTACAGGGAAATTGGGAGACACCAATTAGCCCAATATACAATTCAATTCAAATTTATTTGTATAGCGCTTTTAACAATTGCCATTGGCGCAAAGCAGCTTTACACAATCCAAAGAAAATGATGGAGATTTGTATGAAATGTGAAAAATGTGTATGAATCAAAATGATCAGATTGTCCAAGGAATTGTTGTAAGGAAAAAAAACTTCCTGAGATGGCAATAGGAAGAAAACTTAAGACGAACCAGACTCAACAGGGAACCCATCCTCATTTGGGCGATAGCAGGGATTCATATTCATGTCTTTGGACTGAGGGAGGAAACCCACCAAGGACAGGGAGAACATGCAAACTCCACCCACACAGACCCCATCTCAGCAATGGAGACTCGTTACTCATGTTTAGCGTGGACAGCCCCCGAGCCTCATGCTAGACCACATGGAAGGTTTAGAACCGTAATCGCAACAGTCAGGAAGTGGCGGCTTTTGAACTGCGATGTTCTTTGGTTGACGATGGAGTGTTTAGTAGAAACACAATGGCTTGTTAAATGTTTTTTTGTAATTATTGGCATGTGCTGAAAACAGCTGTCAAACCAGAAAGTCTGGGTGTAACACTTCGCTTGTTTTGCCTCTGTTGTGGTCTTTTGGAGTCAAACAGATGTAGACAGGTTTCTGATGCAAACTTGCACATCTATCGTGATATCGTCCTATTCAAATATTTATAAGAGGTGGCTTAGATTGGCAAAGCCCGATAAGAGCGGTATTGTGTTCCTTGGATTTACATTCTGTGAGAATAACAGGGATGTCACGTTATTGTTAGATAAAAGCGCACTGCGTGTAAAGGGCTTTGAATTAATTGGAACGTTTTACACGATCAGTCTCTGAAAGCTGATTTGGTCTGGGGAATAGGGCAAAGCCACTAGAGATTTCTAAAAAAAAAAAAAACATTTCATAAAATTGTAATAGTGTATACATAATGTAAATGTAATTAAACATGAATTTAATCATCTCTAGAAACTCGTGCACAACAACTGGCAGCTCTGCCCTTTGAGTAAGATGATCTCCTTGCTTAGCATCTCCATGCTTATAATTTTTTTTTATAGCAAATATAGGCTCGACAAGCCCATGACTAAAATAACTCTAGATGCCACTGGTATTGTAGCAAGAGACGGGCGGTGCTCTCTCACAATTTAGTCAACAGCGGGCTGAGCCATCAACCCACAAGCCGCAAATTACAGCCACCAAACGACACATAGTCTTCAATTGGCTGGAGAATTTATTGGAAAGTGGTTGTTTTGTCCTTGTTTTCTTTTTAATCATCACAGTATTAGGCAATGTGGAGCAGATGAAGAAATGAAACACCCAAAATCCAACTAAATAATTCAATAAAAGAAGAGAAAAATAAAAGGCACTGGACTAATTTACACTTTATGTGTATTCTCATAGCTTTGAGGCTGACTTGGCATATTTTATATATTTCACAGCATAATATGTGAGTTTTGTGCCAGTTGCTGTAGGCTTTCCTGGCATCTCAGGAGCATTCATTCTGCCGTATGCCATCTCATCATAGCTCAGAGTTATGAGTGTGAGCTCAGAAGCATTTTAAGGTGCGCTGAAGCCATAAACTTTTTAAAATAGCTAAAGCCCGGTTGTATAAGGTCAGGACCGTGTCACTGTGACTTTCATCAAGCTGTGACGTTATTGCAGTATTTTTGCATCAATTAAATTCCCAGCATGCTTCGGCTTTCATTAACAATTTAAATATACACGCAATGATGTGTCAGTAAGTGAATTCAGAGATGCTTGTTTGATTTTCCCCCTCTTTGATTTAGAAGTGAATTATTAAATTAAGAGAAGGTGAACTAAATGACCTTACTGACTAATTCTGTATTCTATATTTGAGTAGATAAATCCCCAGATTAAATTATGCCACTCCTCATTTCTTAATATTTTGCTTTCAAAGAGCCAGACTTTCTTCTATTTTTATGCAGTCTTGAGGAATAGTTCTCCAGGCTTCCTGAAGGACTTTGTTTGGCTCTCATTTTGTCCCATTTCTGTCTCTTATTTTCAATACAGTTCCTGTACCTGACCAGTTTCTGAGTAATGTTTTTATTTGTTAAGCTTTACAGTAACCTATGAATCATTTAAGGATAAAAACATCTAACGTAAGGCATGAACCAGTGAAACAGGTGCAGATAATGACAGATGATCAGGCCAGTGATTAGTATACTGGTGATGCCTAATGCTGAGTGCTTGAAACGGACGAGAGGGTAAACAAGGTTTTATATATATATATATATATATATATATATATATATATATATACTCTATATATACTCTACTCTATATATATATATATATAGAGAGAGAGAGAGAATATTTTTTTCTAAAGCTGTTGAAAGTATTATGAGATGTCATGTAAATATAAATGACCTTAAATATATTTAATATGAAGCAATTGGCTGAATTCTCACCATGGTACCATGCTTTGCCCCTCACAACGTCCTGTGAGACCACAAAGATAAACATAGGTTGAAGATACCAGGTCTCTCCAAAGGTTTTTGGGGCAATTAGTGAGCAGTAGTAGAGGTCTCATGTGCCCTCATGTACAGTCTCACCCTTCCTGAGCTAAAGTAAACTAAGAGCCCCATATATGTAAGTGGTCCATCTGAGCCTTTAGTCCCCTGGGATTCAAAAACCACAAGCTTCTATCCATATCACCCCATCTACCCTGTCCCGGCCTTCTTCTTGTCCAAAAGGCCAGCACTGCGTCCATGCCTGCCGTATACAGTCTCAGGGAACACAATGCCCAGGGGAACAGAGGAAGGGAGATCAGAGAATGGGCTGGTGGTGGATGCCTGCTGAGGATTTATGACCCTTTTAAAGTGATTACAAGAGTGTTTTTCTTTTTCTTTCTTTTTTATTTATATCTACGGCACAGCATGTTCTATTTAAAATATCTCCGACTGTCTAATACATCCATATTTGGCAGATCTGTGTATATTGTTTGGCTGAAGTGCATTATTCTGGAGTCGCAAGTCAATTGAATTAGACTCCCTATTTTTCTTTTCTCTATCCACCATTCGTGCAAATTATGCCTCGATTTTTGTTGTCTATTTATATTTATATGATGTCTGTTTCAGTTTCATTTTTATCTACGTTATGCGCCAAGTATGAAAGACAAGTATTTAAGAAGGCAAGATTTTAAATATGTGAGTTATATATTTTACATCCGATAAATCAAGAATTAGCGTTCCAGAATTTTAGCCTATGCCATTTCTTCTCCCTGCCCTCAGTTTGCTCTTAATCAGTCTAAATCAGTCATGTCTGAGCTCTTAAGGAGGGTGTGTGGAGTGGGAATTGGGGCCTGGGGCAACTGTGTTGGATCACTCCAAAGCATGTAGTCTTTACAGTATTTTCTTTAGCACACTGCATTTGTCGTACATTGAAGAGACTTTACAGTTCAGTGTCTCATGTTTCAGTGTAGATGACCTGTTATTTTAAACATAGTAACTGATAAAACACAGACGACCATGCTGATGAAGTACAGAGTCAGTCAGCATTGTATGACTATAGAGATTGGCACAGACAAACAATCCTGGCTGCCTAAGAAGTAAAGAACGTTCCAGCGATATGAAAAAAAAATTAAAAAAAAATACAGAGCTAAAATAGGACTGTAGTGTTCGTTCAAAACTAAGTACAATACACACAAAAGGTGCTTTATATCCTAGAGAGTGAACCTGTCATACATATAAAGCGTGCACATGTTGGATTTGTTTGGTATTATTGATTATGTAGTGACATAATAATACACTTTTATCTTTATCATTTACCATCTATAGCACAATTGGTCCTAATAATAAGAAAGAAAAACCTTCACACACATGCATTCACTTGTACCCCTTTACTATTAGCATTAATAGCACTATTTTTTCCTTTGTTATTGAATTTTTTATTCATACTATTTGTCAATAATTGATTTTATTTGATTATAGATATTTTAATTATAGATCTTTTGTTAAAATCCCTATTCTGTTACAAACGCTTTGGCAAAACACACGGCCCAAAAGTGCATCCATGTGCATTATCATTGCTTATGTAAAATCTTAAATGGCTTTAAAACTAACAACAGTAGACGTAATAGAACCAGACCTTACACCACTCATCGGAAATCAGATATACACACATACATACTGTAATAAGTTTTTCGTTTATATTATCTACCGTTTTGGAAAGTGACCACACAGACAATGCGCGTCACATGGTAATGATCTAGACCTCTAATGCCGAGTCATACAGAAGGTGATGTCTGAGTGGATCTGCGCTGCTAACCACAGTTGGTCTTGGTGATAAATGGGAGATCGCCAGGCTGTGTCAGCAGCTCAGGGGGCTTCCCACGGTCCCCTATCTGCTGACCTCACACTTCTGTCACACTCATGATCCCTATGCCAGCTCACACTCACAGTGCATGACAAGGACATTACAGCGTGTTAACATACCCTCTACATTAATATAGCAGTCCGTTAAGCCTGCTTATTTAAAACCGTCTGTTTCAGCTGTCCTGTACGTGCTTCCTGGCCCTCACATTCACACCAAAAATAAAATATTTGTAAAACGTTTGATGTCACCCAGAAGAAATGGACTTCATCGTCACCCAGCTCGATAGCTAGCTGGTTCCTCTTCCAGCTGTGTGAAAGGTTGTGCTGTCCAGTCAGAATAAAGAAGCCATGGAGCCAACATGAACACTGCCCACTGTGTTTCTCTCGTTTTCACTGACCCGAAAAAACAGGCCATTGCCACACCACATGTCGGAAGTGCTATATTTAGGAACAATCTTTTTACCAAAAAAAAAGCATCAGCTGGAATGTCGGAGCAGATCTTTAGGGTCCTTCCAGGGTCCAGTTAGCTGCCAGGCCAGACGCTAGCAATAACAACAGCCAACTATTTTTGTTCCAGTGATTTTTAGGACTTCTTTACTAGGATTCTATTAAAAAATTAAGTGCAATTTTTTGTCCCAGGAATAACTCGATACGTTAGACAGCCCAGGTATCAAAGCAATGTGTTACATCAATATAGTAATTGCCGCTAAAAGGCACAACAAAAGTGTTACAGGAGAAATTGTGGCTTTACTTAGACTTAGACTTACTTAGACATGTAATCAATTATGTGGCTCTGAAATGCCTCTCTCTCTCTCTCTCCCTCCCATGCTATTTATAATCAATTTATTTTTTCACCTCCTCATGACAAATCGGACAGTCTTACATTACAGGGTGGCATCATGTCTGTATAATCACATAAGGTGCAAAAATAGGTTCAGTAATGGAATAGCATTGAATACCCTTCTTTCATTCAACACACTCAACCCCACCACAAATCCAATTTCTTGTTCACATTTATATGCTTTGTGGAAAGAATAAACATTAATAAATTTTTATAAACTAATTCAATATACTGTAT
>JAOVVA010000032.1:6515140-6528920 GCA_028565275.1 Leiocassis micropogon | reverse complement strand
TATACTTTTCACAAAGCCTGTACATGTGAACAAGTCATCAGCTACGCACATACAGAATCAGACAAAAAATATATACACCCCTCAGGAAAAGAAAAATAGTATGATCTATATTATATTCATATAATATAAATAATATTATCATATATATCAATATATAGCGTATACCAATACATTTTGTATTAAAATACTTATACAAGTTTTTCTTTTCCTGAAGTGTGTATACATTTTTTGGCTGACTCTACACAGTATATACACACACCCACACACATACAGTACATACAAAAATATAGATAGATAGATGAGACACCAACACTCTCCAGTAAGTGGATGACAAGGAGGCATAGATGATGTCAGACACTGTCACTTACTGTAATGAATACTGCAATTGATCTTCAGAGCTTGAGCAAAGACTAGCCCAATATCCTGTTTTTTACAACGTCTATATATCTTCTCACATCTCTATCTTCACACTCCTCTGAGTGCAGCACTAACACTGGACAAGAGCTCACGTGCCTGATGTGTAACTGCTTTCACTTGCAGTCTGTTTAGAAATACAGGGCAAATCTGTACTACATGTTAGTCCTAGTACGACAGTAATATTTTAAAATCATTATCTACTCTGTCTGAATAATCAAAGACAATGGAATGCAGTGTGTTCAGTTGAAAAGTCCGAACGAGTGCGTTTGTCACTCACCTTGGCCCTCATGACCGAGTTCTTCTGGTAGAAACAGCACAAGGCTGCAGTGATGGTCCTCAAAATACTGCATCTCTCAGACATTTCTGTCCCTCAATAACTCCTCAGTGTTAGAAAAAAAAGTGATCAGTACCTCCAGTTCACCTCCAAAGACTCACAAATTCGTCACTTCTACATGACTCTCATGTTTGGCAACATGCTTACTTCTCCCACTGTGTGTATCTGTGGCAGTCACTCGGCTTAAGGCAGGGAGTCTGTGACTGTGTGTGTGTGTGTGTGTGTGTGTGTGTGTGTATAACACCAGTATTGCCCATGCCTCTCCATGCCGTTTCTCTAAGCCCCGCTCAGTCCATGTATGGAGGTGGGCTTTTCCCATGTGACCCCAGCATTCAGCCAATCAAATTAAAGCCATTTGCAGCCACAACATCCTCCTTAGCAGAGACAGAAGGGGGAAAGTGGTAGTGGAGAAGCAACGAGGGGATGAGGGAGGGGGAAAGGTGAGTTTATCTTCTGTGTGTGTGTGTGTGGGTTTGTGTGTGCAGCATTATAGGGAGTAAAAAAAGACCCGAGAGATGGAGTTCAGATGGGAGGGGAGAGTAAGCAGCAGAAAGGTTTGACAGAGGCTGTTTCTGTACCCCATTACCGAAAAAAACGGAGCCTGAGTCAAATTCAATAGCTCCTTGTGAGGTTTCTAAAAGCAGATCTATTCTACTTACGAATTTACGGCCAATAATAATCAAACTCTGTCTCTAGGTTCATGTCTGGTAATACTCGGAGCACAAGGTTTCCTTTGCCATTTCAACAGTCACTATTATGTACACACTTTCCACAGGTACAAATCAATGCTTTTTTTTTTCTTTTTCTTTTTTTGCATTTCATGTTCATTCATTTTACCTAAAATCCATTTACACTTGAATGTGATTAATATGGCTAGAGATTAGTATACATAAAAAATGAGGTGTCGTAGCTACTGTACAGTACAGAATTTTAACTTGAACAATATTTCCTCAATCATTTTGAAATCATTCTGATTAAAGTTTCCAACTTAACTGTTTACATGGTCGCTGATCCCAGTAATATGTTAATTTACATGCACAAAGCATTTCATCAGAATTTACACTGATCAGTCTAAACAATAACACCCGATTTGAGTTTAAGTCAGGCTTAAATTTAATATATACAAAAAAATTTATACATTTATATAGAGCTTTTAACAATGGTCATTGTCGCAACGCAGCTTTAGAGAATCAAAAGAAAATTATTTAAATTAATATAAAATGTGTCAGGAAATATCAAAAATTTGGGCTGTCAATATTAAAGCGGTAATGCTTGTGATTAATCTAGACGCAAATTAATCACATGACCAAGTTTGACCCTGATGGCTTCCCTTGATTACAGCGCCGTTACCTGGCTGTGTGTTATAATGGAACGTTTAGCACGGATAATAAGAAGACTGAGTAAACATCACCAGGTGTGCTGAACAATAAGTTTCATTATGAAAAAGCTTCTAGGTGGAAGTTTGCATAAAACCAAAGTTGTGTGCTTGAGCTACCTTCAAGGGGAACTATTTTTACAAGAATACTTTAAGCTGTGGGAGTTGTGGCTCAGGTGGCTAATGTTCTAGGCTGTTGATTTTCCTATCTGAGTATCTAGGTTCGAGCCTTACTGTTGATGGGTTGCCACACCCCATACTACCCATTTGAGAGATGTTAATTTAATATATGTTAATGTTTGAGATATTATAAAACTGCAGAATCTGTTTCCTCTAACCAGTTTGTCATGCTTTTCTTTATCCCACCATTGCATGTTTATAATACAAGTAAATCTGAGTATTCTTTTCGAAATTATGATTAATCGTGATGATTATGACTGTAATATTAAATGTTTTAATCAATTGACAGCACTTGTATATACCAAAATGATCAGATTGTCCCTGATGAGCAAGCCAAGCGTGACGGTGGCAAGGAAAAACTCCCGGAGACGGCAATAGGAAGAAACCTTGAAAGGAAACGGACTTAACAGGGCATGGATAGCAGGAATTGATCTGCAAACTACTGGAAGACTGCATTTTTTTTGTGTGTCTCATCTATGATTGGTTAAATGCTTTACTGCACGTGCAATGTAAGCCAATCAGTGCCCCTTCCTCAGCCAAAGATGCAGTAAATGAAAGTCCGAAGTAAAGACAGATTTTAAGACATTGTTCTTATGAAGCTTACTGATCAGGAATGGAGGCTTAATTTCCATCATGGAAACTTGCCAAGTAAAGTCATGGAACAGACATGCACAGAAAGCATGTATTTATACCAACAAATAATCAGATAAAGTGTGTACTGTACATGGCTAATATTTATCATTGAACAGTTTATCAAAGGTCTACACCACCGCGATTGAAAATTCATCCCGTTGAGCCAGATCGGATCAGACTGTTCCAACTGAGGTGTTTAAATGATACATGTTTTACAAGTTCATTTAAACACACATAGTGATTTTGGTCCACTTAAATAGCTTCAGGAAATCTAAGATGAATGTGTACAAACACTTCTTTTTTTACCAAGCAATGGAAACATCGCACATTTCAACATAACCTCTTTGTGTATGACTACTATAGTTGGAATTTCTGAGAAACTATAGATTAACAGGCATCTTTAGTGAAGCAATCATCTTTAACATACTGGGAAACTACTGGAAAAGAGGAATTGTACAGGAAGTGGGCAAGTTATGACCAAGTTCTGAGTTGATCTTGTTACTAGGAAAAATGTTTAATGCTTGCAAGTTTAGGAACAAGGCATGTGCAATGAGCAGATGGAAACAGGGTCGCTGACACCCCTCAAACAAATGAATGTTGCCTGCTCATCTCAAGCTCACTTTGGGCCTATATAGAATAAATGGTAAGTGTTTGTGTGTGTGCGTGTGTTCATTTATCAGGCTTCAACAGCCTATTACACACACAACTGTCACATAAAAATGATCAGTGGTAGTTATGATAAAACCGATGCATGCATTTTGTAGTAATATGGTCAATTTTTCCATTTAACCTAAACTCTTGATTTTGCAAAAAAAATTAAAAATGAAAGAAAGAAAGAAAGAAAGAAATAGTAATAAAAAAAAAAATCTAATCTTTAAGTCATACAAGACTTTTTTACGTATATAGAAAATAATCAGCAGTGTTGTGGAGAAATGTGTGCCAGTGAAAAGCATACTGCAAAGCTGATTATACTTTAACGCCCTAAAATGAATTCTTTTTATTTAACTGCACGTCCTGAAGTTTTAACTCCTCTTATATAACAGCAGTTAATATTTGACTTACCCTAAACTGTTACTACAGGAGCTGCTGTATAGCATATTAGAAAGAGTGCCTTAATATAAATTGCTGAACTGAACAATAACGTTCGAGAATCGAGAAGCATTAAGCTTAATTGTTATTATGATCTATATTTATGTGAGTTTTTTTTTAGTTCATGAATAGGATCAACCATTTTCGAAATTCCTACTATTACTATATCACAAGAGATATTTATAGACCAGTCAGCTCCTGTGCTGCATTAATATGATAGAGAGTGGAAGCATTGTGATCCTAACTGACAGCTCAGTGTTCAGGGAGCAGCATGGTGGTGTCCTGTTTCAGTATGCACTCAGCTCAAGTGGGGCAGTAGGGGGCTTATGGATAAAAACATTACCCAGCGGGGGTCACTCTCCTCCACCAGACTGTTCTGTCACCCAGATGCTCTGATCCTCTGCAGGGGTCCCCAAAAGCGCACACCGCTCCCGGTGGGGCTGTAAACACCAGCCACTCACTTACTGACTGAACACAACACTTAGTGTCATTACACTAGCCAGTTTACTAGATGGGACTTTCTAGAAAGTATTGAGCGCAGACGGAGACATTCTCTAGATTATCTACAGTATTTAGAACATTAGGGACACCATACTGCCATGTAAAAATATCTATCTTTTTAAATGAATTAGGACATGATCAGAAATGAAAATCCATATACAGTCATGCACAAATTTAGTACCCCTATTTAAATTCTATTTTTATTTTTTTGTTTTTTGTATTAAAACATTATTAAAAAAATCATCATGGATTGTCGCGGGTCTCAGCAATAATCAAATACAACCTCAGACGAACAACAACATTTAATCATCTCATTATTTATTTAACAAAAATGCATCCAAAAAGAAAGAACTATCCTACTGTAAGTACCCCCTTACTGCTTCCACAGGATTTAAAATGCGGCCAGGTGCTGCTAATCATCACCCCTGATTAACTGATCAGCGACAGGTGTGCAGACCTCTATAAAAGCAAACGTTTTGGCAGGTTGCTGGTTTGGAGCATTCAGGTGTGTGTTAACACAATGGGACATAATATAATGTAATAAGACATAAGTGATGGTCTTAGAGAAGCAATTGTTGCTGCACATGAATCTGAAAAGCATTAAAATGTATTTTTTTGGGGGGGAAATTAAGTTTGGCCTTAATGTCCAGCGCCATGACAGAAACACCTCATACCCGCTGTCAAGCAGGGCAGTTGGAGGGGCGATAATCTGGGCTTGTCCACAGAACCTGGGCCACCTTGTAGATACTGAGTTGACCATGAACTCCTGAACATTTAAAGCGAATAACCAACAACCTCAACGAACTGAAGCAATGTTGTACAAAAGACGAGACCAAAATGCCTGCACATGAATGTGAGAGACTGGGAAAATCATACAGGACATTATTACCTCAAGTTATTGCTGATAAAGGTGGATCTACAAGCTATAGAATCATGTGGGTACTTACAGTAGTATCGCCCACATGTTTTTTGTTTTCGTCTTGGCTTCATTTTTGTTAAATAAATAATGGCACGGTGAAAAAATCTTAGATGTTCTGAGGTTATATTTGCCTAATACTGAGACCCGATACGATCAGATTACATTTTTTTTTTTTTCACACACACACACACACAAAAAAAAAACAATAAAAGAGGGGGTACTAACTTTCGAACCCGACTGTATAAATACACAAATACCGTTTATAGGACAACAAACATTCAAGAACATTTAATGAGTTTACAGCTTTATGAAGTCCACTTTAGTAGACTTTGGAGAGCAGTTGCAATCTGTGTACCGTTACTAGCTTTAATTGCGTCAGAATGATTTTGGGATATAAACGGTTGGATTTCTATCAGCAACGGCTTGTTCTTTTCCCCCCTATTACTTATAAGAGGTAAACAAAGACATTATGAGTGCCTGGCACTCCCTAAGAACCGTTCAGGAATGTTCTCCCAGAGGATCAGCTCCTAAACTAGCTAATTACACTCAATAAAGTTTCAGAGCCCTGCAAGAAAATACATTTTTACATGGCTCAGTGGGAAATGGAATCTGCTTGTTTTTTTTTTTTTTTTTTTTTTTTATTCACGAGAGAGAAAATGATTGGTTTAAAACTAGAACTTAGGAAATGGAATGCATTTAGAGATAAAACGTCTATCCAACCTCAGGAGAGACTTATAGTTGGATACTCATTTAATTGCTTTTTAAACCATGGACTTTTGACAGAAATTCACTTTTGTCCACTACTAAGGAAAACATTGAATGTAATTATGCAAGAGGTATCCCATGGCTCTGAGCTGCGTGCTAATAAATAACTTCATACGAGTGTTATGGATACAATGATTCATACGATCTGAGGCGAGATATCAGGAGCTGAGAACACAGCAAAGGGCAAAGTTGTTCCTGTTTCACAGATTAGTCAGTATGGGAACAGGATGCTATAACAGTGTACACACAACAGAACACCCTCTCTATGTCAGATATGCACATATACATGTGCACTGTTCAAGATCACATAAATTATGTCCCTGTCAACAGTGGAAATATGACGTTCCCTTGCAGTACACATACAGGTATAAACGTATAATATTAAAATAGCAGATTCGTCACATGCTGTCCAGCAGAAATAACTGCCTTGGCTGCTGTCGTATGGCGATGCACGCTGTAACAGTCAGTAAGCTTTCTTCTATGGAAGACACGGTTTATTCTACTATATACTGAGCATTTTCAGCTTTCTTGTTTCTCTAAACCAGAGGAGGCTGGAAATGAAGAAATTCCTTTTTTTCATAGCTTTAATAACATAACGGACATTCCAACTCATTAAAAATTTAAAAGACTATTTAAAATATTTAAAAGTATGATGTGTCATTCTATAATGAATAAATTGACAAATTGCTGGGTTGCTGATATTGAAAAAATAATCAACCTCGAACCATGTTATCCTTAATAGTAAAAACTATTTCAAATTTAAACTAGTGCACATATTTTGCGTCAGTGACTATAAGTAGTGTATGTGTACAGGAGTTAACTATTGCTTTGACTGAACTTTTTTTTTTTTTTTACATTTGTAATATAAATACCATTGCTCTATAAGGTAGTACTGTATGAACCTGTAATAAATAATTAATATTATTTGCCGTGTAATAAACATATATCACCACTAGAGGGCAATATTTGTTGTGTGTTCTCTATAAGAGAATAACTTCTACATCATATTAATCATTGTGCATGAAGTATTTATTTACTGGCTTGGTGCGGCTTATGGAAGCACACGAGAATCATTCAAATACAGTGGATACACAGTTCCAGTGGTGATGAGTGCAGGCTTTGTTTTAGGCCAGGTGTATTTAACAGCAGCTGATTGATGGGGTTGGCGTCAGTCCTAAACCGAAGACCTTTGGAGCCAAAAGCAGTTGGGATTTTATTGCACTCATTGCTACCATGTTGGCTGTTCAGAGAGAAAGAAACAGACATCGAATCTTCGTAAACTGTGTAGAACACCTTTAAACGAGCTCTGCTGCTTTTTCTTCTGGTTAGTTCAAGATATAATGCCATTGATCCACTCTGAAAATGTTTGTAATGGCTAAACATCATTCTGCAGTAGTAGTTCTCATTGTTTAATGAAAAATCTTTCTTGTTCTTAAAATCCATATATAGGCCTGTACTTTTTCGGAGCTCAGTTTTAGCGATTAAACCTAACTGTCTCAGTTAAAGTGTCTCTAAGGCTGATAGATGGTCAGGCTCAATAAGGATCATTTGCCTTCATTTGTCTGGATTTTCAGGCCAGCTGAGCTCTTAACCGTCCACGCTGTGATTATTCTTTCCTGGAAGGCGTTACAGAACTGACCTGAGATCTGTGCTGAGAGTGCTGGTCAGTCTGAAACGATGCTGTAACTGTGTGAGCTGAGACTGAGGGCTCAGCCTGTCTGAAGGCTCAGAACACTGCAGATCTCAAAGTGGGAACACAAGTGCATTGTTCAAGCTAAGCTCTTTCATGAGCTCTTAGTAGATTACTGTGTAACTAGCTGTGTGTTTCTGAGAATCAACTTCTCTGACTAGAGCAGCGCATTGAGGTCAGCTGTTTGTTAACTACAGTAGTTGCGCCTTCTTTAAAAAAAATTTTTTTCTTTTACCTTCTTCTTTACTTGACAGTTGATCATAATGACCGTTTCATGTGATCTAACTAACACCAGTCGGTAACTCCGACACAATGTCTCTTGATTGGTGCAGGCTCTATCAGGTTTCATCTAAGAGGAGTGTAATTCTCCTACTGTAATTCATGATGCTGCCGCCCAATCTCTAAAGCATCTTCAACCCCCTGGGGTAAGAGTGCATTCCCCACCCAGTGAAAAACTGATATTTTTAGACACTCTTCTCCAAGCAGCTCAAAGCCTCCCTCCTTCCTTTCAAATCGGCTTTGATGATAATATCCATGTAACATAAGAAAAAAAGCGATCTCCGGTTTGCATGTAACACAAGCCCGACCAATGATTGACGTCATAGAAACCTGAGGACATGATGGTACAGAGTGTGTCACTTTCACTTAATCATTCCATGCTATATGTGGAGATAACTCATTTTTGAGAAGGTGTACGTATTCTAACTGAAAAGATCAGCTTTGGTTTTGTCTTTTGTACTGGTTGGGGGAAATTCAAGAAAAAGCACCTAAAAAACCAAGGATTTCTAAATATAAATCAAATCAAATTGAAGAATGATGGGCAAATGATGGTTTGTTCAAGTCAAACCAAGATTGTGCAGAATAACAGAACAGTTATAAAAGAAAAAACGACCTTTATTTCTCTATAACCCCTTGCTTCGCTAATGCACTTTTCTCAGTAATTCACTAATGCTTAGATACTGTCAAGGTAGAATGTTATTTCAGTAGGCCAGAGCCATGATCAGACTGCCTGCTTCAAATCTGAATCACTGGCCTCCCTGGAACTCCTTTAATGGCCCAAACATGTGAAAATGGCTTGGAGGAAGGTCACGACTGTACAGTGGATGTGGTAATTTGTGGTGGTGTTTGTGAGTGATTGGGTGTATATTTCCCACAGACAGATGCATTTTGCACTTCTGCTATTTGCTGACAATTTATCCCTCAGTTTTCAAGGTGTTCACAGGAAAGACTGCAGTAGGCTCTGAGTCACTTCAGCCGGGATCATCATTCATGGACGAACAGTCGTCTTTAAAGTTTGCACCATTCAAATGTTTTACTGCAACTATTATAAGAGCCTCATCATCGTACTGTGCTCAAAGTTGTCTCGTTCATCATAAGTCATTCCATAAATTCCATAAACATAAATATTAGCCAAATATCCAAATATTAGATTATTCAACTTATTTCCAAACACTTTAAACTTACAATTTCTTATCCTATTGGTAAATAATTAAGCTTTTTTATCTTTGAAAAATTGAATGCTTCGAATGAGCTAAATTACTGCACCTGCCAATAGAACAAGATTATTTCATATCTAACAGTAGGCTTAATAATCTTGTATTTGGTTAAGTATAATCATATAATTGGCACTGTAATACAAGACAAATTTGAGTATATTCTAGATATTGTCACTTTTTTGCAGTGTAATAAATCTAAAAAGGGTATTACCTTTTTCATAAATAATTTTGGAAACATGTCTTGATGAGAGACTAGAAGAAAAATGGACTAATTGTCTAGTCGAAGTTCATATTTTAACGAGGGAGAAAAGGGAGAATGGGAGATCATGTGGCTAACAGCCAGAACGGCTTCCCTGTTTGTCATGCTCGCTATTTTAAACAGGCACAGCATGATTACAGACAAACATTCAATTTAATAGATAACTATTATGAACGATGTTGCCAAGCTGTCCTTTAATGAGTGTGATACTTAGGGGATGTGTAATAGTTGTATGTTTATGATAGGACCTTGTGTTATAAGGCTCAATCAGTGAATTACTTACTATTTTTATAGCCATTCTATTTAATTTCATTCCCAGCAGTCACTAATGACATTGAGTTTCTAATCCCCGATTTAACCTTAAACGCAATTTAATTAGTGGTCAAGACAAAAAGAAGTGAACTAGCACACAAATCAAGCCCCAGGAAGTGACAGAAGTACACTTGCACTTTGATGGTTCTTCATAATTGTTGTGTTCAAATTACTAACTTCCTGTTAAACATTATCAGCAGTGTCTAAACCAGCCAGCAGATGAGACAGGAAGTAAAACAATGACTAAACTGAATACAGAAGCAGCAACTTTCTTCTAAGCAATTCGGGAAATTAAATGAAACACACAGTTCAAAGAAGCCAATTTGCCAGTTCATATCATCATATATAAGTATGAGAATAAGACATAATGTATATGGATTCATACTGTAGCAGCTAAGTTAACGTACACATAGTCTACTGTGTGTTCTGAGTTTCGTCCCATTGAGAAGTTTCAGTAAGAGTGAGAGAAATATCCTTCCTTCCTCAGGTTGCCCATGTGGCCCATGTAATAAATGATCTGTCACCGTAGTGTCAGTTTTAGCAGATCACAGGAAATCCTACAGCAACTACTGACACCAAGCCAAGGTGCACTTTAATCAGGGAGATCTGAAGGACATGTGGTTTGACGGGACATACTGTATCACAGTAGGACATACTGACTTGAGATAGTGGCAAATGAGCGAAGCTCTTAAATCTAAGCCTCTAATAGGAGGAAAATGACATTAGGAAGCATTACATGTAGGCAGACACCCTTAACCAGAGCGAGTTACATTTTTATCTCATTATACATCTGAGCAGTTGAGGGTTAAGGGCCTTGCTCAAGGAGCCAACAGTGGTAACTTGGTCATCATTGGCTTTGAACCTGAGACCTTCCGAACCATAATCCAATGCCTTAACCACTGAGCTACCCACAAAATGACACACACCCTGACCCTGATAAAACCTTGACCCTTAGGACTTCTGATGGTCTAGTATGTGTATATACTCTACAGGTTTCCCAAAGCATTGCATACCCATGTCTTACACTCTTGCTTCACTGGATTGTTACCTGGAAATTACAGATATGGCTTGCTCATTAGGGATCTAAATCTACATCTGTATTTCTGTGATATTCTATGTTATGCAAATAAGATTGTATTAAATCGAATAAGACACTAATTTCTACCTTGATCTCGCTGATGTTATCTGATGCTGCATAATCCCTATGGATAATCAGTTCATTTCTACTTCCACTTAAAGCAGGTTTTGCTGCTCTTGCCTTTATACATTAATCAGAAAAAAAACCTATATATGTTTTTTACATGAATTCCTTATGTGTCTCGGATTGCCGTCCTTTCAACACGTGATATACAGTTTTGTTTTGACTGAAAGCTTATAATATGTGGGTTATCAGGTTACCTCCTATCAAGTTGCGTTTCACAATAAGATTCAGATTCTACTCCATTCAGTCATCATTCTGACTCACCGTGCGCCTCATCAACTGGAATGCTTCAGCATAACAAGTGCTGGTGAATGAAATTCAGCCCCTGACTAAGTGTGTGTGTGTGTGTGTGTGTGTTCATGCTGTTTGCTTTACTCTGTACTCCTGTCAGGAGTTTACTCTTCACAAAGACCTGCAAGGCCTTAGATGATCAGGGCTTTTTGTGTGTGTAAGAAGGATGGCATCTCAGCTGCCCGAGAGAGCCGGATGTGTGGTGACAGAGGGAACTGACAGACCTCATCAGATAATGCAGACTGAAAAAAATGATTCAGGCAGTACACATTGTGAGGAACTACAGCCCTCTAGCTATACCTTTCGAACAAGATCATGTGTGATGATGATGATGATGACGACATCGACGATGACCCTCATAAGAACTGGATTAGATTATATTCCTCGATTTCAGTGTGTGGACGGTTTACGAGGACAGATCGTGCCGCTGTTTTATAACCTTCTAATGACAAGCTATCGTTGTGCGTGCTCAGTGACACTACAGCGTGTGAATTTAGGTATCTGTTTATCTGCAAAATTCTGAGTCGTAATACTTCTAAGATAAGTTATGGCATGATTGTACATGATGCGCTCTAAATGTTCTCTCAGAGCCGATCTGATGATGCTCATGTAAACTCTTGCTCTAGTATTTCCTGTGTTTCAGTAGCAGCTCTCCAGGGATCAGGGGTCCTCAACTCTTCTTACCAAAGCACCATTTTTAATAAGACGAGCTCAAATATCTTAAATCACACGAAAAATAAAATTAAACCGAATGGACAGATTAGAGAACTTTAAGTTAGAGGAATATAATTGTAGTGGAGCATCATTAAGATACATACTGTAATTAGAACTTGAAGGTATGTTTACAACAGTTTGTACCTTGCATAAATTATATTTAAAAGGGCATTTATTAAAAGGACATTTTAATCTTTTTTATATGTTGAAAATCTGTTTAACTAATCCAATCACAATATATATGCTGTATATCTACAGAGTGTTTTAAAATAATCAGGGTTCTCCATATCTGCATCTCTCAACATCCCAAACATGCTAATTTGCAATCACTTATTACAGGACATATACAGACACTACACATGAAACCTCATACACAGTCAGCTAAAACACTTTGGAAAACACTATCACAAAGCATTTTACATTAGTATGCACGGGCACCGGCCTTCAAACAGAAACACACACACATGCAAAAGGAAAGCTCTTACCTTGACATAATCCATGGTGGGATCCATGCCAACAGCGTCCCTGCGACACAAAGACAGAACTCTCTTAAGTGAACACATTCACTCACATTCAGCTTGTCTCTTTCCCTGTTCCTGAGTGTCAGTCTACAGTCTGTGCGCTTGAGGAAGACTGGCCACTGACCACTAATCACTGACCACTTCACACAGTCATGCAAGTCCAATCCCCCCCCCTCCCCCCAACGTACACACACACACACGCACAGTACTACAGATAACAGATCATATCAATCCAAATACTGTACAAGAGGAAATACCTTATGAAGCACGATAGGAGAACGGAGAATATAAGGAAAAATTCAAAGATTAGTCGCAAAGGCTTAAGATTTGGTTGTAATCCCCCCCACCACTGTCTGAAATTCTGTTGGATTATGGTCAGACCAATATTTTAAGATGTACAGTATGCAATAAAACAAAATATCAACATATAAGACAGCAAAGTTCAGTATAGTCAGTGCAAATAGAATTGAGTTTAAAACAAATCATATCCCTGCCTGTGGAATTTAGATGGTAATCCACATCTGGCGTACACTACCTGTAGTAATGACCCCTGCTCGGTTCTCGCACGCTCTGCATTATTCTCTGAACGTGGAACGCAGGAAATGTGCCGGTAAGAGCCGAAAAGAGTTTCGTCCCAGCACATTGTTAGTTAAAGTGGTGAGGCATGCTGCTCAACTTTTTCTGCATTTAGCTCCGTCTCCATCACCACACCGGCCACGACCTGGCCTGCCCCCAGCTAACCACCTTTCATCTGGGCTTACATAAAAAAAAAAAAAAAAAACAGCCTTCTTTCTTTCTCTCCGTTCTTTATGACGCCCTCTCTTGCTCTCTTTCTTCTTTCTGTCTTGATTTCCAGAAGGCAGTATGATTGGGTATCTTGCACCCTCGGGGGAATAAAGGCTTCTGTTCAGGATCTGTTCCCGAGTCTAGGATCTTATAAAACATTTGACAGTAACATTTAGGTGTAGGTAGCCTCTCTCTCTTTCTCTATCTATCTATCTATTCAAACTAAAAGTCGTTAGAATAAGAATGACATCATGTTTTATAAGAAAACATGATGTCATTCTAATTCTAACAAATTTT
>JAOVVA010000032.1:6474635-6494396 GCA_028565275.1 Leiocassis micropogon | reverse complement strand
CCCTTATCTTTACCTCCCACACACTGGTTTGATTTGGGCTGTTGGGAATTTCTAGTCTATGCAATGCACATTTTTGTTTACTGAGGTAATAATATAATAATTATATTCATTAATAATAATAATAATAATAATAATAATAATAATAATAATAATAATAATAATAATAATTAATGTTGAGCTTGAATATAGCTAGTAGTTCAGCTCGAATATAGCTATGGTTATACAGTAAGTCCCAGAATTATCACGTTCGAGTTATGAATTTCCACAGATACGAACAGACCGCGGATCTACGAACATTCGTAGATGCGAACAAATTGCAAAAGTAGCTCACGTGTATTATAAAAAAATAGACACTGCATTGCATCAGATACCAAAATTTACAATTATATACAATATTTTCAGTGTGTAAGTGAATGTATAAACACACAGTATGACTGCAGATCAATTCCTGCTATCAGTTATCACCCAAATGAGGATGGGTTCCCTGTTGAGTCTGGTTCTTCTCAAGGTTTCTTCCTAGTTTCATATCAGGGAGTTTTTCCTTGCCACCGTCGTCCTCAGCTTGCTTATCAGGGACAATCTGATCTTTTTGATTCGTACACATTCACGTTTCATACAAACTTCCATAATTTCTTTTGATTGCATAAAGCTGCTTTGCGACAATGACAATCGTTGAAAGCGCTATACAATTAAACTTGAATTGAATTGAGTAAAATGTCCAAAGTCCGATATATATTGTATGTGTGTGCATATGAGAGTGCGGGAGAAATGAGTCTGTCCGGGAGCATGATGATAGAAAATGGCTGTCTTGTAAAGTGGTCCCGATGGTGAATAATCCTAATTTTGGAAATCCTCAACGAGACAGCGTTCATAGTCCAATACAGTGCTCAGACAAAATGGCGTCCGTTTAAGTGCGCAGTAAACACCATGTAGCACTGTCCTCCCCCCGATGTCTTTCCAAGTTCCCTTTAAACAAGGTCAGCTAACCCCACTGCCTTACCGGGATTCCGCTCACGATTTGGAGACGCAGTCTTGCGAGAGTATAATGCAGAACCAAAACAACAAACCTGTGTGTTTGGTTTTTTTATGCTTTACATTTTATATTTGTGTCAAATCTATAAGTCTCACTTTTTCCGACTTACGAACAAATCCAACGTACGAACGTTCTCCTGGGACCGAACTTGTTTGTAAGTCAGGCACAACCTGTATACAGTAGTTAGTAGTAATAGATCTTGATACAAACTAATTTAGTTTAAACTGTCTTTGGTCACTGGTCTCTTTCACTAAACTTAACAAATAGCCTATAAATAGTGTCAGTGTGGACGTAATACTGTATGTCACTAACAAAAAAAATACAAATTTTATTGCACTTATTTATTTAATTGGCGGCACAGTGGCTTTTCATTAGCTTGTATGGTCAACTTGCATCTCCAGGGTTGTGGGGTGAATTTCAGCTCCATTCTGTGTGTGAAGTTTGCATGTTCTCCCCATGCTCAGTGGGTTTCTTCCAACTTCTCTGGTTTCCTTCAAATGCATTCCAAAAACATGTCTATTGGGTTGCTTTTGTTTTTTGTTTTTGTTTGTGAATGTGTGTTTATGCCCTGCAAATGGGTTGGCATCCCAGACAAATTTTATCATGTCTTGTGCCCTAAGTTCCCTGGGATAGGCTTCAGGCCCCCTGTGACCCTACACAGGATAAGCAGATATAGATAATGGACGGTTGTTTATGTAATTTATTTTACAGTTAAACGAGTCCCTGGCTACCAAACCATGAGAATCCTCTCCTGAGACATAACAGTAGCACCAAACACACTCATTACTAGATGTAGATGTACATGGCAGGCAATGTCAGACGGAAAACAACATCTGGACGCAGACAAGTCTTCTTATGTTACTGCACACAGCGTCCTCGACTCCATGAAGTCCCATAACTCATTTTCACTAGCCAGGTGGAGACACGTTCATGAGAATAGCGATTAGTATCTGATACAGACGCCACTGAAGCCACAGCAAAGCAATGATAATATCAATCTAGTGCTGTGACTGCACGCATTTAAAACAAAAAGCTCACCTTTGTGCATTCTGAACTATTTTGAGATATTGAGCTTTAAAGTTTTTGCACTCACTAAAGCAAAACTAAACCTTATATTAATACATTGTCCCGGTCTAAGAAAATATGAATATCTCAATTTTTATTTAAAAAAAAGGCCAATGGAACCTTATAGAACTCCAAGGGACAATTTCTACCATGACAGGTACAATAATGGATGAATATTATGAACAAAAAAGAGAGATGTGATGAGTGAGTCACTGTGGCTACTATCCTCTTGCTCCCTGTCTGTCTTTCTCTCTCTCTCTCTTATGAATCTGATAAACAGCATCCCCTCAGGCACCTGAACCCCGAGCCAGAGCGCCTGGCCGGTCCACCTGTAAGCCCCTTGGCAATGTATTCCAGCATGAGGGAGGGGAACGGGACACTGCCCTCGCTCTGTCCTCACTAAAAATTCCAAACTCAGTGGTAAATATATTTAAAGGAATCTGTGGCAGATCTATGGTAAGTGTTACTTGCAAACATAATTGCTTTGCATTGTTTTATGTAATAAGGGCAAACAAATCAAGACTCTTCTTACATTACTTTCGCACTGCTTAACATGTATATTTAAAACTGATGATTAAATACTGTTACCACCCCAAGCATTAATAGAATTTCTATACTTATTTATTCTGATGTAATATGTATTATTACATTTGTTGTAGCAGCTACAAGTAGCTACTCCCTCAGTAATCTCTTATTATTACTTTCCTAGAGTTAATAAAACAAAACAAAATGTCCCTTTTTACTGTGAAAGCCCACAATGCAAAGTCGTCCATCCTGATGTCTCTACCATGATGGAAAGCCAAAGCTGTGAAGAAGCACTGACACTCAAGAGTCCTTCAATTGTTGTTCTTTCAGTTGTTCCCACGAGGGACTGCCACTGCGGTATCATCCAATCCACATATTTGATTTGGCACTAGTTTTATGCCGGATGCCCCTTCCTGACAACCCTCCCATGTTATCTGAAATTCCACTGAGTTTTCTATGATAAAGACAGAGATGCTTCCACTGCACCGGCTGGGCACTCAACAGTCTCTTCAAATAAGCCATGCTGTTATTGAAAATGAATCAACACATTCTGAGGGTTAGATTTGAGAATTTAACAGAGCTGATCTGCTTTAATAAAAGCCAGTACAGTCAGTCCCCTCGTTGGTAAGTCCAATTAGTTCATAAGTTCAACAGACATTGTCTAGGTACTAGGATACTAACACAATTGGCTATACACAGTATATAAGTAACATGTTCAATGATCTTGTCCTCGTTCTTTAGAATCGTGCCGATTGTTGAACAATTCATGTTAAAAGAATGAGTAATGTCTGACGACTTTTCACTTCGCTCCATTCTCTCAATTATTTTCACTTTGTCTTCATCATTAGCATGCTTAGCATTTCTTAGCAGCACCTCTGCTTTTATCCTCACTTTTACAACACACGTTGCATGCACAGGACACCTTGTGTAATTGGACATGCATCAACGCTTGTTCCTATCTTCGAAAGTTCGTATGTAGGGGACTTACTGTAATTTATGTCAAGGGCCTTACTGGATTTCTAAATATAGCGTATCCTAATGACATTTCTTTCTAACATTATCACTGTAGCACTGTGACACAATGAAAACCAGTTACAGTTTAATCTGTAAAGACAGTGAATTGCTACACTGGGGCTGTGGGATAAGTAATGCTTTGACAGAAGTGAAGTTTCGAAAAAAAAAAATACTGGACCCAATACACAACAAACTTGTTTGTCTAGCTACACAATACATTTTCAAAGCAAATCCCCATAAAGTATAAGATTGTAACTGATTTTTGCATACAGTATGTTCCCCAGGTCACTACAGTAAAGTAATATTATATATTTATTAAAAACAGTGATTGAGTACTCACTCACTCATCGTCCATACCGCTTTATCCTGTATTCAGGGTCGCGAGGACCTGGAGCCTATCCAAGGAGACTTGGGGCACAAGACTCAAGGTGCCAATCCATCCCAGGGCACACACACACTCATTACAGCCAATTTGGGAACGCCAATTAACCTAACCTACTGGTCTTTGGGAGGAAAACCAGAGTACCCAGAGGAAACCCACCAAGCACGGGGAGAACATGCAAACTCCATGCACACAGAGACGGGAATCGAGTCTGGCCGGGAATCGAACCCGGACCCTGGAGGTGCAAGGCGACAGTGCTAACCACTACACCACTGTGCCACCGTGATTGAGTACATTGTGCTCAATATATGATAGTAGCCTAAGATTTCCAAACCCAAGACGTGTGCTGTATTATAAGCAAAAGGAGCTTTAACAGAGTATCATATAAGGTGTGTGCACACACTGAGAAATGAAATTAAAGCACATCAATAGCTCTTGCCTTTTTAGTGCTATAATTCCATCAGACTCTGAAGCTATCATTATGTTTAAGCATTTTAAGCAGACCACACCTCTGGAGTCTCCCTGTCCCTAATTAGGACCAAGTTCTGTTACCTGCTCTGGATTACTCATTTCTGCTGTCAAAGCACAATTTTATTGTCAATCAAGAGTAAGAGTGGAAGTCGGTTTCTCCTCCACACGCCTTCCTGTGATGTCTCTCAACATCTCCTTCTGCGTGTTTTCATTCCAGGGAGGAAACTCACAGTTTGTGCTTGTCTCCTGTGCCCTGCCCAAGGCGAAAGGAAAGAGGAATTTATCAGTTCACTCAATGTAAACTGTACTCATATTTTATGAGGCCACATTCCACAATTTGAACTCATCAGTGAGATAGACATTATCTTCAGCTGAAAGTCATTCCCATTTCCTTGTAAGAAACAGCATTTTAGATCAGAATGTACTTAAAGGGAGCCATTACTGCAATCAGGTTGATTAAATTTAAAGAATGTAAATTTATTTTGGTCATTATAATAATGGTCATGAATTATTAAAAAAAAATGTTTTTATTTAGTCTGGGTGAACAAGCAAAATATGCCCTTTGGGTAAAAATCCACGAAGTTGCTCGACTATTTATACTTTGTGCCTTGCGGTGATAGAGTGTGTAACAGGCTCCTCATGGATAGGCTTTTCCACAGGAAACGAATGACAGCTCAGATGACTAACATACCTGAACATCATCCTCCCTCTAAAATTACCACTATGCTGTCAGCAGGTTTATGTCTCGCTATCATTCATACATGGTGTCCATGGTGATGGACAGAAAAGCCATCAACATGAAAATGCTTCCAGTAAAGCTCACGTTCAGAGCTGATACATGGGCAGAGTGAGATCAGCTGTTCCTACATAGTCAGAGGTCATGCTGATCTAGAAACAGGATAACTATGACCCGGACTTCTTAAGGAACGGTTGAAATTATGGATGTCAGTGTAAGTGACGGTGATATCAGTTGGCATGCTATGTATCCAAGTCTACATACTGCACATGGCCTTGGGTAATCCATGACTGTTATCTATGTTTTTAAAGATTAATACCATACAAACACAAAAAGGTACCTAAAAGTGTCCTCTACAAGAGGATAGAAAGCTTATCGATACCGTATCACTAATAGCATGAGTTTATTAAGGGGAACGAGTATTAAAAACATCAAGCTTTCAGTGGTTCATCTTCCTCTAGACACTTTATCCAGGGTGGATATATAAACTAATGCAGGAGAGCCATGGATACAACACCACAACTTCACAGGGCTCCACTTATATATACTTTCTCACACTTGTCCACACCTAGGAGACTTTTATAGTACCTAGTGATTTTTGGACAAAACCCAAAGATCCTGTAACAAACCCACATGAGTGCTGAGAGAATCCATACATTACCTCCACAGTGCATGATCGGACAGGAGACCCACGGGCGATGAGGTAGCAAGCCTGTGCCATCGAATTATATGGTTAGGAAACTAATTTATTTGTTATGTTTTCATGTAAACATATTGTAATCTAGAAAACATGGAAACATGCCCAGAATACATTGTGTTCCTTTGTATTTGAAAACTGTTTTTCTGTTATTCAAATTCATATCAGCTTGAACTAAACAGTTATTGTACTACAGTATTTGGCTGAAAGTTTTCCTTTAACTGTGTAATATAGATAATTACATTGTATATAAATCTATATGTATCTATATCATCATCTATATCTATAATCATTACCACAATCCAGAGTAAAAAAAAAATTATATTGTTAAAAAAAAAGTTCATTTTCTTTCATAATTTAAGTTTTTGGTTGATCTTAGGAAATCTTCTTGTATTTTTTTTTCATGAGCTGCAAGCCATGGTCATTTAAATGGAAATAAAAAAGTCATGAAATATTTTACTTTACATGTAATGCATCTCAACTACTGTATATGAGTTTGACTTTTAAATTACTAAAGAAAATTTTCATGATATTAAAATTTTTATTATTATTATTATTATTATTATTATTATTATTAGAGAGAGATTATTAGATAAGCATATGGCTTTATAATATTGAATGTTTAATATATAATATTAAACATTCACTCATCGTCTATACCGCTTTATCCTTATATATGGTCGCGGAGGGCCTGGAGTCTATCCCAAGAGAGCTGTCCAGGAGGCAGGGTGCCAATCCATCTATCTGTAGAGGCGACACACTATGTGGCATACACACAGACATGGACACACCCACATACACACACGCATACTCATTCACACACTACAGGCAATTTGGAAATGCTAATTAGCCTAATCTGCATGTCTTTGGACTGTGGAAGGAAACCAAAGTGCCTGGAGGAAACCCACCAAGCACTGGGAGGACAACTCCATGCACACAGATCCGAGGCGGGAATTAAACCTGGACTCTGAAGGTTCAAGGTGCAACCACTAAGCCACTGTGTCGCCAAAATAAATCACGATATTATAAACAGGGTTTGTCCTTATAATGTCTTTAAGGCCAAAGAATGGTGTGTCTGCCTTAGCCTTAGTACCAAACATATGTTCAAAATTCAAACTATTATTCAGAGTAAAGTAACAAAAAGAGGAACGAGGCTGGAAGTGGCAGAGGACACTTTCAACCTCACACCCGGCATGCCAGTAAAGAAGAGAGGAAACTGCACGCCCAAAAAACATCCCGTACAATGAGAAAGAGAGCGAGAGAGAGAGAGAGAGAGAGAGAGAGAGTTTTAGACTGGTCTTCGTTTAAGATGATATCTGTGACTAAACAAATTAATAATTAAATTAGACTAAAAATGAAGATATACACAAAAACTCTAAATGAAAACCACAAAATGTATGCTGTAATATTCAGTTATTTGACCTCAAGGCCACTAGTTTTTACACTTATTCACAATGATTCAAAATGCAACACAGCATTAGAGCACTTAAGGTTTAACAGCGGCTCTGTGATCATCCAGTCATTAGCGCGGCACCTCGAGTGCTGAGCAACTATTACTTCACATTACCAAATTAAACACTGCATCCATTCCTTTGCTTGTAATGGCTATGTTTTTGACCTTCTAGCCCATTTGTCTAGGTCGGGAATACTTCTGCACAAGACAGGGCAGTGAACAATAGCAGGCTCTTTAGCTTACAAAGCTGCAAGCGGCAAAACAGATAGCAGGGTAGGTGCCATACCGAGTGCTTATTTATGGGTACGTTTGTATTGCTAATGTCTGAATGCTAATTAGTGCATGCAAGGAACACTTGCAAGGAACAGCTATGAGCCAAAGATTTTAAAAGGAGAATAGATACTTGGCCAAGCTGTCTATTTAAATAACTTTTCTGTATTTGATAAAACAGTCTCAAATATTATTATTATAAAAAACTGCATTTTTAGAGCTAATCTGTTTAAAATTCCTGATACTGTATAAATGCCTTTGTTCACAATGGCTTTTATGAATGTGTTTAAAATGTATTATAAATGTTCCCACATCTGTCATTTTTTTTAAACTGTCATTGATACACTCGGATCTTAGCATGTGGATAAAATTCAAAACTAAAAAAGAATCCAAACTATGCTTGAAATGAAAATGCAGTAGTCGTCGTTAACCTTGAATGGAGAAACAGTCACAACAGTGCCATTATCATTTGTTTTGGAAGGAAGTCGCCTCAGAGACCACGCTGACCTTTGATTGTCCATCCAGAGACACCTGGGAAGCTCCAGGGGCTGTTTGTTCTATGCGGCTCCTGAGGCGCTTTTGTGAGGATAGCGTTAGCATTTTCTTACAGGATGTGAGGCTAGGTGGAGCAGCACTCAGGATGAGCTGTTAAAGGTGTTGAAGCTCGTGTGCTCGGACCTCCTGTTGACTCCTCAAACACCCGAAACAATTTTCAGGGAAAAAACAAAAAAACAATAGCATTTTGCACTGTAAGGTATTCACTAAAAACCAGGACAGTGTGTGGGAGTTCTCTATCTGTAGAGGATTATAAGGTCATATACTGTGTAATATTCAAGCAAATGTGTCTCCTAAATTGTGAGAATGAAAATTATGCATTTTTAATATATTCTTGTAATATGCTTTTAACCTGGCTCTAAAATTCACTGACACTGCGTATTACTCATTAATATTCACAGCAGAGATTACCTGATGCTCATTAATATTCATTAGCTTGCCTTGTCAAGAAAAAAAAAAAAGAAGTATTTCATACAAGCAGGAATCTTCTGTCAAATCAATTGCTGTTTTCTGCTTTGAGTATTCTGATTGACTATTTGTCATGACCCCCATGGTATAGCGACTGTAAACGTTTGCAGTGAAACCAACTTGGCTGCCTGAAAGAAATATGAGCAAGATGTTTCTTTTTTCACAATGCAACATTTCTCAATATAGAGTGACACAATACTCCGGTTTCCTCCCACAGTCCAAAGACATGCAAAGATTAGGCTAATTGACGTTCCCAAATTGCCCATAGTCTGTGAATGAGTGTTTGAGTGTGTGTGTGTGTGTGTGTGTGTGCCCTGCGATGGATTGGCACCCTGTCCAGGGTGTACACTGCCTCGTGCCCTAAGTCTCCTGGGATAGGCTCCAGGCCCCCGCGACCCTGAATACAGGATAAAGCGGTATAGAAAATGAGTGAGTAAGAGATTGACACAGTGACACAAGCATCCATACCATTAAAACCCCCCAAATTATGCCCAATGTTGTGTAGGGTCCCGTATGCTGCCAGGACAGCTCTGGTCCCTTGGGAAATGACACAACAAGACCTCTGGAATATCTGCAGGAATATTGCAGGAATATCTGGCACCTGGACATTAGCAGTGGATACATTGGGTGCTGTGGTCGTCCATGAATTCGACTTGCTTGTCCGGAGAATTCCATGGAAGGTAGGTCGGTTTGAGATCACTTTGCCTGCTAAGCACTATTCGCAGCAGGCTGTGATGCACTAAGTGTTCGGATACCTTTCTATCATAGCCGGTATAAATGTTTTTTCAGCAATTTGTGCTACATGGCTTTTCTGTGAGATCAAACCTAGCCTTCAAACAGCCAGAGATGAGTCTTGGGTGCCCATGGTCCTGTCATAAGTTTACTGATATATAATTGCTAATCAATTTTATTATCATGATATTATGCACGTATGGTGGTGTAGTGGTTAGCCTGGTTGCCTAGCACCTCCAGGGTCTGGGTTCAATTCCCGGCCAGGCTCAATTCACGTCTCTGTGTGCATGGAGTTTGCAAGTTCTACCTGTGCTTGGTGGGTTTCCTCCAGGTACTCCGGTTTCCCCCCACAGTTCAAAGACCTGCACATTAGGCTAATTGCTGTTCTCAAATTGCCCATAGAGTGTGAATAAGTGTGTGAGTGAGTATCTGTGTCTGTGCCCTGCGATGGATTGGCACTCTGTCCAGGGCGTACCCCGCCTCGTGCCCTAAGGTTCTTGGGATAGGCTCCAGGGCCCCCGCGACCCTGAATACAGGATAAAGCGGTATAGAAAATGAGTGAGTGAGTAAAAGTGAGTGATTTTCTGCACTTTGGGACATTCAATTAAGTGAGTTCCAACTCCATGAGAAACCACATTAGTTCCAATTTTCTAAGCTTCTTATATTTCTTAAACAATAAAACAAGAGAAATGTCATAGACATTTACATTTTCTATACCACTTATCCTGTGTACAGGGTCACGGGGGCCTGGAGCATATCCCAGGAGACTTTGGGCACAAGGCAGGGTACACCCGGGACAGGGTGCCAATCCATCGCAAGGCAAAAATGTGATGGTATTGCTTTAAAATATATTACAAGTCAGTTGTGGGAATTTTGTACACAAATAGTGTGCAAAAAATGAAAACTAAAAGGAAGATAAAAAATCTTTGTGCCGATCCAACACATCCGTAAAACAACAAGTGTGTTCCTGTTGATGCAGCTAGAGCTGCTAGAGCAAAAAATGTGGAGATTTTAACACAGGCAAACAAGCTGCAGCCTGTCATCCCACTCTATGTGTATGTGTGTGTGTGTGTGTGTGTGAGACTTAATTACACACAGAGAACATTAGCCGGTAGACTGCAGTAACTGTAGGGGACAGGAGTTTAAATTCTACAAACGTGTGCCTGCTCCTACTGCATGCCCCTTAACTAACAGCTATTCATGTGTGTTTGTGCGTGTAAATGCTATGTATACACACTGGGCGGAAACAAGCCCCTGCATGACACCCAATCCGTGTTGACAGTAAACTCATCAGTGTAGCGTTACTGTGTGTTCTCCGGGCAGTGATGCCAACTTGGCTTCTGTCTGATCTTAATTCCAGCATGGTGCATAATTCCACACTCGTATCTCTTTCATGCAGCTCCGTCCTGAAATCTTAGCATAACACCTAATTACTCTTTTCTCTGAAGAAACCTCCGAGCAGGCTGAGCTGGCGTCAAGGAAAATATGCAGGCACACACACACACACACACACACACACACACACACACACACACACGTCCTCTCTACAATCCACTGGTTAGTTTTCTTAACTAAACTCTGTTGATACAACCCCATATCCTTTATCCCCCCTCAAGGCCACAAAGTGGAATGGTGTCTGTTGGTTGGAAAAGGCCTGATGTCGTGTCCCAAACCACACAGACATGCTGTCTCTGCTCTTCAAGCTAAATTAATGCAGCCACTACTCACTAGATAGTCATAGGCTGCCCAAGACAAACAAATAAAGAAGGAAAGAGATTGTAGGAATGACAAAGACATGGAGAGGTGAATCAGTGACACATCCCAACCGGCAAAGATATGCTAACTCCTGCTTTTGTTTATTCAGCCTGTGATTTTTGGGATGGAGCTTGTTTGAGGAGGAATGGGAAGGACTGTGGTTGTGTCTATGTGCGTCCCAGGTCATTCAAGAGACTGATATCCGGTAAAGTGGACGGAAAGATCTGGAAAAAAAGGGAGGATGTTTCTAATAGATTCTTGTTTTTTTATTTTATGCTACACACATTGAACCAAGATTAAGTAGAAGTCTATCATGTGACACATAATCATAATCATATGACTCAGTGCTCAGACTGGCTCGTGGACCTTGCACGTAAAGCATGTTTCCACAATGTGTTTATGGATTTACTCTGACTGAGACTAAAGGCATATCTCTACCGCTGGAACCTGATCCTGAACCTAGATTTTTTATTTTCTAGAAGGTAAAAATATATAATTGATTTTGTCCCTCAATTTGTTAACCAGCCAATTCCTACCCACTATCATTATCATACAGCTACCAACCAGGGATGTTGAATGCTAACACGTGCTTCCTCCAACACATATGAAGCCAGACAAATGCGTCTTTTCAAAAACTGCTACAACCCAGGGCAGCGTAAGACACAGTGGAAACTCTCTTTTCATATACGGTACATCACAGACACCCACAATAGGCTTATTGCTCTCCGGTTGATAGGGGAGAGATGATACAAGATAGAATTCTCAAAAGGTTTTATTTGTCACAAACATGGGTATACAGAAGGCAGCAGTAGTGAAATGAAAAGTGCAACACTCCAGAATGTGAAAATTTAAAAAGTAGCAATAAAAACATTAATATAATCAAATATAATCAGGGACTATTGTACAAAAATGTACAAAATTTCGATACAGTTGCTGACAATTTAAAGGGTGACAAGTTACCATACTGTATTGTAGCAGCCTGGAAACAGTCTAACGGTATATACGACAAATTAAAAAAAAAAAAGTCTGTACTGTATGTGTGAGTGATCATTATGCAGTAGTATTAGAAGTTATGGCCTGGGGGAAGAAGCTTTTACGCAACCTCACAGGAGTTTTGCCATGAGTGTCAGAGCAGAGTGCAGGGTTTATGGTTAGGATGGTGAAAGTCTTTGATAATCCACTGAGCCCTAGACCTGCACCATCTGTTATATATCTGGAGATCAGGCAATCGGTCCTAGTTATACGTTTGGCCCACCAGGTCACTCTATTTAAGTCCTTTCTGTCCAGGATGCTCCTGGAGACAAAAGACTGTAAGATAGTGTAGAAGGCCTTTAGTAGTGTAGAGACTTTGTATTTTCTTAGTCATCACAGATAATACCATCACTGACTAGCCTTCTTCACCAGTGTGGAAATACTATATGAGTCAACCAGGACAAGTTCTCAGAGATAAGAACTCCTAGGTACTTGAGGCTGCACATCTTCTCCACTGGCATCCTGAAGTTCTTGGGGCCACATAGTAAGACAACTGCTTCTCTTTCCTAAAATCCACCACCTTCTCCTTGGTTTTCCAGACATTTAATCCCATTGACCAAGTCCATTCAAAACTGTCTTTGCCCCATGAAGATAGTACTGCCAACATCGTGTTGTTGTGGATCAGGCCCACCACCACTGTGGTGTCGTCAACAAAAGCATGCCAAGTATAAACCAGAAAGCATGGTAATCTCCAGATCAAGACATATTACATATTTTTTCTCAATGGAACAGAAACTACTGGGGTTTAGCTTGTCAAGCCATCCATTGCTAATTGGTCACACCTAATGTCTAATCTTCATAGCTGAGTTGCAATTATTAAGTGACTCAAACTGGACAATGGTTATGTCATTTCAGCTGATATGCCACAAAGATAACTAATATAAAACCTGTGATAAACACTGGTCATATGAAGGATTATCCTTTCTGCTACTTGTTTCTAACCACATAGCAAAGTCCAAGACATCTCCGCCCCATCTACCCCAGTAGGTTGTAGTCAGCAAACCAATCCTCCCTACTCAATAACTGTTCCTAAAGGTCCTGATGTTCCTTTAAAGGTGACTGCATTGGAAACACACACATTGTACATTATATCTGTACTTTTGTAGGCAGATATCAAGGAATGTGTTGGTCTGATGGTGACACTGACCTCTTTTGGTCTCTCTCTCCTGCAAAACCTGGATGCTTGAGAGAATGTGGATGCGATGTAGCCGACTGTGAACCCCCAGCTCCAGCAAGTCCATCTCTGTTAAGTGCAACAGGTCCTACAGGGAATAGATGGATGTTGTTATTGAGTCTACCTGGCACCCTGCACCACTTCTACCTGATAACGGTTATTGACATTAGTCATTAGTCTGTCATTACTTCCACATGTCCTAGTCCTCTGACTTTGTTTGAGATCTAACAGTATATTCTTGCTGCTCTGCTTAAGAAATGTTCTGAATAAATTCAAATTTCAACTGTACTAGTTTCATGAATCTATTTTACACAAATGACTTTATTTTACTCTAATGCTACCCCCAAAGAGTCTTATTGTTCTGATTGATTCATTCCTACGTCATATGATTATAAACACTTGCACTAGGTCCCACGCTGTCTTCGTAGGTTTTGCCACAGCAAAATGGTGCAGTGAGCTGTAGGAGCTGTTGATCTTATGCTGGAGCAACAGCTTTCTGCTGCATTAACCTCATTGTGCATCTTATCTCTCAAGCCCCATGAGTCCCATCACAGCCCAGCTGAATCTTTGCTATCAACAACTATTCTCCCGATTTTTTCCCCTCTTTCATCATGTTTTGTTTTTTAGGTTTGTTTGAAAAAAAAAGAAAGACAGAGGGAGCAGATATTGTGCCATGCTGGTAAGGGTCCACTGTGTTTCAGCTTTCCTCTGAGATCAGAGCGAAGTTTAAGAAATGATGATTAAAGCCATAGTCAATCCAACATACTTTGTACCAACACACTGTTCCTCTGCAGAACAAGACCTTGAAAAGAAATGTACTAAGTCTGTTTACAGCCTTTTAATATACCATATAAAATTCAAAAGTCAACTTGATTGTTTGGTTGACTTTAATTTGAACAATTCCATAATTTCAATATTGCTGTTTTTTAATTTCCTGCATAAGTAATTGTACAAATTTATACTTAATCATTATATAATGGTCATTAAAGTAAAACCAGTACTTTTGGACCAGAATCAAGAAACAGAACACAGTTATGAGAGTAAAAACGGCCTTTATTTCTTTAAAATATAATCCCCTGCAACACTAATGCACTAATCCCAGCATTTCACTAGTGCTTGAATTACCCTGAAGGTGTCTCAGACCGTGATCAGACTGCCTGATTCACGTCCGAAACATGGCCTCCCAGGAACTCCTTTAATGGCCCAAACATGTGGAAATGTTTGAGAGCGAGGTCAGGACTACGCAGGGGATGCAGGAATAACTCCCAGCTGACATCCTATAATGTACAAATACTTTGTATAATGATTGTATGTACAGTTTTCACTGACAGATGCATGTCTTCTGCATGTTGATGAGAAGTTATCTGTCAATTTTTAAAGGATCAGGCATTCCACTCTGTGAATGTTCATGGGAACAACTGCAATGCGCTCTGAGCCACCTTGGCCAGGATCATTATTTATGCATGTACGGCCTTCTTTAAAAACGCTTGCACAATTCAAACGTTTAAGAGTCTCATCACTGTTCTGTGCTTGTAGTCTTCTGTAAATGTCAATTAATTATGCCTTTATTCATGAGAGTCCAAGTTTGATTTAATGAATTACTTGTACTTATAAATATATTTTCATGAAAAAAAGACATTTTACAGCATTTCCATTTAATGCGTCCAATCAAGTAGGTCAAGATAAAAAAGAATTATCAAGAATCATGCCAATCTATCATCTCCTGTGATCTCATGAAAGCTGCATATAGTGTTTACATTGTAGCTGAAAGCATCTGAACACAGATAAGCCACTTTTGAGTGCACTGTCGAACCTGAGGATGAGCCCCTTAGTGCTGGAATAAGCAAAGAGTCCTATAAAATGCAGTGTCTCCAATGTTTTTTATAAAACACATCAATAACATCAAATTAAAAATTTTTTATTTTTTGATAATTTGCTATTAACAGCTTTAATTTTACTAAGCCTATTTTCTTTGGTAATGCCAGGTTAGATTAGGTAAAATAATTCACTAGTTATTGTTAAATATTGGTTATGTAAATGAGTTTTTTTTTCCTGATTAAGTTATTAACTGTATCGTGTCAGTCATGCATATAACCAGGAAACATCAGGAGAAACATTATAGTTGCTTATAGCAGTTTTATATGATTAAGAAAAGTAAAAAACATTACTTGATTTCTGAAGTTAAGGCATTTACTTATGTTTATATGTTCACATATTTAAAAGTAACAATGTAATAATTTTTCATATATTTTGGCTAAATACTTCCACCTAAGGTTGCCACTCGTCCTGGACTGTTAATTAATTATTTTCCCCTATCTGTTCCAGGAAAATTCATTACATTTCCCAGGACAAATAATGTATATTTTTCCAGGAAACATAATGATCTTTTTGCTTGTCACTTAGTTGACTGTGTCAAGGATAAAACGGCAACCGTACTTCCACCTTCAATAAGATTTGGCACATGATCTTTTTATTAACTTAAGTATAATTTCTCACTTAACTTTCAACCCCCCAAATTTATGAGATTGTGTGTACCGTACATGTGTGCTGGTTGAAGTTGACGTTTTCAAGATGCTTAGTCAGATCGCACATTTCACCGTGTTCCCGAAGTTTGATACTTTCCAGTTAGTGTTTAGCTAATTAGCAGCAGCAAGACAGCTCTCATTATCGTTGGACTTATCACAGGCCAAGCTACGACCTTGTCATAATCAGTCTTTACTCTAAATTGCTTTTTCAGATTCCATAACCTAAACAGGGCATCGATAATACATAAGCTTAGCGTTATCACTTTCAGTTTGCTATCAAGAAGTAGTGGAATGTCATTAATCTTACAAGGGCTTCTCCCTCTTCTCTTAACCACCCAGTAGCTGCAGCACATGTTGCTCCTGGCTACACTGGCCGCATGGAACAGTGTTTATCTACAAAAACTTTGCCTTAAAATTGCATAGTTACAGTAATTATCATCATTAGTCTTTTTCAGTGCTTTGGCCTGCTGTTCGCATTAGCATAAAATACCAGTCATAGAACCAGTACAGCAGTTTCCCGCTTTAGTGTTTTCAGATCTTTTTGTCAAATGTTACTATGGTAAATTGCAGTATATTTACAAGTATTTCATAAGGGCCAAAAGTTTTATTGACAATTGCATTAAGTTTATGTAAGGACTCAAAATTTTTAGTTTTTACCCTTCTTTTTCAAGACTTTTGCAATTCACCCTGGCATGCTTTCAACTTTTGGGCCACATCCTGATTGATGGCAGCCCATTCTTGCATAAGCAATGCTTGGAGTCTGTCAGTATTTGAAGGTTTTGTTTGTCCAGCACACCTCTTGAGGATTGACCACAAGTTCTCAATGGGATTAAGTCCTGGGGAGTGTCCTGGCCATGATGACCCAAAATTTTTATGTTTCGTTACCTGAGTCACTTAGTTATTACATTTGCCTTATGGCAAGGTGCACCATCATGATGGGCAAGGGATTGTTCATCATCAAACTGTTCTTGGGTGGTTGGGAGAAGTTGCTGTTTTTGTACCATTATTTATTCATTCCTGTGTTCTTAGACGCCTTGCACCTCCGGGGTCTCTGTTCGATTCCCGACCAGGTTCAATTCCTGTCTCTGTGTGCATTCAGTTTGCATGTTCTCCCCGGACTTGGTGGGTTTCCTCCGGGTACTCCGGTTTCCTTCCACAGTGCAAAATCATGCAGATTAGGCTAATTGGTGTTCCCAAATTTGCCAGTGTGTGCCCTGCGATG
This sequence comes from Leiocassis micropogon, assembly GCA_028565275.1. Lineage (NCBI taxonomy): Eukaryota > Metazoa > Chordata > Actinopteri > Siluriformes > Bagridae > Leiocassis > Leiocassis micropogon. The sequence continues at coordinate 6,477,287 of JAOVVA010000032.1, read as the reverse complement.
GATTGGCACCCTGTCCAGGGTATACCCCGCCTCGTGCCCTAAGGCTCCAGGCCCCCCGTGACCCTGTATACAGGATAAATCAGTATAGACGATGAGTAAGTGAGTGAGTGTTCTTAGGCTAAATCGTGAGTCAGCCCTTGACTGAAAAGCAACCCCACACAAGAATGGTCTCAGGATACTTTGCTGTTGGCATGACACGGGACTGATGGTAGCGCTCACCTTTTCTGCTCCAGTATAAGCTGTTTTCCAGATGCCTCAAACAATCGAAAAACAGAACAATCAGAGAAAACTTAGCAGTCCAATCCCTGTACCTTTTAAAAAATATCAGTCTGTCTATATCATTTTTCCTAGAGAGAAATGGCTTCTTTGTTGCCCTTCTTGAAATGATTAAAGGTGAGCTCTACCATCAATGCTGTGTTGTGACAACAGTAAAGCATCCTGAGACCATTCACACCAAAGCAGTAGACTTTGTGAATATAATATTTGTGTCATTCTCAAAAATTTTGGCCGTGGCCATATATATACCAGTACAACGTAGTATTTCTGCAACACTGAATTACTGCTGACTAGTGTACTAGAATTATGGGTCATGTTCTCTCTCTCTCTCTCTCTCTCTCTCTCTCTCTCTCCTGGTGGATTTGCTTGGGGTACTCGGATTTCCAAATACATCTAGAGTAGGCTAAGTGAGGTTTCCCTGTAGTGCGACGGATTGTGTACAGGGTGTACCCCACCTAGTGCCCCTACTGCAACGCTGTACAGGGTAAGAGGTTTAGCGAATGAGTGAGTGAGTGAATTTACTGTTAGATGTGTTTTTAAAATGTTCCCTTTGAAGCTGTAATTGTCTCTGTGGACAAAATGTGGTGAGGACAGTTACTCAGAGAGTTTACTGTAAATTGTTGAAGCATGATTTATTTTAATGAGGGCATTGTGCACAGGCCACCTGGTCCTCAGGGTAAATATGGATGTGTGTGTGTTTCTGTGTGTGTGTGTGTGTGTGTTTCTGTGTATGTGTGTGTGGTGGCCAGGTGGTACAAGTTAATTCATCATACATCAACTGCTCAACTCTCCTAATTTAATTTCATCTAACTGAAAGATGTAACACGACTTTCAGTTTTAAAAAAGTGTCATTTGTTAAAAATTATAGAAAAGTAAAGGTACAATGTGGGTTGTATTGACTAGAGTGAATGACTAACTGCAACAAAGACAGCAGCTGACAGACACTACCTCTTTTCCTAAAATTAGCCCTTTGATTCAGACACAGAGGAACCAAAAGTACCGATTGAGTCACCTTGCAGTATTGCCTTGGAATAAAAAGAGAGGGGGAAAAGGAAAAAAAAAAAGCTTTTTGTTTGGACCCTATTTTTCTCCAAAACTCATGACACACTCCAGGAACCATACAGTATTGACATACCCTGCCTGCTTTTACAATTGCACTTTATTTCTTTATGTGTGTTCATTTGCATCGTGAAACTAATTGACTAAAAATGATGCAGGCTGATGTATGATACAACAACAAGTCATTCATTAATCTTCCATACTTCTTATCCTGTACAGGGTCACGTGGGCCAGGAGCCTATCTCAGGAGACTTTGCACACCCTTGCCAATACATACATGCCAATCCATCGCAGGGCACACACACACACACTACGGGCAATTTGGGAATGCCAGTTAACCTAAATCTGCATGTCTTTGAACTGTGGAAGGAAACCACTATGAATAAAGCACAGAGAGAACATACAAACTCCACACACACACAGACCTGAGCAGGGATCCCTCAGCCCTGGAGGTGCGAGGCCACAGTGCTAACCACTACGTCACCATGCTGCCCAGCAACAAGTTCTACAAATGATTATGTCTTTTAAATGAGTAGAATCTTGACCATTTGGGTTAGTCTTAAAATTTTTTTTAGGTTGCTTAGTTTTAACCTAAAATTGAAAAGTGCATGGCGGTATCATTACATTTATCTAGCATATGTGATTTTAAAACCAACATAATCACTAATTATGTACTAAGTATCCATTTTTTGCTGTTTGATAGATTTCACATTAAATTGCATTGTGCCTAACTATTGCAATTTATCAGACTAAACATTATAAATGAGTGGTATTTATCCAGGAACCAGGTGCGGATGATAACAGATGATCAGGCCGGTGATTAGTATACTGGTGATGTTTGGAACAGACGAGAGAGAAATGAGGTTGCTGCTAAGGTTGATTTATTTCAGGCATTTCGCAGCCTGTTGCTTTAAAACATTTGCTCCCATTTCTTTAATATGAGGCAATGAGGGGTGGGTAGCATGGTGGTGTAGTGGTTAGCACTCTAGGGTGCGAGTTCGAAACGCATCCCCCCCAGACTCGATTCCCGTCTCTGTGTGTGTGGAGTTTGCATGTTTTCCCCGTGCTTGGTGGGTTTCCTTCGGGTACTCCATTTTTTTCCCAGAGTCCAAAGACCTGATGATTTGGCTAATTGAAGTTCCCAAATTGCCCCTAGTGTGTCACTGTGTGTATGAGTGTGCCATACGATGGATTGGCACCCTGTCCAGGGTGTACCCTGCCTCATGTCCTAAGGCATGTCCGATTCCCGTCTCTGTGTGTGTGGAGTTTGCATGTTTTCCCCGTGCTTGGTGGGTTTCCTTCGGGTACTCCATTTTT
>JAOVVA010000032.1:6461658-6472063 GCA_028565275.1 Leiocassis micropogon | reverse complement strand
GTTTATGTTCACATACAGCTACATGACACACTGCATGAAAGATCATATTTGAAAACGCATAATAGGGGCACTTTAATAATATCAGGCTATTTCAGGTATGGTAGTCTTTGGATAATAAGCTATACTGTATTGTCTTTTTGCCACTTTTGCCTCATAACACTTCATTTGTAGAAATCAAGAGATAAGAAAATTGGAAAACTTTTACCCTGGATCTCATGAGGATACCATTTAGGTGTGTTTAGAAGGCATAGCTATATTGGGGTATCTAATAATATCTAGTATGTGAGGTAATATAATTATTATTAATTGTAATAATTAATCAATATTTCAGGGTTTAAATCACAAAGATGGAGCTTACAGACATGATGAACAACATACACCATTAAATAGAAGAAAACAAGGCTTTGGTTTTAAAATGTGTCTTGACTCATCCAGGGTGGTCATATGAATATTCTTAAAACCCACACAGACACCCAGGCAAAGCTATCAGTCGCGTTTCAACATCATCTACTAAGACCACATGATTATGATAAGAGGCCTAAGATCCAGCCATGATATGTGTTTGTGTGTTCCAGAATCTTCATGTGCAGGTATGCGTGTGGGCGTCTGCTCACAGCATTTAAATTACAGATTGATAGTGTTTAGCTAGACACTAATCGCTTTACAAACTATCTTTTGTCTGTCTAATAGATGGCTTCTGACATGTTTGCATTTGTACTCTGTCTCTCTTCCGCACTCCAGGCAATCAGCTGTCACATCAACAGAACGTTTCTTTTACCTAAGACATATTACTGTATGTCTGAAGCTGTTCGTTTGTAGGCCAAAGAAATAAAGCTTCCATTTTCCAACCGTCCACTTCAACTGAGACAAATCACTTTTAACACAAGCACCAAAAATGCTGAGGAACCACCGCATTAAAAATTAGATGAAGTTGCAGAATGTCTTCTTATAACTTGGCAGGATGTGCAAGGTGGCCATTATGGTTATTAGATATGTGTGTGTGCGTATGTGCGGACACTAGTGGACCATTTCACCTTGTCAGCCAGAAATACTTCATCCAATGTTCTTGCCATTTTAAAAAGACAATTTCATAATCCATCATATGCATGGGTAAGATGCAGAGATTTTAATGACGTGATCATCTAAAACACCTGATTCATCCCATTAGGGAACTAGTTAACCTTTAACAAGTCAGACCAAGGAAAACTCAAAACAGAGAATTGCGTGGGGTCACTAGACCTGATGTTCACTAGGAACATCAGGTCTAAAAGTGACATTTACGTAGTTAGCAGCAGATTAGGGTTTGGATATATTACCTTTTTCCAACACACTCTTTACTGCTACTTGTTTTACCCATGTGAGCTCCATGCAGTAATAGGCATATAAAAAAAGCATATCTGTATGTAAATATGGTAGATGTGTGAAAATCTGTAAACTATGTGGCAGTAGTTAATTTAGTGGGTAATATGGTATAACATTATAACTTGTTAATGTAATGTACTTACTTTCATTCATTCATTCATTCATTCATTCATTCATTAACTTTTCCATCACCGTCAATAAGTGTTGCATCCTGGCCAGAGTCACAGGAGGTAACGCATTATATTTTAAACTCTTGTAATCACATAACCCACAGCATGTCAATTAAGACTTCATGTTAAAATAAATGGACATATAAATCCAATTATTTTGTTCTAGACCTTATGCCCAAGCATTAAAAACTATTAATTCATGTCAAATCAAGAATCAATCTATGACACCATTTCTTCAGGCCACAATTAATTTCAACAATTAACTTTTCTAATTTTTTTAAGTTAAAAAAGTCTTCTGGATATCATTATATATCCGTATGTCATTTATGCTGAACTTAAAGTACTACTGTCTGACTGGATCTTCTGCACATACTGACCCCTTGTCAGGTTCCTCCTGAATCTCCAAAATACATGACAGCTGATTGGCTGTAGTAAATTGCCACTTGGTCTCACTGTGTTCCATTTTACAGTGTACTTTTAAAGTGTACTCTCTGATCCCTGATTCCGGTTAAGGGAATGTTGGTTACGGAAACCTCCCTCGACAAAATTCCTCCATCATCTGCTAAAACTTGCTAGACAAGCTTGTCTTAACCAAAGCCTTGACTATGCTGCTCTATACAAAGAGTTAGGGATTTTGGAAATGAGTATGAAATATATCAACCTGTAGATCCATCTGAGTAACAAATAAAACAATATAGGATTGTTAAGACATTAAATTAATATATAAGAATATTTATTTTATTAATTGTCTCATTAATTATTTGATCTTATTTTGTCAAATTTAAATCTAGCTTGACTAATATTTGAAAAGAGGACATAAAAAGAAAATGAAAAGAACTTGAAAAAGAACAAAGAACTTGATTCCTCAACCTAAAAAAACACGCTCATTTGCTCTCAAATGTTCCATGTTTAATAACTAGGAAATTAATTTGATGAAAAAGCACCCTATAAGCCAGCAGTGCACCATCTCTTATTTGGGGAAACTCTCTACTCTAACACACCTGAGTCAAACCCATCAGAACATCATCAGATTTAAAGTGTCTGTTCAACAACATTTGCTCTGGTCCTGTGAGTCAGCATGGCTTTACAAAATCAGACATAACAAGACACTTGTGCTGGGTTCATCAGGGTAAGACGGGAAGTGCATGAAGCGGTGCACCCATCATGCATAGTGGCCACTGTACAAGCCTCTGAAGGCAGTGTTATGGGGTTGTCTGGGGTTGCTTCAGTTGGTCAGGTCTAGGCTCAGCAACATTATATGGCAATAAAATTAAATCAACTGACTACCTGAATGTACTCTATGACCAGGTCATCAGATCAGTGGATTTTTGTCTTCCCTGATGCCAGAGGCATAAAGTGTTGCAGGACTCAACATGTGTAAAGGTCATCTAGGAGTATAAGGAATCATTTTCATACAAGAAACGGCACCATATTTTGTGTTAAAATTATTAAGTCTGTTTAGAATTAACCACTTGCACCATTTGCATATAAAATCATAATAGTAAGGCTTACTAAGTAAACCTGAAAAATCATTGCATTCCCTTTTCTCATGTCTACCTATTACATATTGCAAACAAAAATACTATACAGGTTCTTTATGTGAATCTTTAGAATGTGCGACACCTCACCCACCACTTGCCAGTTATCCCTAATCCTTACATGACAAAGGTGATGATAATGAAAACTAATGGACTCTTAGATAGTACACATACAGTACTGTATGTGTGCGCATGTATTCGAACCAATTCTCCTAAAAGCTGCATTTTGCATTTCTTGTCAGGATAAGCCTCTGTATATTAATCACATTTAGGTCACACATCTATATGACATTGCTTATACGTATGTCCTTGCCTAAGGCTCACGCACATCCACATGAACACATAAAGCAATGTCTTCTATATACGTGGATCATAACTATAAAGCCCTGACCAAGCTTATTCTAGAAAATAATCTCTTCAATCAATTACAGACTCCATGTCGCTTCTTAGTCCTATTAAACAAAGAAAAGAAAAAACTCCCGTATTTGCAGTTGTAGAGTCTCGGGTGATTTCCAGAAAGTGTTTAATGAGTTTACATTAACAACATTTATGTATTTTGGAAAGAACATGCAGTTCTTACAGTGTACTTTTAAAGTGTACTCTCTGATCCCTGATTCCGCTTTAGGGAATGTCCATTACAGGAACCTCCCTCGACAAAGTTCCTCCATCACCCTGCAATGTCACCAACATAGACATCATTTCCTTTATTTACCACAGATGATTTCTGTGTTAATCTAATACCTAGGTAGGGATTAGTGTTGGGGGATGTTACTTTTTAAAGTAACTAATTACATTACAAAATTACTGTCATTGAAAAGTAATCAGTTACATTACAGAGTAACTGTCTGATAAAAGTAACTAGTTAGAGTACTTTTCCATTGCAGAAAATGAAAACTCCTTTGTGATTCCTTATGCATGTTGTTTTAGTCAAGACCTTTATAATTATATTACCATCATCACTCAGCGAAGTTTAACCCATAATCTGTTAACTACTAATACCCCTATCTCACCTACGCAGTTTCGCACAGTGGCCGTAATTACGGTTCATCATGATTCACCAGATTACTTGTTAAAAAAAAAAAAAGTAATCCAAGTACTCTAACGGGTTACTTTGTAACACGTTACACCCAACACTGTATATACTGTAGGTTACATTATAGGTTAGAAATCCCCAAGAAAATACAGGAAATATCAAACAGAGCCAAGTATAGTGCTGTCTCTATTTCACAAAGGTAACACACATATTTAATGTGTTGTAGCATTATGTATGCTTAATTCCCTTTTGAATAATATTATAGTAATTGCATCATGGCTCCCTGTGGCACCAAATCAGTGTTAGTGACTTTGATTTGGAAGTGAAACTACAGTATCTCACATAGATTGACTAATACCAGTATGGTATTGACCCAACATCTAAATCATATAATGTCCTTTTTCACAAAACGTATTGTAGATTTTAAGTGATGCGTCCATTAATCCTGGGGTAGCATTAATGCCAGTAACAGAGTGTAAATTTCATTGTTTTTTTTTTGGCTTCAAAATTCTTGAAAAATCCATTGAGTGCATTTAATTCTCTCATGGCAGCCTCTGTTCTGCACAGACGGTAATTTTTTTCAATGACTACTGACAGAAAAACACGATGCTACTATGATTAAGTTTTCACAACCTGCTGACTTTTGTTCTATGTCATGGTTTGTTTAAATTGTGAAAGGTCAAAGCTTCCAAAAGAAAAGGAGTTTTTATATTAAACCGTATATTATAGACAACATTATGTTCTGGAGAAAAAAAATTGTTGTTCATGTGTACGTGGGAAATCCAACACATCCTTTCTGGAGGAACAGTATTGCAAGGAGACCATATTCAAGAATGAAAATGGCTACTGAAATCCAATATTATTTATGATGATAATTCATGTGCAGCTGCAGATTTGAAAAGAAATTAGACAAATTTGTCATGCCTTTGAAAATGATTTTGTTATGAAAAGTACAATCAATTGGTATTACAGCAACAAAAGCCCAATTGGTCAGGTTGTGATTTGTATGGATGCTTTATCAAAATTATCTAAGACATAAACAAGACTAAAACCTATTCTTTATTCATAGCTAATGGCTGTTTGATAGATGAGTTTAAAGATGAAAATGGTCAATTCATTTATAGCTGTAGTTTTGATTCAGGAGAGGAATCAAGCATTAATCAACACAATGTGCTTCATTATTTGACTTGCCAGTGCTGGGCATTGCACATAATTTTGTGCAAATGTCACAAAATTCTTCATAATAAGACTATTTAACTCATAGGACTCTGGCATTTTTCCTAGGTGCATTACACAACAGTTCAACTTTGTGCTTTCTTACTTTACTATGCTATCAGGGAAAATAAATACTGAGAGCATTTGGGGTTTCTGTAGGGATGACTCTCGGACAAAGAGTTATTTTGGTAAATAAGTATCTCTTACTTACTGTTTATACTGCTTTATCATGTATACAGGGTCACAGGGACCTGGAGCCTATCCCAGGAGACTTAGGGCACAATGTAGGGTACCTATCCATCATAGGGCACACACATAAATGCTTATGGAATGCCAATTAGCCGAGTCTGCATGTCTTTGGACCATGGGCGGAAACCGAGCAAGCACAGTGAGAACATGCAAGATCCATGCATACAGACCTAAGATGGGATTTGAACCCGGACCCTAGAGATGCAAGGTGACAATGCTAATCACTAAACCACCATGCCACTGTAAGTGTTTTGGTAGCCATATTGTTTAATGTTTTGAGGTTTAGCAACTTCTGAGAATAGCGAAACGACAGACTGTTAATCATATTATACAAATTTGTTAAAAGTGATTCAAACTAATCTGCTTCTCAGTCCTTCGCTAACACAATCCAATCCTAATGCTAACACAATCTGTCCTAATGCTAGAATCTTGGTGACTTAGTCTTCAGTGTTAACTTTGCTTGCTTCCAAATGCATCACTCCTCCCACAGCTGTCACTCTCGGATTATGTGATCATGCACGGCGAGAACTGAATCAGGGGGTCTGCCATCAGACTGACGCAGGCCGGCTAAGAGCGACTGCCCACAGAAATCCAGGGTGTAAAACAGAGAAGAAACATTGAGTTCTGGTTTTGCTGTTGATATTATTATTATTATTATTATTATTATTATTATTATTGGAACCTGCAGGGAGTTATTTCCCGTAAGTAATTTCTAAAAGAATGTTTTGTAAAATGTTCCTCTGCGGCACCTTCCCACAGTGCCATTTCACTTGACCTTTACTATGGGCTGACTCATAGATCAAAATAGACTTGGCAGGATAGTAACGAAGTCTGTGCAATTTGAACTTTTACTTTTATACATTGCCTTGCTCAAGTATGCACCCCCTTTGAACCTTTTCACAGTTTGTAGTCTTACATCCTGGAGCACAAATGAACGTAATTAGAATTATATGTCATGGATTTACACAAAAATAACCCATAATATTGAAGTTGCGGAAAAGCAGCATAGTCCATCCATCTATTATTCTGTATCACTTATTTGGTGTATGGACCCTGGGGCCTGTAAACTATCCCAGGGAACTATTTTTTTTAGGTTATGAACAGTTGTAAAAGCATTTCATTGCACATCATACTGTACATCAAGTCTAGTTAAGTAGGCTTTTATTGTCATTCAAACCATATACAGTACAGTTCAGTACACAGTGAAACGAAACAATGTTCCGCCAGAACCAAAGTGCTACATACAGTACATGCAACAACAAAAATAAACGCGCTACGACACGAAGTAAACAAAGTAGCACCATTTTGGCTCCAGAGCGGCCGCTGCGTGCTACTGCCACGCCACCATCTTGGATCATTATGGTCGTGTATGTGACAAATAAAATGTTTAATTGATTTGACTTAAACAAATGCATTATACATCTGAGCAATCTAGAGTTAAGGGCCTGGCTCACGGATCCTGCAGTGGTAGTGCTGAGGTTTAAACCTGTGATTTTTTTGATCAGTAGTCCAACATCTTAAACACTACCATTGCCCTAGTCAAAAAACACAACCAAGAGCAACTGTAAATGTGATGCTACTACAACTGGGTGTGTGTATGGTGATGTCAATATGTTTAGCAGTATTGCTATTGATGGCCCAATTGGAATAAAAGTGTCTAATGCAAACACCTTAGTCAAAGCAGGCTGACCCAATGAGAACAAACTCTCTCAAATTTGTTTTTACTTCTGACCCCTTACTCATTGGGTCTCGGGCTGAGGACGGAGCACTGATTGGCTCAACATTCACTCATAGTAAAGCATCTAACCAATCATAGATGAGACTGGATTCTTGTAATGAATCATAACTCAGAAGGCAAGATTTGTGAGAAATACGGTAAGCCTAACTTAAGCTTAAAATTGAAGGAAGAAATCCTCTTCTTATTATTGTTCTGTTATATTTTCGAAAGATTAAACGCTTCACAGCAGGCAGAAACACACAAAAAAAAAGATAACTAGGATAAATTCTGATTAAATTCTTTGTATGTGTAAATGCATATCTTATGAGATCAGTGTCCATGTAAACAGTTAAGTTGGAATCTTGTCGAATGTGTCCCGAATGGCCTTACTCCCTCTTGTGCTGTGTACTATTCTTAGTGTTCCACTTTCTTATGCCAAGTGTGTGAAAGTTACCTAATGAGAAAATTGCACTGATATTTGACTCTAAAATCAGGCCTTTAAAGTAACATTAGCATCGTGCATCTCCCATGTAGTGATAAAACAAGTTTCCTTTTCTTTTAATATTTGTGTTCCTGAAACCCAGGGGGAAACGTTTCATTTTCCCGGATAATGCTTAGGTTACAACAAGTTTCATCATTTTCTTATCAGCTGGTGTTTTCTTTGCTAAAATATTTAAAATATCTAATGGACAATAAGGAATAAATTTATTTATTTTGGGCATAAGAACAGTAGTTTACACTAAAACATCATCTCTCTCTCTCTCTCTTTCTGCCACTCTGCTTAGCAGATGTGTCATCAGTGCCCTCTCTCGGTGATGCTGAATAAAGATGAGCCAGTAAAATAGATATTATAGAGAAATAGCTAAGAGAAGCAGTGAATTGTCCATGCATCTTGAAGCTATAGTCAAAAATAAGGGGGAAAAAAAACAAATGGACATAAAGAATGTTTATTACTTTTAATTTATAGTTGGTTAAGTGTATGTCACATAGCCAAGAAGCCAGACTCAGATATGACAGCAGGTAGTGGGATTTAGATCATTTCAGTTTGTACAGTGAAAAGGTATGAAATGCATTAAAAATTGTTTGGTTTAAACATCATAGCAACAGCTCATTTCAAAATATTCATGTCACATAGCTGATGTTAATATAAATGTAAATTAAAATGATTAGCCTTGTTAGGAAAGGGAAAGTCATAAGTTAAATTCTGTCTTGTATCTTAACTTGGAATGAATGAACAGGCTCATCGGACATGCTGTAAGAGTGAATGTAAATACCGTTACCCTTTCTACATAAAAGCGTAAGTAGCTGTTTTGGAAAGAGATGATTGGGCGTCTGCCACATATTCATCACTTAGGACTTAAAACTGCAGCTCAGTGGCATAACACTCAATCTTTCTAATAGTGCTGTTTGGAATGGTTTACTTCCACCCATTACTCTTTTCTTCTTACATTTCTCTGCTTGAACACACTGTTAAACCTCTGGCACAAGCCTCCGGTGGAGCACTAAATGGGTTTTTGCTCAAAGACTCCCCTCCTCTTTCTTGCCATGCGTACATATGCAGTGTCATGAAAAAGTACTTGCCGTCCCCTTCCTAAATTTTTATGTTTTTTCATTTTTGTCACACTTAAATGAATAATTAACTTCATACATATTCGAATATTGCACAAAGATAACCTGAGTACATTTAGGCATTCGGTAGACGCCCTTATTCAGAGCAACTTACAAAAGTGCTTTTAAAGATTCCATCACTGGATAGATCCTTACACTGGTTACTAGGTTATTAACTATAAGTATCATCAATTAAACATTGTTGGAAAGTTATTATTATTATTATTATTATTATTATTATATTTTGGGGGAGGGGTCTTAATATTTATATTCAGAAAAAGTCTATAATATTTAAGAAACAGATAGGTCTTTAACTGTTGCTTAAAGATTGACAGTGACTCGAAGCTGGGTTTCTTGAGGATGGGAGGAAACCTTGTCTTCCTAAATGCAGCAAGAACATAACCAGATGATATGAAAAGGGTAAATACAAAATGCAGTTTTTAAATGTTAATTTTATTCATTAAGAGGAAAAAGCTACCTGTCTCTATATAAAAAAAGTAATTGCCCGCCTGGCTAAATTATAAATAAACTGTGATTTTTGAAAAACTGAGTTAAATTTCACCCAGGCCTCATTATAGCCAGACCCGTTGAATCAAGAAATCAATTAAATAGAACCTGTCTGACAAAGTGAAGCATGCTAAAAGATCTCACATTGTGCTGCAATCTAAAGAAAATTTAAATCAGATGAGAAGCAAAGTAATTGACATACATTAGTTTGAACAGAGTTACAAAGCCATTTCTAATGTTTAGGACTCCAGCAAACCATGAATGAAAATTTGGAAGAGTGTTGAACCTCTCAAGGAGTGGCCAGCCTACCAAAATTACTCCAAGAGCAAGAAGCTCATAAAATAACCCAGAACAACATCTAAGGGCCTGACCCACCTCAGTTAAGGGCAGTGTTCTTGATACAACAATAAAAAAGGAAAATATCGTGACAAAATGGCATCCATGGGAGAGTTCTAAGGCGAAAGCCACTACTAACCAAGAAGTGCACAAATGCTTGTCTCAAATTGCCAAAAAAAAAAACCCTTGATTATCCCAAAGACTTCTGGGCAAATATTCTGTGGACTTTAGCAGGGCCGAACTTGAATCCAGTTGAAATACTCTGGCATGACCATAAACAGGTTAAACTCTCCAATGTGGCTAAATGATAACAATCTGCAAAAAAGAGTGGGCCAAAATTTCGCTGCCAGAATGGTAGAACCAGTAATTAGGTTTAGGGGCAATAACTTTTTTTAAATAGAGCAAGGTAGGTTAGAAGGCTTTTTTAATTTAATAAACCAAATTATCATTTAAAAAAAAACATTTTGTTCTAACATTTGTTATCTTTGTGTACTATTAATTAAACCATTGAAGTGTGTGTGTGTGTATATATATATATATATATATATAGTGTGGCGTGGGCGGGGCGGCGGCTGACGACCAGCATGCCTTGTGGGGATGTCGGTGTGTTCACCATGTTGGGGAAAGGTGTTTGGGTTAGTGGCTTCGGCCCTGTTGTGTGTGTGTTGGG